>VXBS01009642.1:74744-121822 GCA_013400255.1 Sitta europaea
CCCTGTGTGGGAAGGACACCCCTGGGCAGTTTCAAAATGTTTCTTATAGTGAGTCGAACCTCAGGGAAGTGGAAACCCCTGGCAGATGCACTTGGGCTGCTCAGGGCCCCAACAGAGATTATTGAATCACAGAATTACAGAAAGGTTTGGTTGGAAGGGACAATAATTATCCAGTGCCATGGCAGGGACCCCTCCCACTGTCCCAGGCTGCTCCAGCCCCATCCAGCCTGGCCTGGGGCACTGCCAGGGATCCAGGGGCAGCCACAGCTGCTCTGGGCACCCTGTGCCAGGGCTGCCCACCCTGCCAGGAACAATCCCTGCCCAATATCCCCCCCAGCCCTGCCCTCTGGCACTGGGAGCCATTCCCTGTGTGCTGCCCCTCCATCCCCTGTCCCCAGTCCCTCTCCAGCTCTCCTGGAGCCCCTTTAGGCACTGGCAGGGGCTCTGAGCTCTCCCTGGAGCTTCTCCTGTCCAGGTGAGCCCCCCAGCTCTCCAGCCTGGCTCCAGAGCAGAGGAATTTCTCTGGGCTCCAGGACCCCCCAGGTCTGAGCAGAAGGGCAGAACCTGAAGCTGTCAGAGCCTTGAACCAGAGCCAGCTGCAGGCAGAGGAGGGAGTGAGCAGTCCCTACTGCAGGGCAGGACTGAAGCTGCACTCCACAGCCCCCACTGTGCCTGGCCAGTGAGAATTGTGTCTTTATGGCATGATTGAGCCTCTGGCTGGCTTCAAGGGCAATTTTCAATTTTCAAATGAAGGTATTGGAAGTGCTGTTAACTTTTCCATGGCTGTGGCTGCAGGATTGAGCACAGACAGTGGTAACACTCCAAAGGCTGAGCAGGATGAGCAAAGGAAATGCCTCAAATGCTCATGGTGCACTGTCAAGTGTAAACGTGGAATATAAAGACACTTGTAGTGCAATTTCTAGGGGAAAAAAGGCTCTTCAAACTTCCTTTTGTTGCTAAGAAATAGCAAAACATGAGAATAAGCAAAGGAGCACTGCAGAAGACACAGATGTGCAGCACAGTTCATCATCCACGGACACACTCATGACAGCCAGCTAAACACAGTTGTTTTCCATGTCTAAAATGATCCTTTTGTGGGGAAAAAGCTCCATGTATCACCAATAATGTATTAACTACTCTTTGGAGAGAATAATGCAAGACTTGGCTAAAATATTAATACTTTTCTTTGTGGTTTCTGAAGTCTGAAACCATGAGGATTTCAAAGCATTTCATGTGGCTCATTACAGCTTAGCTAAGAGGGAAATAATCTATTGTCAAGTTATTTTCAAGGAAGAAACAGCACTGGGAAGAGTTGAAAATGTGAGAAGTGCTTCCACCATATGGTTTGAATTCTGATGATGATTCATCACTTGCCACTAAAATTTTAATTTTCAAAGTCAGAAATTAAAGGTGGGGGGGGAAGACTGAATATTTACTCCCAGTTTCTCAACCCACATGTGTTAAACAGCAAACTATGGTGTAAATGCATTGCATTGAGGAATAGAAGTTTATTAATTCCTTCCCCTAGCAAAGGGCTGAAGAATTGCAGAGGCTTTGGGATCTTTTTCCTATTAAATACAAAGAAATGTTGAGGCAGCCCATCATAAAATGGCCCTCTCTTCCTGAGAGTTATCCCAGGGAATTGAGCAGGAATAGCCCAGCTGAAGTTTTTATATTCTTTAATACAATACAGATGGCAAGAGAGATGGAAAGTGCTTGGTATGCAAGTGCTGAAGGCTTTCAGTGTTCATTTAAAAACACATAAGAACACTTTAAAAATGAGCCTGCAATAATCTTTGCATGCCAAAGTTTATAACATGCATCCACTGAAGGGTAAATTACAGCCAAGGACTGACAACAAATTCCTTGGCCATAAACACCGACCTTCTCTGAAAGAAAAACCACAACAGTGCAGAGCAGAATCAGCAGAAAAGGGTTTTGTTTGCCTGGGTGTGTTGTCTTGCAGACACCTGACTTGACAGGGATCTCAGCACGTGACACTCACTTAACCTGAATCAATCATTTTCTCTGAAATCCACACTGACTTCTCATCTTAAACATGAGAGAAGTGGTGAATTTTTAGAGCAGGCTGGTGTATCAGATAGAGCAGGCACATGTTTTAAGGAGGTTGAGTTATGGAAGGCTCTGATTCTGAAGCAGTGAATCCCAGATCTCTCTGTTGCTCCAAACCTCCTGGATCTCCTGCAGCTGTCAGGGATGTGTCCATGTGTGCCAGGTGGAAGGAGATCTGGACAGGCTGCAACCTCCTGACAAACCCTGATTCTGCCAAAGGACAAGTCTCAGATTGACACCATTGGTCTACAGAAAGTGTGTTATGGCTTGGTAAAAATATTAAAAATACAAGAGGAATGGAAGCCTTGTTGTCATTCTGCCATGAACATTTTAAATGAGGCATCAAAGATTCCTCCCCCAGGGAATGGTCCCGGCCCCGAGGCTGCCAGAGCTCCAGGAGCCTTTGGGCATCCCAGGGGGGCCAGGCTGGGGCTGGGGGGCTGGGCAGGGACAGGGGCTGGGCTGGGGGATCCTGGTGGGTCCCTTCCAGCAGAGGACACTCCATGATTCTATAATGGGATGAGGGCTCTTAAGATGCCCAGAGAACCCTCCCAAACCCCTCCACATTTTGCCATGGCAGATGTTCCTTAAACAAGCCCAGCACCTCCAAACTGCTTTTCCCACCCCACATTGCAGAGGGAGCAGCATCCCCAGCGGGGTGAGGGGAACCTCAGAGCCCTGTCCTTGGCTGGAGCAGCTGCCACCAGCACAGACAGCCAGGGGACATTGGCTGGCCTGCAGAAAATTAACCTGGACTTGAGAAACTGATGCACCCCACTCCCATTGGCACCAAATCATCCCCTTTGTGCTCCTGGGGTCACAGCTCAGGCAGTGCCCGTGGCACCTGGGACACTGGGCCAGATCTCAGCTGCCTCCTGCGTGGTGTGGGGCCCATGAGACCCCCACACAGGACACCACAGAGGTGTCCCTATTGCCTGACTCTGGAGTCCCCATTCCCTGGCCTTGGTGTCCCCCATTTCCTGGCCCTGATGTTCTCTTTTTCTGGTTCTGGTGTTCCTCATTTCCTGGCCCTGGTGTCCCCCATTGCCCTGCTGTCCCCATTGCCCTGCTGTCCCCATTTCCTGACCCTGCTGTCCCCACTGCTCTGGTGTCCCCCATTGCCCTGCTGGCCCCCTGCCTGCCCCAGCTGGCCCCATTGCTCTGGTGTCCCCACTGCTCTGGTGTCCCCCATTTCCTAGCCCTGCTGTCCCCACTGCCCTGCTGTCCCTCTTTCCTCCCCCTGCTGGCCCCATTGCCCTGGTGTCCCCATTGCTCTGGTGTCCCCCATTTCCTAGCCCTGCTATTCCCACTGCCCTGCTGTCCCCATTGCCCTGCTGTCCCCACTGCCCTGATGTCCCCCTGCCTGGCTCTAGTGTTCTCACTGCCCTGCTGTCCCTCTTTCCTGACCCTGCTGTCCCCACTGCCCTGCTGTCCCCACTGCTCTGGTGTCCCCACTACCCTGATGTCCCTATTTCCTGACCCTGCTGTCCCCACTGCTCTGGTGTCCCCCATTTCCTAGCCCTGCTGTCCCCACTGCCCTGCTGTCCCCCTGTTTCCTGACTCTGCTGTCCCCCACTGCCCTGCTGTCCCCACTGCTCTGGTGTCCCCCATTGCCCTGGTGTCCCCACTGCCCTGCTGTCCCTATTTCCTGACCCTGCTGTCCCCACTGCTCTGCTGTCCCCCATTGCCCTGCTGGCCCCCTGCCTGCCCCAGCTGGCCCCATTGCTCTGGTGTCCCCACTGCTCTGGTGTCCCCCATTTCCTAGCCCTGCTGTCCCCACTGCCCTGCTGTCCCTCTTTCCCGGCCCTGCCGTCCCTGTTTCCCGGCCCTGCTGGCCCCTGCCTGGCTCCTGCGGGGCTGCCTGGCCCCATCCAGCCCCAAACCCTGCCGGCTCTTTCTCCTCCCCCGCAGAAATCCCATCCCGGCCGGGCTGCCGGGGAGCACGGGCTCCGCTCGGTTATTAACGAGATTCTCGATCCCAAAGAGCCCTTCCCAAGGAAAAACACTTCCCTCCCGTGGGCCAGCGTGGGGCAAACAGGCTGGAGCTGCATTTCTCCTTTGGCTTTGGGCTCCTTGGGCTTGTGCCGGTGGGCAGCAGCTCAGGATGTGCAGCTCCAGCCCCTCTCCTGCCTGCCTTTGGGGACGGGGGGATCGAAGGCCACCTAAATAAAGCAAATGTTAGTGGGTAAAAAGGGCTTAACTGGGTTATTTTTTGTTATTTTCCTTTGCTTTCTGTTGTGCTGGCGTTTTGTGGATTTTCTTTCAGTGGACAAAGCGAGGATGCAGTAGATATTGCGAGATCAGACCTCACCTTGATAGAGCTGGGGGACAGAAATAATTTTAGTAACTTAGAGGGAGGATGTGTGGACTCAGTAAAAGCCACAGGGAAATAAACTTTGTTTTAATCATTTGCCCAAATTCCTGTAAGTTAAGGAGATACCAGGTACCCTGTACTCAGAGAAATATTCCTGCTGCTGTTGATGACATCAGTCCCTGAGCTTTGGCTGCCTGGGGATCTGTGCTGTGCCTCCAGCAGATGTAACCTTTGTACAAGGGTGATGTTTGGTGGTTGTATTCTCCAGCTATTTCTGGAAACGAATGCAATAATCTTCCACTCGGATATGACTGTCTCCAGCATAAACAAATCCAGGCCAGCTTTGCACCATAGTTCTGCTGTCTGGAAATATCATCATGGAGGATGTTTACTTGACTCTTTCCAATTTTTTTTTTTCATTCTTTACATTGTTTGCAGTCAAACTCGATTTTTTTAGATATACACTTTTCCCAACCCAAATGTCTTCCTCCTTTCATTTCAGCATCTCTTGCTCCAGAATTTGGGGAACAGCCAAACTCCTTCAATGGAATCAGTTTCCATTTGGGACAGGACATCATTCCAAGTTGCCATGAAGTGTGTGTTCTATATATACAGGACCAGCAAGGAGAGTTTGTGTTGTCTTTGGCATTATGGGCACTGCCACAGTCACCCACATCCATCCTCCCCTGGAAACACAGCCCATCAGCCTCAGAGTCTGGGTCACCCCTCACTGCTTAGGTGACATTTCTCCCCCAGGTGGGACAGTTGGAATGGGTTGAATTTTATTGTCCTGGCAGCCTCCCAGTGCTGACGTGGGAGTGACAAGGAATTGTCTTTGGACAGATTTGATGCCCTTGAAGATGTGGGGCTGACCCATGTGACCATCAGCTCCTTTTGCTGCAAACCAGCACCGTGCTGTCAGCTCGAGGTCTGAGAAGAATTAGAAGGGATTGCAGGAGCAATCTGCCCTCAGCCAGAGGCACTGAGGCATTTGTCACTCTGTGATGAGTGTGATGCTCCTGAAACCCCACAAGTGCTCAGCTCCAAGGAGCTCCTGCTCCAGGACTGGACAGTGCTGGATCTGCTGGAGTCCAGGCTGGGGAAGAACATTTATTATCACAGGAAAAGAAGAGTGTATTTTGAGATGGACTGATGCATTCCTGCCTGGATGGGACCTGTGGAGGTGTGTGAGACATGGAGCTCCCTTCCTGGCCACACTGCATGGGGCAGCCTGGGGAACCACCATGGCTGCTCCTCTGTGCTGAACCATCTCAGGGTTCAGCTCCTTGCTGGGCAAGCTGGGCACCACATCCAGGCTGTGCATGACCCTTCTGTCCCTCTGTCACCTGTAGCTTCTCACTGAGAAGCTGGGATGAACTCTTCCCTGCAGGGTTGGTTCAGATCAACACACAGCTGGAAGCAGCCCCAGGGGAGGTGAATCACACCCAGCCCTGGAGGTCAGCAAGACAAGATGAAACAGCCTCAAGTTGCTCTAGGGTGGGTTTAGTTTGGATCTTAGGGAAAAATTCCCAATAGAGTGTGGTAAGGAAATGGAACTGCTCAGGGCAGTGATGGGATCACCATCCTTGGAGGGATATAAAAGGTGTGTCAATGTGGCACTTGGGGACATCATTAGTGGTGGCCTTGGCCGAGCATTCCAAGGGGAATGGGTGGACTCATGACCTTAGAGTCAACCCAATCTTTTCCAAGATTAATTCCATGATTCTAAGAGTACCATCAACCCCCTTGCTTAGCACTCTTGGCTCTGGAAGAACCCCCTGGACTTCAGAATCCCCTGGAAATCAGAGCTGAGAGCCACCTTTAAACCACACAAATGTTTTTTCCACCACCCTCTCTCCCCCTAAACAGCAACCAAGTGTCCTACAAACCTCTGTGTTTGCTCAGACCTGCTCTGACTAAGGAACAGCCCTGCAGGGAATGAGGAGGCAGGAACAGGACCAGGTTAATTTGGAGTGTGCCCTCCCAGCCCAGCGTCAGCGGATATGGGTATTTTTGGGCTGCTTCCTCGGAGATATTTTTAGCCACTCAAGTGACTTGTGGCAATTCCCCGAGGCCAGAGTGATTCACAGGGTCTGGAGACTGCACTGGATCGCTCCTTGGGAAGGGAGTGTCATCCCTCTGAAGTCAGGAGCTGGCTTCAAAGGCATAAGGACTTTGAAAAATGGAGCAGGATCTCCAGAATGAGGTTTTTGGCTCTGGCTAAACTGGAGCTGTGGAATTTTCAGATTATTATATCATGGGGGGGAGGGATCTTTTTGTTCTGGTGTTGGTGAAAGGCAGTGATTAATCTCACAGGCTGGGGGCAGGCAGTGTGCAGAGCAAGACTGAGCCGTGGAAATTCCCTCTTCCCTCAGTCCTCAGCAGCTTTTAACCCTGCCCTGGGCACCATCTCACAGTTTTATCCTGCCTTCCTCCCCTGCAGCCTCTTCTCCATCGTGCACATCAGTTCCCCTTCTCCAGACCCCCAGCCCATTATCTCTGATGTGTTGGCCTTCTAGAGACTTTTTTAAGTTCTTCTTGTAGTCAAGTGCACATTGGTAGGATTTGTGAAGTTCAGAAGCCCAAGGGCAGTGGAGAACAGGACATTTTTCCTGATTCTCCCCATCTGGCTGCCCCTTCCCACAGGCACCCCTTAGATCATGTCCAAGAACTGCTTCTCTCTAGACTGACAAAAGCAGAGAAAGGAACCTCCCATCAATCCATGATGAGATGAGATGAGATGAGATGAGATGAGATGAGATGAGATGAGATGAGATGAGATGAGATGAGATGAGATGAGATGAGATGAGATGAGATGAGATGAGATGAGGTTAATTCAGGAGAAAGGTCCTTCCTCTACTCTTTGACTCCCCTTTACTCTGGAAAGGGGGAAGCCTTTCCTAGAGTTGAATGTGGGTTTGGAAGAATGTTTTTATGTTTTTCTGCTACATGGAAGAAAGGAGAGAAGATTTCCTGCCCAGCTTGGTGAGCTGGCAGTAGCTGTCCAGCCTGTCCAGCAGCTCATTTCCAGAGAGCTTCCTCTGGACAGCAAAGAATGGCAGTGATCAGGAGAAGAGCAGCACAAGCAGAAACCAGAGAACCTCCCTCCATCCCCAGTCCCCACAGAGCAGAGTCAGGAGTGCTGCTGCCAATGGCTCTCAGAGCCCCGTGGGGAGAGGGGAGGAATTAGGGGCTCCTGGCAGGAAGAACCAACAAAAGATGGAAAAGATCTGGAGGCTGAGAGGACGGGGGAAGACAGCTTTGGTCAGAGCTGTCTGGATGGCATGAGGCTCTGAGAGCTGTCTTTGGCCTGTTCCTCAGGGCTGAGGCAGCAGCCAGACTTCCAGGCTCACTCCTCAATTTCCCCAGTCATGTGGGATCTGCTGGGCTCCAGACATCCCTCAGCAGCAGTGTTTTGTGGGCAGATAATGCCTGGCTGCTCTTGTAAGAGAGTGTAACTGTCCTGACTGGAGGGCAGTTCCTGGTCCCTCCTGAGGTATTTTTGCCATGGATACGAGCCAGTGGGATCATGTGCTGGGGATTCAGCTCCCAGCTCCTGCTGTCACGGGCCTGGGCACAGCACACAGGCTCCAGCAGTTATTTACAGCAAGCCAGCCAAGCCCTTTGGCAGAGCAGCTGCTGGGTGCCAACGCCAAAGGCGAGTGCTGAGGCCAGGATCTTCCTCCCCATGACCAGCACGGCTACAAAAGCAGCTTCTTGGAGCCCTGTCCTGCCTGGGACTCAGCCTTCATCCCTCCTTGCAGAGCAGAGAAGAGGCAGTGACCACATTGGCTTGGTCTGCTCCGTGGTGAGCTCAGAATCACAGAATATCCTGAGCTGGGAGGGACCCCCAGGATCATCAGCCCAGCCCCTGGCCCTGGCCAGCCCCCCAGCCCCAGCCTGGCCCCCCTGGGATGCCCAAAGGCTCCTGGAGCTCTGGCAGCCTCGGGGCCGGGACCATTCCCTGGGCAGCCTGGGCAGTGCCAGCACCCTCGGGGGGCAGAGCCTTGCCCTGAGCCCCAGCCTGAGCCCCCCTGGCCCAGCTCCAGCCCTGCCCATCCCCTGGGCAGTGCCAGCACCCTCGGGGGGCAGAGCCTTGCCCTGAGCCCAGCCTGAGCCCCCCTGGCCCAGCTCCAGCCATCCCTGGCTCCTGTCCCTGTCCCAGAGCAGAGCCCGGAGCTGCCCCTGGGGAGGAGCTGCAGCCCCGGGGAGCTCTGACCCCAGTGTGCTCCAGGGAACAATCCCAGTGCCCCCAGTGTGCTCCAGGGAACAATCCCAGTGCCCCCAGTGTGCTCCAGGGAACAATCCCAGTGCCCTCAGCTGCTCCTCATGGCCCCTCCAGACCCCTGCCCATCCCCTGCCCCTCCTCTGGACACTCTGACAGTTCAATGCCTTCCTTACATCGTGGTGCCCAAAGCTGCCCCCATCGAGGTGAGGCTGCCCCAGCCCAGGGCAGAGCTGGACAATCCCTCCCTGGCCTGGCCAGCAATGCTGGGCCTGATGCCCCCAGGACAGGGATGTCCCCCCTGGCTCCAGGGCACTGCTGACTCTTGTCCCTCTGGCCATCAACCAGAACCCCCAGGTCCCTTCCCACAGCTCTGCTCTCCAGCCTCATTCCCCAGTGTGCCACCCTGTGTCTCTGGGAGTGCTTCCCCTGCAAGCAGCAATGCTCCCTCTCCAGACCACGCTGCTCAGGACCATCCTGTCCCCAAAGTGGTGGGCTGGTGGTGAAAGCATGGGGAGATAATCCTGGACTGCCAGGAAAGAAAAGGCTGCTTCTTACCCAGGAACAAAATAAACCCCTCATGCAAGCCTAGTACCTGACTGGCCTGGTCACTGATTTACAGCTTCACTGCCAAGGTTGTTCCTCCACAGGCCACAGCCTCATGGAAAAACTTCATTTTTCAGTTGTACCCTGGCAAAGCAAGGGCAGTGACAGGTGACCACAGTCTTGGTGACACCTTGGGGCCATCTCAGCCCTGAAGAGGAGGTTTGTGGTGTCTGGCCAGCTGTTGGAGATGCACAAGGTACCTCGAGTGCCCTGGTGTGAACACCTCATCTGCAGAACCAGAAAGTGAACCAGCCCCTCCTGAGACTCTCCCAGGTTTCAGGTGCAGCCACAGTGTGAGAAAGGGAGAGCGTGGGAAAGTGGATTTTGGGATAAAACCTCACCACGGAGCAGCTGAGTTGTTCTGGGAGAAAGTTTCCTGTCAAAGAGTGTGGTCACACTGGAGCCAAAACTTTTCTTAAGAGCAGGCCAAAACTGAATGACTGATTGCTACCTTCTCCTTTGTGGCAGAGCAGCTTCGTTTTGAGCTTATGGGCTGTGCATTTCAGTGCTTGAAATGAATGGTTTGATAATAATAATAATAATAATAATAATAATGTCCTAACTCCACAGCAGTACAGCAAATTAAATGTGATGCTCTGAGTGGAGGTTAAATAGACTTAGGATTGCATTAATGTTTATGTTTGCACGTTAACAGAATGAAATAACCTCGTGTTACTGAGTGAAAATCTGTTATCATCTGTCCTGGGGTAAATGCCAACATTTGGGGTTTTCCTTCAGATTTAGAAGAATGGAATGGAATGGAATGGAATGGAATGGAATGGAATGGAATGGAATGGAATGGAATAGAATAGAATAGAATAGAATAGAATAGAATAGAATAGAATAGAATAGAATAGAATAGAATAGAATAGAATAGAATAGAATAGAATAGAATAGGTCCAGTAAGGGATTTACAGGAATCTTCTGCCTGAGCAGGACTGACCCAAATTTAAAGCCTGTTGTAAGGGCATTGTCCAAATGTTTCTTGAGCACTGTCAGACCTGAGGCATCAATCACCTCTCTGGGGTTCCAGTGTTTGATCACCTTCTCACTAAAGAACTGTGCCCTCATATCAAGTCTGACCCTCCCTGGTGCAGCTTCTCTCTGCTCTGGACAAAACCAGTTCTGGGCCAGTCACCAGGGAAGGAATCAGCCAGAAGTGCCCATGTCTGTATAAATCACAGTCAGGGGCTCTGTGTGAGTGAAATCATAGAATCACAGAATCATGGAATGGTTTGGGCTGGAAGGGACTTGAAAGCCCAGCCAGTCCCACTGGGACACCTCCCACTATCCCAGGCTGCTCCAAGCCCTGTCCAACCTGGTCTTGTTCATATTGGAAATGATGTAAAGTTGAGGAAACACAAAGTACTGCTGTTGAAACACATAAACATTTAGAATATGTGCATCAACCCAACCATGAAATTACATTTACTCATTTTCAAAAGAGAGAGAAAAGATTCCCACTTCAAAAGCAGTAACAAGTCAGAGCCCTGGTAGGATATTCACTGTGGATCACTCGTTAGCACCATGAAAAGCTGTATAATTAGACAAAAATTACAAGTAGTTTCACTGAGAGGGATGGAGTACTTACTTACATCAAGAGGAAATTATTTTGTAATTCCTCTTCTAGATGTTTCCCATATTTTATGGCATTATGGCTTTCATGTTGGTTTAATTGGTAAAGCAGCAGGAAATTAAAGGAGATGTACAAAACGTGGTTTGCCGTGTATTAGAAGTCGTATTCCTGGAAACTCAGCTCAGAGCATTGTCCAGAGACATTTGGGACTGAGAAAACCTGGCTCCAAAGTACCCTGACAGGGAAGGAGGGCTCCTGTCCTATGGAGCCAGGCTGGCAGAGCTGGGGGGGCTCACCTGGAGAACAGGATGAGCAAGGGAGAGCTCAGAGCTCCTGCCAGTGCCTAAAGGGGCTCCAGGAGAGCTGGAGAGGGACTGGGGACAAGGGCTGGAGGGACAGCACACTGGGAATGGCTCCCAGTGCCAGAGGGCAGGGCTGGGTGGGATATTGGGCAGGGATTGTTCCTGGCAGGGTGGGCAGCCCTGGCACAGGGTGCCCAGAGCAGCTGGGGCTGCCCCTGGATCCCTGGCAGTGCCCCAGGCCAGGCTGGATGGGGCTGGAGCAGCCTGGGACAGTGGGAGGGGTCCCTGCATGGCAGGGGTGGGATGGGATGAGATTTAAGGTCCCTTCCAACCCAAACCATTCTGGGATTCTGTCCTATGACTCCATTCTCTGGCAGCCCAAAATCCTGGGACTGCAGCACAAGCTGACAAAGCAGCTGACAAGAGGGAGTGACATCCCTGAGCTCTGCCAGGTGCTCTGTGGGAAGAGGCACATGGGTTTCACCTCCAGAACTTTTCACAAAGCTCTGGCCCAGCACAGGGACCCAGTGAAACCCCTTCCTCTGAGCTCAGCCCTGGCTCTCTCCTCTGCTGCAGCCCAGCCAGGGTGCTTTTATCTCTATGCTGTTCCAAGTGTGCTTTATTGCCTCCAGAGTCCCCAGGAAAGGAGTGCCATTACAACACTCAACATTCACACCCTTTCCTGGGGATTACAGTGCTGAGGTTTTAGGGATATTAAAGCATCTGGGGGAATCCTTGGCATTCATGGATTTACTGCACCAGAGTGAGGACAGGCCAGTGCATGGCACTCACAGCTGGACCTCTCACCAGAGTGGGGTTATTTGGTTTGTGATAGCACAGAAAAACTTGTCCTCATAATTCTGGATCCATAAAGAAAACATCAGTATATCACTGCTGGAATTGTCTCAAAATAGAGCTGTAAAATACTGGGAGCACGGGAATGTTTGCATTTTCCCTTTCCCTGTGCTTATGCTGGAATGGCACCAAACATTTATACCCAGGATCCTACCCAGGCCCTGGTGCCCTTGCATGGCTCTGTCCCATGTCCTGGGGCTCCCCTCCAGGCACACTGCTCCCAGTCCCCATGGGACATGTTGGGAAACAGGGCTGTGGGAACCTGGCTGGGATTTGTCACCTCCTCCTCGCTGCTGCTGCTCCCACCCAGCATGGTGGCCATGGTGCCAGGAGGTGCCAGGAGGTGCCAGGAGGTGCCAGGAGGTCCCTGGTCCTCCCACGTGCCTGCACTGCTGGAAGTGCTGACAGGCTGTGACCTGCCTGGGCTGTCACCCTCACCCTCCAGCCCCAAGAGTCACCCCTGGCTCAGCTCTGCCTCAGCTTTCCCACAGCTGCCAACACCTCCAGCTCCTCTAGAAAATGCTGGGCTTTGTTTCTCCTCACTCCTGCACCTCTGGGCAGCCCCTGGAGCTGTGCCAGGTGCCAGGCAGGGTCAGCAAAGCAACACATTCTGTGTCCTGCAGAGATGCAGCCCCAGCCCAGCCTGCTGTGGCCCTGGCACCCACGGGCTCACACATGAGTTAAAATTCTTCCAGGAGGCTTTCACAGAGGGAATCCAAGCTCCTGAGTGAGACTGAAGCTCCCTGGCCCTGTGCTGCAGCTCAGCTGCTCCCCAAGGTGCTCTCCCAGCCCAGCCCTGCACTTGGGCTCCCAGCTGGACACAGCTTTTTCTCCCTCTCCACAACAGGCAGCCAGGACCTGCCAGGGCTGCAGGAGAGGCCCAGCCCCTGCTTTTTGGGATTGCTGTGCCCGGAGGGATGGAATGACTCACAGTCTGGCAGCCAGCTGGGAAGTTCCCATGAACATAAGCCAGGCTGATGGTGCAAGCAAATATCTATTCCCAAGAGTCACACAGGAGCAACACATTCACAAATGCTATAAAGAGAGAGAAACAAAAGCAAAGCAGACCTGGGCCTGCCAAGATGAGCCAAAAGCTTCTCTCATTCATCCTGGCTAAGTGTGCAGGCTCTCTGCTCTCAAGCTCACAGCCACAGGGTAGGACCTGGACTCCTTGCCCTTGGATAACTTCCCTTCTTGGAGATGGGCTGGAAGGAAGACCCAGGAACATTTACCCACCTCTCCAAGGGTACCACATTTCCTGGATTAATCAGCAGATGTTCCTAGCACTGCTCCCTATCCCCACACATCTGGCTGTGGACTCCATCACTGGACAGATGCTGGAAATGTCCCTCTCCTCCTGACCAGCCACATTCCTGCTGCTCCACCACAGACACTCCCCCACCCTCTGTAAAAACCTCCTGAGCTCGGCAGCCACACTCAGTGAGCTCCTGCAAGTCTGACTCAGATGGCTCCTAGAATGCTGTGACAGCCATCACCCCTCCCTGGGGACACTGTGGGCAGAGCCTCTGGCCTTCAATCTGCCCTGGGAGAGCTGCAGAGACAGCTGATGTGTCCATCACTCCCACCCCATCACTGACTGCTACAGAGCTGCCAGGGACAGCCTTGTCCCCAGCCATGGCCAGGGGACACTTTATCCCTCTGGGAGTCTGTGGGGCCAGAAGTGCAGTGTGAAAGGCTCCAACCTCCTTTCCAACCCAGAAGAGCATCCAACACCATCCCCCTCCATGTGAATCCCTCAGGCTGTGCATGGGCTGAGAGAAAAAATTCTCCCCTCCTTTATTTTAACTTTTTTTCCCAGTTATTGCCTTCCCCTCCTATCTGAATCAGAGGGACCAAGATGTGTTGCTGGCACCCTAGAGACTGGCCCCACCTGGATTAGAACCTCCCAGCTTCTCCTGTGTCAAACCACAGCCTCTTTAGCTGGAGAACCCCTGAGCAGCAGCCGGGGTGGGAGTCAGTGCTTGACCACGGCCCCCATTGCTGCTTCAGACACATCAGGGCAGCTGAAGCACCCAGGACAGTTCTCAGAGCTCCTGCAGACCTGGCCAGAAGAAGGAAGCTGGGTAGGACCATGCAGGCCCTCTCTGCAGGCACTGGGGGCCAGCATTGCTGTGCTGAGCCCTGTGCCAGGGCCCAGCACTGGGGCCACCAGAAATCCTCAAGCCTGGAGGCTGCAGGAGGGGCAGCTGAGGGGTTCTTTGGATCCCAGGCAAAATGCTGGGATCCAGTCTGGGTGTTCCCTGGTGCATGGGGAGTGATGCTCAAGCTCTCAGCCCTCCCTGCAGGATGTTTGGTCTCCAAGTCACCACCCCAGCCCTCTCCCTGGACGTGGAAGTGCAGAGCATTTTCCTGTCTGCAGAGGTGGCCTTGTGCCAGGCTCTCGCTGGAAGGATTTGTTATTCTGCTCCCCCAAGGACTCAGCAGTGGTAATTTTCCTATCCTGATCCTATTTCCTACCTGGTATTTAGCATTTCTCTGCCCAGCTTCCTCCTCAGCTGGGGATGAAGGTCAGCCAAGAGAGCAGGAGCTGCGACAGACGGAACAGAAACGTCTCAGGGTGAGACAGCCTGGCACAAGGGCACGTTCAGCACCACCATCCCTGCTGAAGGAGCACAGGAAATGCACATTGTCCTTGTCCTCAGGGCTGTGGGTCACCCTACACCTCCCAGGAGGGAGCTCTGGGCAGGACAAGCACCAGGACTGACACAGGAACCTCCAGGCAAGGGCTCAGGCAGCCAAAATCAGAGCTGCAGAGAGAGGGACAGGTCAGGCTTTCCACACAGCCCCCAGGGAGGCTCTGGACAGGGGACCCTGGAGCCAGGACTGGGGGAAGAAAAGGGTCCTGGAGTGGCACTGGAGCACCTGAGTCACCATCCCAGCTCTCTGCTGGGAAACAGCTGCTCATCCAGGGATGAATGGCCACAGGACTTGTGCCAGGGGGCTGGGGTCTCACCCCTGGGCTCAGCCCTCTCACACCTCCAGCCACTCTTCTGGAAGTCATTGACCCTTTGGGAGGAAAACAAGAACTTCACCTCCCTCTGGAGTCAGCCTGGCAGCTCTGAGGCCAGCAGGGAGGGTGGATTTGGGTTGGGCTGGAAGTGGAGCAGCAGTGTAGTGCTGCCGGGACCTGCAGACCCAGCGCAGCCCAGCGACAGCAGCACCTCCTTGTCTGCCCATCAAAGGATGCTTTCCCAGCTGGGGGGATCACTTGATTGGAAATCACATCCCAGAGCCCCAGTCATGCTGGCCTGCCAGCCCTCCCCACAGCCCCACCACATCTGAGGCTCCCACATGAGCACAGGACTGAGCAGATGCCAGCAGATAAGAAGCCAGGCCCTGCTCGAATCCTTGGTGCTCTCTCCTGTTCCTCCAGCCACGGGAGCCAGCCCAGCTTTCCCTGGAGCTTTCCCACAGACATGGTGTGGAAGAAGAACTGTCACTGACCCACACAGCTCACGGCAGGAACAGCTTTACCAGCAGTGGAAAATGCCTGGAGGAGCTGGATGACACAGATGGGGACTGCCCTGAGAGCTGGTCTTGAGTCTCAACAGTGAGTCTGGGGTCTGCCTGTTCCTCCAGGTGGATGCCAAGCCCATGTCAAATCAGACAACTCGACCATGATCCTCTGCAGCCCAAAAAAACCACATATTTGGCATGTAAATAAATGAAAAACCTGATTTTATCATCCTGTCTGGCTGTCTTGCTTGTTCCAAGGTGCATTCTTTCCCAGGAAACACCCAGGAAGGCACCTCTGGACACCAGCACTGAACTGAGGAGCAGGCTGGGTGCTGCAGAAAGTTGAGCCTCCCTCCAGCTGCAGCAATCAGCTGTCACAGCAATCAAAAGAAGCTGGGAAGTTCCTGTGGCAGGGTAAATTGAGCTGTTATCACACAGTTAAGGATTGATGAGAAGACTTTGGTTTGCACTTTAACAGCCCCTTTCATCTGCAGAGCTCAGAACACTTGAAAATGTTTATAAATAAGTCCCACATCACTCCAGTGGAGCCTTTATCCCCCTTTTAACATTGGCCAAGTGCACGGGGAAGAGCTGAGCAACTCAGCAGAGATCTGAGTTTGATGCTGGGAGCAGAGACCCCTCTCCTGCTGCTCTGGCTCCTGTGGCAAAGACCCAAATCCCCAAGACATCTTGATGCCAGACACAGGACTGACAAAAAGGGCAATTCCAGAGGATTTTAACAAGGCCCCAGAACTGGTGTTCTTCACCACTAAACCCTTTTATCAGATGTCTTCAGCTTGTGTTGCTGCCTGAGCCATTCCCAGTGAGCAAACCTCCCTTGTGAGGCACAGGAAAGGAACCCCCAGCACATCCCAGAATCTCCAGATAACCCAGGCAAGCCAGCACAGATACTGAGATTTTACCTGTCCTGAGCACAGCTGCTCTCTCCTTTCCCAAAACCCAGTCTGCTTCAATAGAAGTGTCCCAAAATCCTCTTTAGCTGTCCCAGAGCTTAGGTCATTGCTGGTGACACCAAGCTGAGGGTTTGATCCCTATTATAGGGCCATTTGCTCAAGAGTTGGACCCCATTGATCCTTTTGGGTCCCTTCCAACTCAGGGTAATGAAGTGTGGGAGCAGAGTGTGGGGCAGGGGGTCCTGGCCTCCATCCATCCTTTCCTGGCCAATGTCCCTGTGCCACCCACATGTTGTATCTCACAAAGTAGTTTTGTTAAAACTGTATCTAAGTCTTGTAAATCCACACAAAAACTGTATGTAACCTTCCCATGAAGCTCTGAGCCCCTTTACCTGACACCACCTGTCCTGGAGTCTGCTCCTGTTGGGCAGCAGACCCTCCCTACCCCCTCCCCCTTTTCCAGGGGAACAAAACCACCTGGCCACATGGCCAGCCTCCTCTTCCTCACCAGGTTTCCTATGGAGTCTGAATAAAGCAGCAGGACTGCACCTGGAGGGGGGGAGCACCTTTTGGTCTTTTATCTTTGTCCTCGCCACGGTTTCTCCTCTGAGGGACTAGAGCTAGCCCGGACTGAGACCCTCAGAGACCCAGGAACTGTGGCACCCACCCATCCTCCTCTGGCTGCTCTTCCTGCAGAGCCCAAACCTCCCCAGCCCCCACCTGGGCACATCCCCCAACCCTCAGAGCCAAATCCCTTGGGATGGGTGGGCACGGGCTCTGTCCTCTGCCTTCTCCCAGGGAGGCTGTGGCAGTGGTAGGAACAGACCCCGGGACAGAGAGGAAACTCAGCCTCCTGTGCCGGGAGCCTTCCGTGCGCTGCCCAGAATGGCCCCGTTGTTCGCAGCCCTTGTGCGCTCCGCCAGCCCAGCCCTCCCGGCTCTGCAGTGCCCGCATCAACGGGGCCATTGTTCCCCCGCTCCCTCAGTGAAGGGGGATTTTGTTTATTAAAAAGTCATGCTGGTGGTGAGGAGCTCCTCAGAGCCAAAAATAACTGGGGCCGCGATTGTTTCCTCGCTGCTCCCTTATCTCTGCAGAGGACCGGCGGGGCGAGCCGCAGCCGGAGCAGATGCGGCTCCTGCTAAAAATACCTTGGAGCGAGCAGAGGAGACGTCAGCCGAGCTGCAGAGGGCATTAGCGAAGCTCTCAGACACGCAGGGCCACCGGAGAGGGGCTCCAGATGTTTGCAAGGGTGCCAGAACGCCGCTGGCGTGTCCGTGCCTCGGCTCCGGGGGATGCACAGCGCATTCCAGCCCCCCCGAGGTGCTCCCCGCAGATCTCCTTTGGGAAGACTGCAGAGGGAAGGGAGCGGAGGGCGGCAATCCACAGGCAGAGATACTCCAAAAGTGGCTGGGATCAGCCCAGGGTCTCCCCAGAGCCCGGAATTTCCTGGTCTCTGGTCTCTGGGGGTTGTTCAGGGCTCCCTGCAGATGGGCAGCACAGCCCAAGGGACCCAAGGCCATGGCAGGAGCACCCAGCCAAGCAGGCTGCATCAGCCACAGGCTTGGCTGGCTCTCCCAGAGCCCTTGGACAAAATGTTTGTGTCTTCCAAACAACTAGAGGCCTTTCCTGCTGCTGGGATGCAGAGTGGGCACTTGGAGGACACACACAGAGCCTTCCTTTTGCCACCTCTTCCATCTGCCCAACCCAGGGAATCTTTTTGCTTCCCAGAGTCTCTTGGCATGAAGTCCAGAATTTCCTGACCACCAGCCCACCCCACCCCATGCCCTGAGCCCTCCTGGCAGCAGTGGTGGGGAGCTGTGTGCCAGCCCTGCTCCACAGCCCTGCTCCATCCTGGCAGCAGGGACAAGGACCAGGTGAGCAGCAGATCCAAGCAGGTCCCAGAGGTGCCCTTCACCAAGCCCATGGAGCATCCTACAAACACAGCACACAACAGTGGCCTCCCACCAACTCCCTGTGAACCACCCTCCCCATTTCCCCAGCTGTTCCCTGACATTATTTAACTGATTTAATTTAAGGCCAAAAGACTCTGGGCTGCTCTTAACCCTGGAGGGCAGAGCTTGCCCAGAACACAGTGCTGGTGATGCCCAGGACCACTCCCCAGAAGGGCAAGAAATGAACTCTACAGAGCAATCTGGGACAAAAGGAGTGATCCCCCCACCTTCCCGGGCTTCTGTGGGGTATTCTGGCAGGGAAAATATTCATTGCCCAGGGCAGCCCTCAGGGGAGCAGCACATCAGAGCCAGCCCTGACTCTGGACACAGCTCCATGGTCCTGCTCCCTCCCCAGCTGGGATTTTACTGCAGGGGCCGTTCGAGGCTCGGGATGGGGGAACCTTTGCTGAAGCACCCGGCAGCTTTGGAAACTCTCCCTGCTGCTTTTCCAAGAGCCTGATTTTGGTTTTCTGGCTCAAACACACCACTCATTTTTCTGCAGCAATGAAGATAAACGTCAATAAATCTTCTGCAGTCATTCCACGGGGCCAAGAGTGATCTCAGCCCTGAAGCATTTCAGCATCCTGCAGTTCCACCCTGAGCTCCCATCCAGCAAACTCACCCTGCCCCAGAGCCTCAAACACACAAGTACCTCCTTCAAGGAGGTGCCAGTCCCTCTGAAGTCAATGACACCTCTGTGCTCCAGGGTTTGCCTGGATCAGCTCCCAGACAAGCAGCCCGTGTGCAGCAGAGAGCACTGGCAGTGCCAAAGCCCCCTTGCAGTGCTGCTCCTGAGCTCCCAGGTGTCCTGCTGCCTCTTCTCCTTGCAGCTCCCACCAGCCAGCCCCCAGCAGGCTGACCCCAGGCTTTGCAGCCTCTGGGGGCTGTTTGTTCACAGGCCAAAGCACATCTGCTCTCCTTTTTGCCCTTGGAACAAGAGCTTGGAAAGTGGGGTGACACTCTGTCCTCTTCTGTGTGAATTCCCAGCAAATGGACACTCCTCTGGAAATGCAAAGTCCTTTTCCAGCTGGTGGGCACGTAGCAATGGGGGGATCCTGCACTGCACAGGGTGCAGCAGGCCCAGCTGATGGACTCTTCTCAGCCAGTGGTATTTTCCCAGCACCTTTCAAATGTATCCCAGTACCTGGGCAAGGCAGGATCCTGGTGCATCCTGCTGGCTCCTGGCTTCTCCCTCCTCCTGTCCAGCCTGGGCAGCTCTGGCCTCTCAGCCCACAGGGTCACTGCCCTGTCCAGCAGGAGCCATCTGCTCGTTGGGGAGGGCAGAGATGGGGCAGCTCAGCCCCACAGCACAGCTGGGAGCAGGCAGGGACCCCTGAGGATGCTGCTTTGAGGGATAAGGAACTGAGACCTGAGCCACTGGTGGGAGGATGGAGCTGGAAATGGAGTTATGGATCTGCAGCACATGGTGGGGAACAGGATTATTCCCCTCCTGAACACCCAAAGATGGGATTTGGTCACAAAATTCAGTGGGGAGAAGGTTTCATTCTGCAGTGCCCAGGCTCCCATCCAGCCCAAAGGCTGCAAATGTTGCTCTGCTTCAGACACACCCAAGCCAATCTTTGCTGGCCAGGGTGGGTGACCCCAACCCCTGGAGCAGAAACCCCTTCCCTGGCAGAAGGACAATGTGAATGTTTCATTCAGCAGTTTTACAGCTTGAATTCCCTTCCTTGCCTGCTTTTCCTGCAGTGCCTGCATGGTGCCTAAACTGCCATGAGCTGCAGGGCCTGCAGAGCCACAGCCTGGTTTCCCACCCTAATTTCAGTCTGATCAGCATTATTGGGGGGTGGCCCTTGTTAAACAATTTGACCTTGCAGAGTACCCATGAAAACAGACTGTTTCCAACCACCCTGGGAAGGCTCTTATCAGAAAATGAGCTTAGAAATTCCTCAGCACCCACAGTTGGTGCCAGGTCATGGCTCTTATCTTCTGTAGTTGCTGCAGTAAAGGGAACATCCAGTGTGTTCGAGGGAAACACAGAATTAATTGTCCTGGAGCTGGGATGGAGCCCAAAGAAATTGAGGGTAATTTTTTTTCCCATCCTCTGAGTTTCTGATGTTCAAAATGTCTCATTGTTCCTTTGCAGATGTTCTGCTCCAGTTCAAATGCAGGTTCACAACAAAAACAAGCAACTCTTTGAAATGTAATTATTAAAAATTTGCACCTTGGGAAGGAAGGTGAAGGAAATCTGAGGGATCCTCCTATGAAAGTGACTGTGAACAACATTCCTCCCCAGGACTCCCAGAAAATCTATTTGATAGAATCCCAGAATGGTTTGGGTTGGAAGGGACATTAAACTCATCCCATTCCATCCCTGCCATGGCAGGGACCCCTCCCACTGCCCCAGGCTGCTCCAGCCCCATCCAGCCTGGCCTGGGGCACTGCCAGGGATCCAGGGGCAGCCACAGCTGCTCTGGGCACCCTGTGCCAGGGCTGCCCACCCTGCCAGGAACAATCCCTGCCCAATATCCCCCCCAGCCCTGCCCTCTGGCAGTGGGAGCCATTCCCTGTGTGCTGCCCCTCCATCCCTTGTCCCCAGTCTCTCTCCAGCTCTCCTGGAGCCCCTCCAGGCCCTGCCAGGGGCTCTGAGCTCTCCCTGGAGCCTTCTCCTTTCCAGGTGAACATTCCCAGCTCTGCCAGCCTGGCTCCAGCCCTGGGAGCAGCTCCATGGCCTCCTCTGGACTCTCTCCACAGCTCCTTGTCCTTCTGCTGTTTGGGTTCCCAGAACTGGAGGCAGCTCTGCAGCTCACCTGAGGGACCAAGGGACATCCTCTCCCCCCTCACAGCAAATCCCATTTCCAGTCCAGGGCACATTCACGTGGCTAAACAGCAGTTTGCCACCAAAATGTTGCACTTTCAATTGGTCACCTTATCCCAGGGAACCAACCTGACCAAGCTGCACATTTCCCTGGAGCAATCCCAGGGAGGTGGGATGGTTCCCTCCTGCTCCTGCCCTCAGGGAGCACAGGGAGATGCAGCCCAGAGCAATGTCATGGGGCACAGGGTCCCTGACAGGGGCACAGCCAGCCCCAGCAGCTGGGGACACGTGCCCTGCATCACTCCCACACTGCTGGGATGGGGCTGCAGTGGGGCTGTTCCTCCTCTGCAGACACAGCCCAGCCTTTCATTGGTCCCTGCATGTGCACAAAGGCATGTGCTGTTGCTAACTCCTTTGGAAAACTGCTGGCACTCAAGCAACCACAGGGAATTTTCCCACAAGGTCCCAGCCACAAAGACACCCAGACTCCAGGGCTATTTCCAGCCCTCTCTCCTGCATGTGCTGGGTGAGCAACAGAGGATGCAGGGGAACTTTGTCCTGGCCTCCTGCCCAAGCCTGACTGATTCCATGCCCAGCTGAGCCTGGCTGCAGAGCTGGAGGTTATTCCTTTTGGAAAGTGCTGCAGAGGGAGCTTCCAGGTCCCAAAAGTTTGCAAAGGAAACCCAAGAGCCTGGTGAGAGTCACTGCCATCCTTTATGTCCTGGCATGGACAGTGTCTGAACTTGGCCACACAGAATCCCAGAATCATTTGGGTTGGAAAATCCCTCCAGGCCCATCGAGTCCAAGCTGTGCCCAACCCTGAGTGACACATCCAGGCCTTCCTTGGACATCACCAGGTGTCCAACCCCCCCAGATTTTGGGGACTCCAAACCTCCCTGGGCAGCCCCTGCCAATCTCTGACCCCCTTTTCCATGGGGAATTTCCTGCTGCTCTCCCTCCTGAGCCCCCCTGGCCCAGCCTGAGGCCGTTCCCTCTGCTCCTGTCCCTGTCCCCAGAGCCCCCCCAGCTGTCCCCTCCTGTCAGAGCTGTGCAGAGCCAGCAGGGCCCCCTGAGCCTCCTCTGCTCCAGGCTGAGCCCCTGCCCAGCCCCCTCAGCTGCTCCTTGTGGGATTTACCCCCTACACCCTTCAGACCATGTGGGCAACCCTGTCCCACTCCCCCACCTGTACCTGGGGTGGTTACACTGAGTTCAGCTTTTTATTGTAAATTCACTTTCTAGAGCCTGGCCCGATCCTTGGGGCAGACAGGGAATCACATCCAAGGGCCAGTTGTTGGCTTCCCACCAGGTCCCATCCCCCTGAAGGGTCCCAGCAGAGCAGAGCCCCCCCGAGAGGCCCCGAGCCCACAGGTACAGACTGGAAACAGCTGTTGGACAGATGTGCTGCAGGCAGGCAAAGGCTCCCAGCCTGCTGGGGTTGCTCTGGTAACACCCAAACACAAACCTCACCTCCAAAGGCTCTGAGTCTTGCCATCAGCACAATAGCACACGACAGAGTGATGAAATCTCCACCCTGCAGAAACCCCCTGGAAGCACCAGCCTGGCTTGGATTTGCAAGAAAAAATATGCCAAGAAACTGAGCAGGCTGGGAACAGGCAGTGGGAACAGCCCTGGGACAAATCCATGGAGTGCAGCAAGGTAGGAGAGAGGACAGAGACAGCAGCAACCCCAGCAGCGAGTGGGATGTGGAGGAGAGAGCAGAGGGTGGTGGAAGGAGAAGGTGATCACCAGAGCTCTGGTCCCACTGGGTCTAAGTGGGAATTGCTCTGGAGCTGCTCAGCTCCAGCACTGCCATGTCCTGCTGCAATGCCAGGGAATGCTGTCTGGAGAGGCACCCCTGCATTTTCAGACTCCTCAGAGCAGTGCAGCCCAAGGATCTGCTGCAGCCCCAGCGCTGCCTCCTGCCCCTCCACCGGGGCCAAGGGCTCCGTCTCCCTCTTTGGAGTGTCCCCTTGCAGCAGCTCCTCCCGGAGCACGGGGACATGCAGGGGACACAGGAGAGCTGGCCTGAGCTGGGCCAGCAAAGTGCACTGCACTTCGCCCGGAGCTGCCCACGAGGAGCTGGAAGTCCTTGGAGCAGAATTCTCCCGTCCCTGCTCTAAGCACGGGGCTGCCTCAGGCACTCGTGGTTTCCACTGACAAAGCCCCTTTTCTTCCACCCCCTCAGTCAGTCCAGGGCCGGCTCTGCCAATCCCACCACCAACCCTGGTTCAGGATGGGCCCACCTGGACACTCTGTCCTTCTGAGCTTCCTGCAAGCCCAGGAGCTGGGAATCACACAAGACCACTGGCCTCAGCCTCAGCCCCTGCTCTCCCTCACTGCCAGGCACCTCCCCAGTTTACAGCCCGTTGTTTTAAGGAGAAACAGCACCCAATCCATGCTTTCCACTCCAGAGTGGTCCGGAGTTGTCCTTGGATTCACTGGGGAGCTGCCAGAGTCCCCCTGCTGCCCTGGGCAGGGGTTTGCTGAGGATCTCCGGACAAGGGGCACTGCTGTGTCCCGAGTCCGCGTGGCACGGGCAGAGCAGCGGTGACTCCTGGAGCTGAATCATGCCGTGTCCCCGCCTGCCGTGTGTGTCCCCTGTGACTCACCCCGCAGTGCCAGCGGGCAGGGCTGGCGCTGCCTTCGCCGCCCAGCCCCGCTGATCACAGCTCCACCCGCAGCCCCTCTGAGCGGGGCTCCTGCCGCTGCGGAGGAGCGCTGCTGCCGGGCAGGGCACGGGCAGGGCTGGCACATTCACAGTGGCGTCACCTCCACCGTGGCAGGAGGCGCCTCCTCACCTGGGGCCAGTGCGGGACGCACCCGCCGGGAGCAGCCCTTAACCCTTCACGTTCCACCCGCTGCCCCATCCCTGCTGCTTCCACACCCAGGCACCGGCCCGTGGAGCAACCCCACGGGGCAGAAAAGATCCCGGGCTGCAGAACTGGGAGTGTGCACAGAAGAGCACAGGAAGAAGAGAAGAGCAGGAAGGCAGGGTGAAGGGCAGGAGGGAACAAGGTGGTGAAACCACGGCGCCATCACCTTGGGGGATGATGGCAGCCTGCACCAGCCCCAGCTCCCAGCCCTGCTCGGAGAGGCCAGCTCTGGTTCCAAAAGCCCTGGCAGAGCTCAGTCTTTCCATGGGAAACCAGAGCTCTGGAGTCCTGAGGCTCCAATCCAGGGCATTCTCACCAGGGAACTGGGCAGAGGATGGATGTGACCCTGCCTTTCCAGGGCAATTTTGAGTTATGGCAAAAGGAGCCTCAAGTGGCCCCTGCAAACACACCTGTGCCTGTGGAAGAGCAGCCACCCCCAAGGAGAGTCCCCCAGGCTTCCAGGCCCCCTCTGAGGGGAGGCAGCAGGAGGCCAGGAAAACATTAGTGAACAGCAATTTAAAAAAACCAAAAAAAACCAAAAAACAACAACAAAAAAACCGCAACAATTTGAGGGATTTCATCCAGAGGAACGAGTGCTGTGACTGTTCATTTTCCTGACCTGGAACATGCAGATCTTCAGCACTCCCATGTCCAAAACAATTAATCTGGGAATCTCTGGCTGGACCAAGGATGGATGTGCTGGGATGGAGCCCAGGAACACCCCAAAGCCCTACTCTGGCCACAATTTGGGCACAGCCAACCCCACCCAGCCAAAGGGGTTAAACCCTGCAGGGATCCCCTGGCAAACCAGAGCTGCCAACTTTGTGCTGCTCTTGATTGGTGCCAGCCTTGCAAAGAGCCACATCTGGGGGTGGCTCCTCACAACACCGGGGTTCCAACACCCAGAACTGCCACAGCAAAGATTTGTCACCACCAAAGAGTGTGTGGCACATCAGGAGCTCAGGAGGGTGAGACAGGAACAGGAGATTCTCCCAGGGCTTTATTTCCATTGACAGCTGTAGTTATTTTGGGAGTTTGGCACGATGGAGAGTGCATTTGCAGGGGCCAGTTGGATCCAGGAAAAACGGAGATGTGTTTTTCTTTAAGAAAAATACAACAACACTCTAGCTTGATTGGAAAAAGACCAGGTTTTGTTTTTCTGGTTGTTATTTTTTTCCTTAGTTGGCGTTCCTCTGACACTCTGCAGAATTTTAAGGTTTTTCCAGAAAATGAGGAGCAGCCCCAGCCCTGCCAGGAGCAGTTACTGAGCCACCAGAGCTAAAAGTGGCAAAAGCACCGAAGGTTTCCAGAAGCCACAGCTGGAAATAACCGAGCACAGGGCAGCCAGTGGGGCTCCACACAATCCCTGCTCCAGCCCGGGGCTTTCCATCCCTGTCTCCTCATCTTGGAGGAGTCTGGCATTTCCTGATGACTCCATGCAGCCATGGAAAAGTGGGGAACAGGAGCAGGATGGTCTCAGAGCAGAGCAAAGAGGGTGCTGAACAGCAGAGGGCTTTGAATTTGTGAGGCCTGGGGGAAGTACTGGGGGTGGAATCATGGAACCCCAGACTGGTTCAGGGTCCTTTCCTTGGTCAGGGACCCCTCCCACTGTCCCAGGTGCTCCAGCCCCATCCAGCCTGGCCTGGGGCACTGCCAGGGATGCAGGGGCAGCCCCAGCTGCTCTGGGCACCCTGTGCCAGGGCTGCCCACCCTGCCAGGAACAATCCCTGCTCAATATCCCAAACCTACCCTTTCAGTTTGAAGCCATTTCCCGTGTCCTGTCACCCCATGGGGAGCAGGACCCAGGTGCTTGTTGTTTTTCCTGAGTCCCACCTGAAATCTGGCCAGGATGCTCTGAGGACAAAGCCTCAGCAGTGGCCCCAGGCAGCCCAGCTCATCTCTTTTTCCCCAACCCTGCCCATCTTTTGCCAGGTGCAAAGCCCCACTGGGAGGGCCCTGCAGCACAGCCAGGGTGAGAATTCCCCCATCTCTCCCAGGAAGACCTGGATTCACCAGCTCTTATTTTCATCACAGGTGGCAGGAGCAGAGCTGCAGGAGGGTGGGCAGGGCGTGCTGGGCAGGGTGGGGAGCACCAGGGGGAGGAAGAGGAGCAGAAAAGCCGCGGGCCCCCCTGCTGGGTCCCACTGCTCTTGCAGCATCACTGCCGGTGGGGCACTGCAGGGAGGTTTGGGTGGTGCCTCTCCCCACTGCCCAGGCTGAGCCCACATCCAGCTGAGCCCAGATGTGAGGATGCCCACCCAAACACCCTCAGCCAGAGAGGATGGAAGGACCCACATCTGATGGGTTTCAAAATCCCACCCAAGAAACAGAGCACCTGGGGAGACAGGACCCTCAGGGTTACAAAACCAGCTGACTTCCCCAAGCCTATCTTTATCCAGCAAGCAGGAGCTTCAGCCACTCCCAAAAACAGGGGGGATGAGCAGAACAAGAGGATGGAACCAGAAAACCCAAGCATGAGTGGTCTTTAAAACCAGAGCCTGGAAAACAGCTCTAGCATCTGACCCCCTCCTGAGCTCAGGCTGGCTGGTGGGGGCACACCTGACCCCATGAACCTGTGCAGCCACAAACACAAGCAGGAAATCATCTTCTCACCTTCCTCAGGAGGCTTTGCCTCTCCAGCTCCAGGAGAAATCAAGTTTTCACCCTGGTCTGTGGGGACAAAGTGGCACATCAGGAGTCTCCTCTTCCACACAGGTGCAAGGAAATAACCCCCTCAGGGGTCTGGGTCTCTGCAGGTCACTGAAGGCTCTGGCTGACAGCACAGCTGGAACCCAGCACACTCTGGATGATGGAATGTGCCTGGTCAAGGAGCCACCGAGGGCTGACACAATTCCCAGCAAACTCCCATCCCTCCAAAACAGCCCTGTGCAGAGGGGGCAGTGCCCTTGGAGCCTTTTCAGACACAGGATGGACCTGAGATCCAAGCTGAGATCCCTCTGGATCTCCAGTGGTGGCCCTGCAGCTGCTCCTGAGGCTCCTCTCTGTGCAGGAGGGGGCACAGGGAGGGATTTCCCTGGGGAGGTCACTCTGCCACCATGACTCCTGTGCTGGGGGCGCCAAAAAATTCCCCAAGGGGCCGGGGACTCCAAATGCCCCAGAGTCCCAGAGCTGCCCCAGGGAGCCAGAGCACTGCCTGTGTGCTGAGACCAGCCTGGCTGCCCCCTCAGCTGTGGGAAGAGCAGGCAGAGCAGGGGGGCTCTCCTGGCAGTGGGCACAGCAGAGTTCACTCTGCTCCTTGCCAGAGCCGATTCCTGGGCTGTGATGGAGCTGCAGTAATGAGTGTGTCCATAATTATCATCTCATTAATGCCATGCCAGTGCTTCAGGAACTCCGGTTTTATGGCTCAGCCATAAAAGCTGACACTACTTAAAATGTGATTTTCAGGGGCTCCCATCCTACTTCCTTCCTCTCTATTTATTTTAGGAAAGGAAAGATTGGCTTGATCAACTTATCACTTCCTACCTCTGGCAACACTTGTGCTCCCTGAAAGATCATCTAGTTAATTAACTCAATTGTTTGCATACAAATGACAAATTAAATAAAATACGTAGGACAATAGCTGCAGGAGCCACCCGGGATCCCCAGCCCACACCTGAGCCCTGCACAGCTCTCAGTGCTGCTCAGGCCTGGGGTGGCCAAATAGACATTTCAGGAATTCTCTCCAGAAAACACAGCAATGTGGAGATCAAAATTACCAGTCAGGGAGATGAGCTTTTGTGACAGGGGACAGGGCAGCTGGGCAAGCAGAGAGGTCACCCTGAGCTCCACGGGGCCCTCCCACAGCCCAGGCCAAAATCTGCCTCTCAGCTCCCTTCTTTTACCCACAACCAAACAGGCTCTGAGTGGTCAGAGGGAAAAGGGAAGGACTCTTCCCTCAGCACTAACACAATGGACCCCTCCTCAAGCTATGGAATTTAATTTTTTCCTCGTTGAAAAACACAGGATTCATCTTTACACGAGGCTTTGGCCTCCTGCAGCTCTGCCCTGGTGTCCTGGGGCACATTGTCCATGGCCACCTGCAAAGCCCCTCAGTGTGCCAGGGCTGCATCCCTGGGGTCTCTGCCCCAGTCCCAGGACAGGACAGCTGGGACCCTTCCAGCAACGAGACCCCTCCTCCTCTGGGGCCGTTTTCCTGCTGTGCCAGCTTTGTCCTGAGAACATCTGTCCTGCTGTGCCAGCTGGGGTCTGTGAGCTGCCACAGGCTGTGGCTCTTGTCCCTTATTGTGTCACCTGGTGCTACCAAGAAAGCTTTGGCTCTGTCACCTTCCCCACTGTCCTTCCCAAAGCTGGGGCTGCTGTTACATCCCACCCCTCTCCATGCCCCCACCCCAGCAGCCTCTACAGGATCCCCTCCGTTTCCTCCACACCCTTCTTGAGCTGCCTGGAGAGAACAGGGCACAAAACCAGGGGGGCACGGCCCAGACCCCCATGCCAAGCACAGGGCTCCATCCAAGGGCAGGGCAGGGCTTGCTTGGCTCGGGGATCAGCTTGCAGCACGGGAGCCCGTTCTGCCTGGGGAGGTTGCTTTGGTGCTCTGTGACCCAGCACAGCTGTCCCCAGGCCCAGAAGTTTCACCTGCTGGTCTTTGTCTAGAAAATCACGTTTGGGACAGCAGGGCTGCTCCCCCGAGGAGCTGACGCATGGCCTGGGTGGAACTTTCCATGAGAAACACGTGTGGCCAGAATAATTGTCCCATTAGTTCAGGAAGGGACAAGAAATTACTTGCAAATGGCTCCTGTGCAAACACTCCATCCACGGCCCCCACCTGCTCCTGCTTGGCTCTTCTCCTCTCCCCCTCCTCCCTCCACCTTTCCCTCTGCAGGAGGAAGGCAGGGAAATGGGGGAGCCCAGATTTCCCTGGTGAGGATCCTGTTACCAGCTCCATCTGCCTGAGCCCCGTGCAGAGGGCATGGGGGTGCTGGCAGTGGGTCACTCTGAGGAGCAGGTCCCCCTCCCTGTGCCCCAGCCCTGCTCAGTCACAAATAAAAGTATTTTTCACCATCTCTTCCTCCATCCTCCCCAGGCCTCGGGGCTGGCTGCACGCAGCACTATCCACTTTCCTCCCCAGCTCCAGGGAATGTGGGAGCTGGATGAGCTGAGGAAAAATGACCTCATGCAGGGAAGAATCAGAAAATGAGCAATGAGAGGGACACAACAATGCTTCCCCTATGAGCTGGAGGCACCCAGGGGACTCCACCACCACTGCATTTCCTGCCCTGGCACCAGCCCAGCAGAGCTGGGTTTGTGTCCTTGACAGAAACCTGACTCTGGTTTTATTTTTACCTCAGAAGCCTTTTGCTTTCTGTGCCTTTGCTCCCGTGGATTGTTTAGGGCTGGCATCATTAGTGCCACCTGCAGAGGTTGGTGGCTCTGGCCCTGCCAGCCTCAACCCAAGGATGCTCTGGGAGGGATCTGGGGCTCCCTGGGCAGGACAATGAGCTGGGTACCCCCTCACCCCCCCAGCCACGGGGTCACCAGCAGGGAGGCCAAGAGCCCTCAAACACACTCTGTACCCTCTCACCCTTGTCACACTCAGGGTGCCAAAGTGCCCAGACAAACCCAGAGCCTGCCTGACCTCCATCCCTGCTGTGTTCCATGCTGGGGCTCCAGACAGCTCCTGGGCATCTCAGCCACCCAAATTAGAGCTCAGGGTGCTCCTGATAAGCCTCAGGAGCCCGAGCAGGGTGAAGGGACTGTGACAGCAGCTCAGCTGTTCACTCCAGGCAGGGAATTCTTGTGTCAGTGGTTTCAGTATCAAACTGCTGAGCTGTGTTTAGTCTGTGGCTGGAAAGCAGCCTTGCTTCTATTCTGAGCACATTTGTCTAATCAGGGGTCCAAGGAATGATTTTGCTCAGTAGAAAGTTATGTTTATTTGGGTAAGTTTGTCCTCCAGGATGGGTGCCTTGGAAAAACCCAGTAAAGGCTGAGCAGTGCTGGAGCACCTTGGGGCACAGGGCACACCTGCAAAAGAGGCAAACTTCTATTTCTGTAG
This sequence comes from Sitta europaea, assembly GCA_013400255.1. Taxonomy (NCBI): domain Eukaryota; kingdom Metazoa; phylum Chordata; class Aves; order Passeriformes; family Sittidae; genus Sitta; species Sitta europaea. Next base: position 104,701 of record VXBS01009642.1, read on the forward strand.
AAACAAGAGAAAAGCTTTATGCTCCTGGCTTCCAGCCAGCTCTGGAAGGAGGCTCCTTGCAGCCCAAGTGCTGTAGGTGCTCACCTGGTATGACCACACTCCTCATTCCCTTCTCCCAATAAATCTTCATCCCAGAGGTGCTCAGCAGCTTGAGCTGCATTTCCAGCTGCCACATTCAGAGCTCCCTTTGCCTTTGTAAATCACAGGTGACCCCAGCAGCCATCCCTGGATGCCAGCCACGTCAGGCAGCTGATGAACTACTGAGCTGAGGGACACCTGAAGGGTCAAGGCCATCACCTGGGGCAGGTGAGACATTTTCCCACCTCTCCAAGTGCTTTTTGTTCATCCCAACCTCCTGATCCCTGAGGGTGTGAGGGAACCATCACGTTAAACCCAGGACCTTAGGACATTTTACCTTTTCCACACCCAGAATCACATCAGGTTTTGAACCTTTCAGCTCTCTCTGGTGATAATTCCCATTTTCCCACATAAATCCCTTCCCTGGGGAGCTTTGCCTTCAGCTAGGTGAGTTTTGTCCCATGGATGAACCAGGAGCACCTCAGTGGACTTTGCCCTGTTTGCACACAACAAACACGGCCGAGTTGTGACTATTTGCAACTCAGCAACCACTAATTTTTAGCCCAGAGATAAATCCTCATTATCTGCTGAGATAAGGTCCTCCCTATTTTGGAAGGCACCAGTTTCCACACTGGGAAATTCCCTTTGGCTGTGGCACCAGCCATGTTCACAGGCAGCTCTTCCCCACAGCCCTGACCCTCGGGACGAGCCCAGGACAGGCAGCAGCTCCCACTGTCACCCTCCAAGGGTGGCTTCAGTGCAGGTGATGTCCCCTCTCCTCCCCCAGGGCCATCCCCAGCCAGGTGAGCCCCTGTGATGGCAGCACTGCTGCCATGGGAATGTGCCTCCAGCAGTGCCAGTCTGGTTGAGGCTGGGGTTTAAATTAGGAATTAGGAGTATACCTAGCCCCCATTCCATCACACAGGTTTGTGGCATTGGCATCGATAAGTCAGGAATTTTCTTCTCTTGGCATGACTGGATTTTGTCCTGGATACTGATTTTGTGCTAGAGAAGGACATTTCTCTTCCCCTGCTGTAAGCTCGGTGTCCCTGTAAGAGCTCCCTGTGTCCCCTCAGAGCAGTGGGGTTGGATCTCCATCCACCAATGTCCCCCAGAGCAAACGCCCTCCTCGGGCTGACTCCCCTCATCCAGTTCCCATGCAGATGCTCCAAGCTCCTCACACCCTCTGCTCTGCAGCACAAAGTCCTGGAGAAGCTGTCACAGCCCCTCTCCCACGCATGGAGAGGACAAAGCTGTGGCTTCAGTGTCACCACAAGGAGACCCGAGTTCATGTCGAGCCCTGTCCTGTGCAGGGGGCACTGGCCATCCCAGGAAAATGAGGGAAAAGCACGTGGCACTTCCAGCTTTGCCCAGGCCTGTCTCTGCAGGGAATTGAGCACGTGGGGATGGCGTTTGCCAAGTGACTCAGGCCAGCCTTGAACCCAGCAATAAATTCTCTTACAGCAATAACCCAGCTCCTGCCACTCACCAGGGCTATTTCCACCTTTCCAGGCAGCCACCCCAGCTCCCCATTTCTCCACCCCCACGGTGCCTTTGTCCCCTGCAGGGATCAAAGCCAAGCAGCAGATTCCACCCCACACATCCCAGGGCAGCTCCAGCCCTCCCTGGCTGCCTGGCTCACTGGGCTGGGATAATTCCTGCAGGGAAGGCAGGTTGTAGGCTCAAAACCCAGCGTGGTTATGGGGTTGGGATGCTCCTGGGCATCACCAGCACCATGAGATGCACCAGGGCTGCTGGGGCTGTGCTCAGGGCAGGGAGAAGGTGACAACAGGACTGAGCTGTCCAGTGCCCCCAGAGCCCCTGAGCCCAGACCCTCTGTGGGTGTCCCAGTGAGCCTGGGGACATGGAAAAATGGGGGGAATGGAGGGACCCTGCTGTAAACTTCCTAACACTGACCATTTGGGATGGAGTGAGGAGCTCAGGAGACTCTGGATGGAGAGAGGGGGGAGGTGTAAGAAAATCTGTGTTGAGTCCAGACACAAAAGGAAACCTCCCAGCTGGGAAGGAGAGGAGGGGAAAGCTCTGGGCAATGCCAGGAGGAGGGTCTGGCTTGGGGGAGGCAGCTGGGACGGTGCAACCCCCAGAGTCCCAGCAGTGACTGGGTCACCACAGGGACACCATCCATGGACCTTGACCCTGGGGGCCAACAGCACCTCCAGGAGAGCCACCTCAGCACCCTGCTGTCTGCAGCCAAACCCAGAGCAGAGCCCTCAGCTCAGCCTCAGCATCCCCACCTGGCATCACCTGCTGAAGAGGGAAAACAGACTCCCCACCCTGGGCATCACAGCAGCACCCTGGGCAGCCACACCACAGCCCAGCCCTGTGACACCACAGTCACAGCCCTGAGCCATGCAAGGCCAACCACAACCAGGTGACACTTCAGTGCCAAACACACCCTGAACAGCCTTGATGAAATATTTGCATCCCACGCCAGAGCCCTGCCCTTGCTGGGGAGGAGCAGCCCTGCCAAGCTGTGCATGGACCTGGAACAGCTTTCTGTTGCTGCTTTTGGTGTGTCCCCAGAGGGACCCAGAGCTGCAGGAGGTCACTGGTGTGCCTGGGCATTGCTTTCCCTGGTCAGAGGTTTGTGCCCTGCTGTGTTTAACAGTGACCTTGGCAACAGTCTTGCTTTGAGCAAAACTCTGCTCCTACACCCACACCTGGCCTCAGGAGCATCTGGCAGCTGCTCTACCATAAAAAACAGCTTAGAAATTCATGGAACCACATTTTCCCTTCTTTAGCCACACAGTAACAGGATTTTACACTCTCCAGCGAGGCGAGGGCTGCACCAGTGCTGACAAACACAGCACGAACAAAAGCCAGCTACAAGAAATTATATTCTCCTTTTATTTACCTATGACCATGACAATGTAGGTTTTTTTTTCTAGCTGCAGAGATGCTTTGCACTGTAAACTGGGAAGCAGGCAGTGCATCCTGCCCTGCCAGGGCCAGCAGGAACCCCCCCTTCCCAAACACAGCATTGTTATCCAGAGTCAGGAGAGCGGCTGCTGCACGGAGTTGCTTCTCTCCATCACCAGCCCCTCCGTCGTCAGGGCATTGATATATTGATATTTACACCAGGCTCCCCCAGCGGCCCGCTGCCAGGGAATGGGCCTGGCTCACAAAACCTGCTACCTTACAAAATCTACACACCTGCAAAAAGAAAAAGGCATCCACTCCGCCAGAGACCTCGGCCGCGACACACACAAATATTGCACTTGTAACTTGGGAATGGGGAGGACACAGGGGTTTCCTATCACACAGCAACGTGTCCAGCTACAGGAGGGCAATAAATAAATCAGGGGTGAGGGCAGGAGGGGGTGCTTTGCACACCTCCAGCGCAAGGCAAGGACCCAGCTCTCGTTGCTCCCAGGGAGACCCACCACAAGCCAAGGAAGTGCCAGGCTCCTGCCAGAGCTGCTCCAGAGCAGCCAGGAGGCCCCACGGCACAGGGAAGCACAGCAGCATCCTGGGGCTGCTCCAGTTCACAAGGCTTTAATCCAGGACGACGTTTGTGTCGCTTGCCAGAGCCCTGCACGAGAACCCCTCCTCCTCGCCGAGCTGGGCTCACTCTCCACCTTCCAGCAACGCTCGTGGCTGGGGCAGGTGCTTCACAGTAGTCTCGTGGGAGCTTCCCTCCTGGCCAAATCCATGCCGGGGCCACCCCGAAGGCGTCGTACCAGCGCTGGTGGCCGGGTGGTGCAGCAGTTCCAGCCTGCTCCGCCCGTCGGTGCCTCCAGCCGCCCCTTGTCCCTACGGCCCGGGGGCACGAGCACGACAACGAGCTCCCACCAGCTCCTGGGAAGGCCTCCACTGCCCAATTCCATGTAAACACACAGCTCCCAGCCTGCCCCGAGACAGTCCTTGGGCCTACAGTGGGGAGCTGCCTTTCTTCTGGTTGATTATGTCCAAGTAGAGGTCGGAGCGGAGGAAGCGGGGGTACGAGTCCTTCTCCATGAGCCCATAAATCCTCTTCTGTGCCAGGTCGAAGCAGCTGCGGGTGATGTTCTGCAGGTTCTCCTTGGTGTGCTCCCGTGTGTAGGAGTCCAGGTTGACCTGTGGACAGAGGGGCCAGGGCTGGTGAGCAGCTCCCCAGGCAGCCACCGTGCCGGGAGCCGCACACCAGCGTGGGAGCCAGCCCTCACCTCCTTGCAGGACTGGATGGCAATGTACTCAGCAAAGATCTTCTTGGCCTTGGAGACCATCTTGGACTGAGATTTGATCTTCTTGAACTCCTCACAGGCCAGCCAGAACTCCAAGTTCTCCTCACTGAACTCGGTGCGCAGGAAGGCCCTGAAGGCAGCGAGCCCGTCTGTGGGGGACAGGGACACAGCTTACTCCCACTCACAGGCAAGGAACTGCCCCACGAGACCCTCAGCTCTTGCAGAGCTGCAGCCCAAAGCACCTTCCTGCACTGCCCAAAAACCCCTTTGTGAAACAGGCAGCGATGGCACTGCCAGGCCAGCGCAGCAACACAGCCCAGGCAGGAGCTGGAGCCACATGCCAGCCTGGCAGCAGCACCGAGAGCCAGCGGGGAGGCCGGGCTGCAGTGGGGGCAGGATGCCCTGGCCATCCCCCCGGGCTGGGTGTAGGATGGAGTGCCTGAGAAGGGCTGTCCTCCCTTCTTCGGGAGGTTCTAAAGCACCTCCTGCTCCGTGGACCCTCTGCACAGCCCCAAACTGGGCACAGACATGGATCACTGCCTCCTCCTCCCCAAGCTGGGGGGGCTTGACCTAAAGCTCTCCCCAGCCCCTGTCACCAAGCTCCCCCCTGGGCCAGGCAGGAGCAGGAGGGGTGCAGACAAGGGAGCAGCTAAATTCTCTTTGTGCATCCCCAAATACTGGAAGGGATTAACAGAGGAAATCCCAGATTTATCCAGGCACGTGTCTGGCTATTCCCCTGGCAGCAAACACAAGTGGAAGGGATGGACACACACTTACATTTGTGCAGCAGCAGCTTCTCCAGGGAGTCCCCCCACTTGAGCGCTTCCTCGGGAGTGGGCCTGTGGAAAAAGGACGGCACGTTGGCAAAGTTCAGCAGCAAAAGCTGCTTTTGCTGCCTGCTAAACATTTCCAGTGGATTAAAAGCCAGGCTGTGAGCCCAGCACTGCTGCTCCCAGCTCCCAAATCAGTCTCCTGCTAAACGTTTCCAGAGGATAAAGCCACGCTGTGTGCCCGAGGGGCTGGCCCTGGCTCCCACCTTGGCACTGGCAGGGCAGCTGAAGGCAGAGCCAGGCTCTGCACCAGGCAGCACCACAGCAGCTCTGCCAAAAAGAAACCGCTGCCTTTAGGCTGGCAGGAAGAAAATCCAACCCCAGGAAGTCTGTGCAGGCAGCTGTGGCACTTGGGGTGTCTGAGGAAGAATTGGAGAAGCTCCGGGTGATGCGGAGCTGCGGAAAAGTGGGATTTCAGCTGCCCCATTCAAGCAGCCAGAGAAGCTGCCAGGAGCAAGAGCAGGGAGGGCTTGTCTCCAGCTGCTGGAGCATCTCCAGAGCAAAGTGGTTTTTCAAACCATCCTCTGGCCAGTTAAAGTTCCATAGACAGACACTGGGAGAACGCTGCCGTCAGGTAAATTTCCAGCCCAAGCTGCTGTGGTGTCACTGCGCAAGCAGGACCTCTCACCCTCCAGCACGAGATTTTTCGCAAAAAAAAAATATTTTAAATGCCCCTCCAGATACAAAAACTTTGTCCACAGCTTCCCCAAACGGGGGGAACACAGCCTCTCCGGGGGTGAGGAGCTCCAGACCACAGCTTGTCCCCAAGCCCCCACGGTCCCCATCCCCACGCCACCCGCTCGCAGCACCTACTTGAGCGATTTGAGCACTTTGTCCAGCTTGCCGGAGGGGTTGGCCCCGGGGGACTCGTTCCGCCGCCGAAAAATCCCCAGCCGGTTCTTCATATCCTTGGCTCTAGAGAGAAGAGCGAGTGTGAGCGGGCGGGCGAGGGGACCCCCAGCCCCGCGGGGACCCTCCGGCAGCGCGTCCCGCCCGCGCCCTCCACCTACTCCTTCATGGTGTGCCGGCGCTGCAGGCTGCCCGTGTGCGGCCTCTGCACCGCCAGCAGCATCTCCGCGTGGAACTCCAGCGGCTGCGGCTTGGACAGGTCGCGGAAGAAGGGCATGGCTGCGGGGACAGCCCGAGCCGNGCCCGAGCCGAGCGGACGCTCGGGCGCTCTGCCGCCCGCCCCGAGCCGCGCTCCTGCCCGCAGCAGCCAGCGCGGAACGGGAAGTGGGAGGGCTCAGCGCGGAGAGCTTTAAAAGCGGCGTGGGGCGGCCGGGGAGCGTGCGAGTGAGTAAAGGCTGTGTCAGCCCCGCCGCTGTTTGGGACGGCTCTGCCGTTGCTGGGGAAACTTGAGGAAAGGTGGAAAAATCAGCGCCGAGGCGGATAGTGGGGCCTTTCAAGAGACGGCGGGGAAAAATAATCACGGCGAGGATTTACGAGGGCTATTTATAGAGCGCAGGCATCCCGGGAAGGCAGTGGGGCCGGCGGCGGGGCGGAGCGGGCTGAGGAGCAGAGCGGGGACGGCGCTGCCCTCTGTCCCCCCTGCGTGGGCACCCACACATGCACACCCCAGCGGTGTTCCCGGTGCCAGCCCGTGTGGGGCACGGCCGTGGGGACACTTCCATAAGGGGGTGGTCGGGATTGGCAGCGCAGGGCACTGGGCCAAGCACACGCCACCCACGGGACCCCCCTCTTCAACACCCCTGGACAGACAGACTGAGGGACCCACGGACAGGGGCTGGCGGCCGCCAGGGGCTGCCAGGAACGCGAAGTTTGACGGATTTTTGGGAAGCGCCGCGGGAAAAGCGGCGGGCAGGGCTGGGCNCACCAAACACCTCCCAAAAAAACCCAAAAATGCTTAGGCCTTGCTTCTCACTCCTTTTTCTGGCAGTCTTCTCCCAATGGCAGTGATCTGGCACTCATTAAAAAGAAAGTATAATGCTATCTTAATTACATGTGGAAGCCTTGTAACTGGAAAGAATTACAGCTTCCATCTGTGATTTTAATTTCTTCCATTTAAAATCCCTCTCCTCGATCTCATCCTAAAGCGCACACATACAGTGTTTCACTGCCTGTGGATATAATGTATTTATCAAAACTTAAGAGCATCAGTCTTTTCTCAACACAGGTGGACTCTGCCCTCTAAATCTGAAGCTCCTTATCTGACAACATCTCATTAGGCAAGCAGCTTCAGTTTTCACCTCCTGCTCTTTCTGATTCCGCAAATTTAATGTTACAGGCTCTCCCACAGGTCACACAGCAAGGATGATCAGAGAAGCCACCTCTACCTGGCCAGGCCATGCCCAGGGACCCAAGGAGGACAGGAGGAATTCAGGGCATGGATGCACCACCCCACCCCTGGTGATGTTCTCCAGACCCACAGCTCTCTCCAGCCCCAGGAGGGTAAAACACGGCAACTACCGGGAAAAATAAAAGAGGTGCAATAACCCCAGGGCTCAGTCCAATGAGCCGCAGAATGATTGTAGAGGGCAATTGCTCCCCCCAGTCCCTTGTACCCTCACAGACACGGGCAGTTTCACTGCCTTCACACCCCCTGGGCTGGGATCCCAGCAGGACACCCGTCCCGCTGCTGCCAGGCACCCGCTAATGTGGGAAAAGCAGAGCCAAACACGGAGCCTCACGCTCCAAACACCATCTGCCTCCCAGCACCGCACCCGCCAGCACACAGCCATCCCACACAGCCTCGGGCAGCAATTTCAGCAATGTTCCCACTTTAGCAGGGCAGCAGTCGGGGCTGGCAGAGCATCGAACGCCCCTTGTGTGACACACATGGGTCACCCCCCAGCACAGCCTTTGGCACAAGGCCAGCTGGCCCTCACCAGGCAGGTGATCGTGGCTCTTGGGTGGGTTTTCCAGATGGAACACGCCAGGCAAACACCTCCTAAGGAAGTTCTCCAACTTCCACGTGCTGCTCTTCTTGCACACCCTTGCAAAGGAGTGGCACCAACCCAGGCTGCGACAGCCACGGGCAGGCACAGCCCCCGGCTGCAGCCGGGGCACAATAAATGCCACGGCAAAATAATTCCATAGAAAAATTGCTGGTTTCTCTCCAGAGTGAGAAGAACTTCATAGAGAAGATCAATTCTCTATAAAGTAATCTGCCCCGGCACCACCACGAGGCCCAGCAGCATCACCCCGCACCGCTCCCAAAGCATCCCCTGGGCAGCGCATCCCCCTTCCTCGCAGGATGCTGGGTGTCCTACCTTTCCAGGTATTTTTCGGAAAAGTCCACCATGGCGTGGTACATCGGGGCCGGCAGCGTGTGCCGGCAGAGGAGCGAGTGCCGACCCGCGGCCCCGCACCATAAATACTGCCGGGGCCGGCGCCGCGCAGCCAATGGCGCTGCCAAGAGCTCCCCGGAGCATCCCCCGCCGGCTCAAGGTGAGCGCGGNTGTGGCTCCTCCACCTGCCCGGCACACGTGGCACAGGGCACGGGCACACAGCCACGGGCATCCCCGCGGCCCTGGCACCCGGCCGGGTCCGCGTTCTGGAGGAGCTCGTTCCGAACATCCTCACTCGTGCGCCGGCCCCCCGCCAGCCGCAGCTGTGTTTGAGGACAGCAAAGGCCACGGCTGCCTTGTCCTTGCTTGCACCCATTTTTTGGCACCCCAAAGCCTTACCGGGAGCAGCAGACGGGCTGCCGGTGTCTCTCGGGGGTCCCCGCGGTCCCTGCTCCCACCGCGCTGCCGCGGATGTGCCGCGAGGGCTGCGCCCGACCCGGTGGGAAACCTCCCCATTCCACCTCCCCATTCCACCTCCCCATTCCTCCTCCCGGCATGGGGCCAGCGGGAAGGAGGCCCCCAGCTCAGATTTCACTGCTTCCATGTCCTCTCCCTGAACCCGGGCAAGCTGGTGTTCCCAAGAGTCAGTGTCCTCACCCTGTGTGGGCACGGTGGAAGGGAGTGCTCCCAGCTGGGCTGGGCAGAGCTCCCAGCACACCCCACCACTCTCCCTGGAAACGATTCCATCTGAAGTGAGACCCCAGTTCACGGCTTTGCTGCTGGAAAAAGTCAGGGGGAACACTGGAATCCTGAGGGCTCCTGGTGCCAGCGGGGCTCAGCCAAGGTGTGTGACCCCACAAACAGCCCTGGCACACCCTGATGCCACCCCCAATGTGACACTTACAGGCTCCTGCTGCGTTTCTTGTGGGAGGTCTCCTCCCCTTCGTCACAGCTGCACTCAGGGTCTGCTCCACTCAGCTGGGGGGAACAGAAAAACAGTGTCTGTCATCACACCAGGACGTGCCCACAGTGCCACTCTGTCACCTGCCAGCAGGGCCAGCATCCCCACGGTCCCCACACCACACAGCCCAGACCCACAGGGCCCCTTCCTCATGATGGGGCACAGGACAAGCTCCTGACACAGGAACCACACTCCCCTCACTCATCCTCTGCCACCTTCAGCCCGTGCTCTTCCTGGAGCATCCAAGGAGACCCCACAGCCCAGGTACCCTCCAGATCCAAGGTGCTGACAGTGGTACCTCCTACAGGGAGGACATTCACAGCCCCAGCCTGATGCTCCTACTCCAGCTGCTGAGTGGGCACAGGGATCCTGCCACTGCCCAAAGAGCCCTCCAGAGCCAGGCTGGGCACTTAAAATCAATCAAGAGTTCCCAGCAGTCCCCAGGCAGGAGAAATCAGAACAGTTCACCTATAATTGAATCATATCATTGCAGTTTACAAGTCTGCTCTCTGACCACTGCTCCAGGGCAGCCTGGACAAACCAAGGGGATCTGGAATGTGACAGGAGCTCAGAGCAGCACCAGCACAGCCTCGGAGCCACAAAGCCTGGCACCAGGCAGGGAGACCCGCGGGATCACCACAGCTCGGGGGCTTTAGCATTCTGTCCATCCCTGAATGCTGCAGCTGCTCACGGCCAGCCCTGCATCCCGCCCCGCATCCGCCCGACCACCGCCAGCTCATCCCGAGCTCCCGGGGCTGCCAGGCGCTTTCCAGGATCATCACCCCGCGGCCGGGCCGTGGGAACCCTGTGCTCACCCCGCAGCCCCGGGCCCCAGGTTTCGGACACTTCCTTCCATTCTGCGCCCGGGTTTCCGGAGTTTATCGGCCCCGAACAATGCGGCCCTCGCCGAGCACCTTCCCCGGGCCACTGCGGCCCCGGCAGACGGGCTGGCCGGGGCTTCCTGCTATTGTCCGGAGAGGCTCCGTGCTCGGGGACAAAAGGCAGCAGCAGAGCTCTCCCGAGGAGCCCCAGCACTCCCCACGATGCCCAATAAAACAACCAGCTGCCAGCCCCACCGCGGGAAGGGGGGCAATGGGGAGGCACACCGGGCACGATGGTGTTAAAAAGGGCTGTGGACTGAGCCCGTCTGAAACACTCCCAGATGGGAAAATAACCAAGAGCCTTGATGGATGAGATGGCCCTGCAGCCGAGGCCGCTGGGTGCAGGTGTTGCCAGGGAATTCCACATGGGAATTGTGCATCAGCGTCCTGCTCCAAAAAGCTCGCAGGTTTCGTTAAACTATTCAAAGGCACAGACCAATAAAAGTGCTTCCAAAGTGCAGGCAGGGGAGTGGCAGTAGCCCGGTCCCAGAGTGGTTCAGCCCCGTGTCTGGCTTCCCTGACTGCTGCACACCCTCCAGGGGCAGCTGGAGAGGCGGGACAAGGGGAGCGGGACAGTGGGAGCACGGTGGGAATGGGGCAGTGCGAGCGAGGGAAGGGCAACGGGGGAGGGGGCAAGTGGGGACCGGGGAATAGGAACAGGGCAGGGGGAGTGGGGCANGGGTGGTGTGAGCAGGGAGCGGGACACTAGGAACAGGCAGGGGTGCCCAGGAGAACACATGGGCAGGGATTTAGGCTCCAGGCAGCCAGAGCTGCTGCAGGCCTGGAACTGGGAGCTGCAGGAGGTGCAGCCACCACACTGCACCACACTGCCCTCCCTGCCGGCACAGGCTGCCCAACCCCTGCCCCAAAAATCCCAACCTAATGTGCAACAGGACAGTTTAACGCAGGAGGAGCCCTGTTCACCTCTGCGGGAAAACACCCACCCGGATGAGGGCAGGGCGGAGCACGATCCGGGGTGCCCGGCACGGACACACAGCCCACCCGGCTCGGGCAGCAGGGGTGCAGGGTTGCAGAGCTGCAGGGCTGCAGGGCTGCAGGCTCGGGGCTGCACGCACAGCGGCACTGTGAGCTCTCCTTCAGGGCACTGCTCGCAGCAGCGCTAACAGGACCCGCTCAGGCGGCGCGGACGCTGTCACCACCTCCCTCACACGTGCGACAGGCAGCGACCTGACACAAGGGTGGCTTTTCTTTATCGGGGATAGGGTGGGTCTGAACCCCCATCTCCTCCTGCACACAATTGTTGGCATCAGTCTCCACAGGAGCTTGGACTCTCTTGTGGACAGCAGCCCCATCCCAGCAGTCTGTAACCCTGAAAAGGGCTCTCACCAGCTGGTCAGGGACTCTGAGCCCAAAAATTCCTCCAGGAAACAACATCAGGGTGGTTTTTCAAGCAGCATGACAGGAAGAGGGTTAACCCAGCATGGGTTTAACCCCAGGGTCTGCAGCAGCCTCTCCTGCCAATGACCCCATTGCTCTGGAGCAGAATGTGGCTCTGCAAGGTGGGCCCAAGCAGCAGGACACGTTTCTGAGCTGTGAAATGAGGTCCTGAGCTGGGAACACAACCCTGAGCAATGGACTGTGGTCCTGTGCCGAGCACCAGAGCCCTGAGCAGCAGCCAGTGCTGAGGCAGGGATGGAGCTGGTGGGAGCTCCACTGGGCAGAGCAGGGTTTGGGGCCAGGGGCCACTTTCAGCACCCTGCCAGTGTCACCTGGGAAGAATGGGACCAGCAGCACTTCCCATGAATGAGCTCTGCACTGGCACCTCGTTTCCTGCACCAGTGCAGCCAGGGCCATCTCTGCTCTGGGAGCTCAGGGAGCACCCCAGACCCCTGGGACTGCACAGGCCAGTCCTGGGCAGAGCTCCCTCAGCACAGCCTGTGCTGCTCCTCCTGGGTGGTGGGGGTCACACTTCACTGCTGACCACAGCTTTTTCACCAGCAGAAGGCTGGCGGGGGCAGAAGGCCACAAAGCCCCTGCACACTGGGGACTGTCACCAGGGATTCTCCCCACTGCTGCTGGGAGCAGTCTTGTGCCAGCATGGATCCCCAGGTGCATTTGTCCCCCCCAGCACGCCGCTCTGGTGACATGCCCCGGGTGCTAAGCACCTCGCAGAGCTGGCTGCCAGGGGCAGGCACCCTCCTGACCGCTCAGAAGGCTTTGCCATGGTCATGGAGACAGGGGCCACATGCCAGGACCCCTCCACCCCAGGAGCTCTCCCCCCACCGGGCCGGCCGTGGCTCACGCACCTTCCTGTGGCCCGAGAAGAGCAGCGTCAGCTGGTGGATGGAGCCGCCGTTCTTGACGAGCTCTTTCTTGAGGGTCCTGGGGGAGGGCAGAGCCCAGTGTGCGGCGGTGCCCTGGCTCTCGGAGCAGTTGAGGGTGGTGTCGGAGGTGAAGCAGTGGCCCTTGGCCTCCTGCAGGAGGCTGCCCTCGCTGTGTGTGCGGCGCCGCAGCGAGCCCTGCACGCTCAGGGTGTAGCCGGGCTGCCCGCCCGACGTCTCGATCATGCTGCTGCGCTTCAGCTCGTTCCTGTCCAGGTACTGCTCGTCGCTGTCCTCCTCCTCCTCGTCCTCCTCATCCTCATCTTCGTCCTCATCGTCCTCTTCGTCCTCGCCGTCCGTGGCGCTGCCCGCCGTGCCTGCTGCGCTCTGGCTGAAGGTGCTGTCGAGCCGCAGCTCGGGGATGACAAAGGCTGGCAGGGAGCCGGGCTGCTCCTCTCCCTTTGCGGTGGCCACCGGCTGCCTTTCTGCCAGAAGAGGAGCCTGGGTGACCCCCAGAGTGTCCAAGGGCTCGGCCAGAGCCGCTGCCTTGGCAGCCGGAGGGGCATCACCCACTGCTGCCTTCCCATCCTCCGAGTGCATCTGCCCCGGCTTCTCGGTGTCCGTCTCCAGCATCTGCCAGAGGAGAAGATAAAGGATGAAAGCAGAAGCACCCTAAATCTCTCTGGCCAACTTCCTGGGAAGCCTTTCACCTCCTCACACCCCACCTACAAGGCTGGCACCGATTTGTACAACGCTAACAGTGCTCTGGGGCGGTGGGATGGCATCATCCCCACGTCCTCAGGTGATGGTGCCAAGTCACCCATTCCTCTGTCAGCACCCAGTCCTGCTCCTGAGCCCTGGAACACCAGGTTCCCCCAGCTGGCAGGAGTGGCATGGTGGCACTCAGCTCCCACGCGGCAGCACCGGTGGGTTTTGAGGAGCCCCAGGGTGCCGGCTCCAGCCGCAGAGGCAGAGCCGTAACAGCATCCTCACCCCGACGGCTGCGCGTCCCCGGGGAGCTGCCGCCCTTCCCCTGGGAGCTGCTGCCCTGCAGGGATTTTACCCAAGGGCTGCAGAGAAAGCCAGCAGCTCCTCCGGCAGCTCTGGCCCCTCCTGCACCGAGTTATCAAATGCCAAAGGGAAGCGCCGGGCTCTGCCCATCCCTGGATTGCCCCAGCTCAGCCCGCGGCTCTGGGCAAGCCCTACAAAACCACAGCCACTCCTGCCAGCCCCGGTCGGGGTTTGACGCCTTTGGGGCTGGTTTTTCCAGGTTTCTTTGCAGCTGGGGAAGGCCTCTGTCCTTTCCAAGGGAAAAGCCCAAGGGAAAAAACCTCCAAGGTTGTTTTTGTGAGAAGGGGGAGCCTGCGATAAACCCGCCCCTGCCAGAGTGGGGTCCTGTGTGATTTTTCTAAGCCAAAGGGGCAAAACCAACTCAGCAGGGAAAAAAAAAGACCAAAGGAGAGAAAAACCCTCTCTTTAGGAAGCAATGCCTTCCTACACAGATCCTGGGGCAGGGGCTATTCCACAGGACCACCCCCAGCTAACAAGTCACCCAGAAAAGAAATCACTGATCCTCAGCTGAGATGGAAGCATTTTCACAAACACACTGACAACCAGAAAGCTGGAGTTAACAAAGACACCCCCTCTGTATAAACTGACTTCAGCTTCAAAAAGGGTAGCAGCCCCAGGAGTGAACCCATCCAGCCTCACATCCCCTTGGGGAGAGGCACCCATAGAGTGGACAGAGCTTGTATCCCCCTGGAGGTCCCAGCCTGTGACAGCCCCCCCGGGAGAGCCACCCTACTGCTGGACACCTCTCACCCCCCTGAGCACAGAGCCACCCCTGGACATGCCCAGACAGCTGTGTGCTGGTGTTGGGCTGCAAAAGCTGCTGTCACCTCCAGGAGACACCCCAAAGGGGAGTGAGCCCCATGTGAACAGAGGGGACAGCACAGCCACCACCCAGCAGCACCTCCCTGAGCTCAGGGGGCAAAGAGCTGGGTGGGTTTCCAGCTGGAGCTCAGTGCCACAGCCAGCTGGGCAGGAGCCCACAGGTGTCCAGCTGTGCCTTGTCCTGGTTTGTCACACCCAAAGTGTCCCTGTGACTCCTGTAGCACAGAGAGCACCAGCCCTGTCCCTCCCAGCCTGGCTCGCCCCAGCAGCGATTCAGATCACCTGAACTCTCCTACTGAGTCTGAAGACAAAAATTCAGAGACCACAATGTGCTTGGTCCATTCATGACACGACCCCATCCATGGAACAGCTGGATTTGGTGTCAGGCACAAGGCAAATGCTCCTTTCACCCCATCCTTGGGACTCTTCCACTCCCCCCACACAGTAATTCCTTGTTAGAAGGGAATGTTCCCAGCCCTGCCATGCAGGCTGCTATTTGCACCAGCATCAATGATGTTTTATTTGTCTTGCAATCACTGTCATCATTATCTAATGAAATAATTGGAGGAAAAACCCACACAGCCCTGTAGTCAGTCAGTCCCCACAAAGCCCTCCCCTCAACACTGCCTATCTGCCCAGTGCTTCTGCTCACATTGCTGGGTGCCTGCATCTGATAAGGTCCTAGAAGGAAATGAACAGGCTCCTTTAAAATGAGAGACATTTGGGAACTAAATTAAATCCTTGCACTAATTCAATCAGAGCCTCTGCTGTTCTTCTCTGGCATGGAGGGGATGAGCAGCAGCCTCCCCATGAGCGAGGGTGGGTTCCATCCTAGACTGAGAGCATCACCAGGGCTGTGAAATCCTGTCTGCACAGGGCTGAGCTCTGCTCAGCATCACCTGGGCTGGGGAGAGACAGGGGAGGGGAGGCAGCAATGCCAGCACTGCCAGCCCACAGAGCTGCTCCTGGCTGGAGGCACCAGGGACCTCATCAGCACAAAGCCAAAGTTTCACTGCCCAAAGCTGACTTGGGACCTCAAGGATGGGGATGTGATCAGCTTTCATGGACTCACAGGATGGTTTGGGTTGGAAGGGACCTAAAGGCCATCTTATCCCACTCCCCTCCATGGGGTCCACTATCCCAGGCTGCTCCAAGCCCTGGCCAACCTGAACTTGGACACTTCCAGGGATCCAGGGGCAACCCTGTGCTAAGGCCTGCCCACCCTTCCAGCCAGGAATTCCTTCCCAATATCCCACCCAGCCCTGCCCTCTGGCACTGGGAGCCATTCCCTGTGTCCTGTCCCTCCATCCCTTGCCCCCAGTCCCTCTCCAGCTCTCCTGGAGCCCCTTTAGGCACTGGCAGGGGCTCTGAGCTCTCCCTGGAGCCTTTGAGCAGCTTTTCCAGCACCTGAGCAGGGCTGACACCTTCTCACCACTTCATGTGGCTGAGGGGCTGCTGGGGAGGCTGCAGTGGAGGCAGTGCTGGTGCTGTCTGAGGGAGGGGCTGGCCTTCCACCTCACAGACTCACCCAAAGCATTCCATGCTCTCAGAGCAGCAGCTCAGGAGCCAGCAGCCAACATCTGGATTTCTCCATTCTCAATGCCTTGGTCTCACTGCTCTCTGCATCTGGGTGTCCCTCACCTCCATGTGCAGATTTCCCTTTTTTCACCATCTGCATCTTCCCCTGCACTCAACAAATTGGTTTTGCCATTCCCAGCAGCTGGGTTTCCCTGGCTGCATCTGGGCAGGTTGAGGGCCCAAGAGGATTTACTCCATCCTCCCTGGAGGATCTCACACTTCACTCTTCCAGTTTCTCAGACTGAAAGGCCATGGCAGCATTTCCTGAGAAGAGGAAGAGAAAGCAGAAGCAAGAGCTGCCTCCAAAGCCCAGGGGTCATTTTAGGGAAGGAGGATGATAAGTGTGAGACCAGAGCAACAGCAAGAGTTCCTAAGAATGATCTCCTCATTGAACAAATATCAACACGCTCCAAAAAAAAAGCCAGCACTGCCCTGCCTGCTCCAACATCCTCAAACCTTGCACCTGTTANTTGCGCGGAGTTTTGTGTGGGCGGTGGGTTGAGGCTCTCAGCTCAAAGCCTCTGCTCCTCTCAGTCATGGAGTCACTGTGGCTCAAGGAATGCCTGGTCAGAGGGACATTTAATTGAGCCTTTCCTGGCTCCCAAAGGGGATGCTTAGGTTTTCTCTTTCTTTTGTGGTGATGCTGAGGAAGAAGAGGCAAAGCACAGTTTAGAGAGCTGCCCTGCACCCAGGTGCCTCCTAAGCCAAAACAAGGGGTTAGGAAAAGCAGGGAAGTCCCTGCAGGTTGTTGGACATCAGTGTAAGCAGGAGAGCAAGGGCTGTGCTTCAACAGCTGTGCTCTCAGCCAGGAGGAGCGAATGGACCTCTTGGGATACTGCAGGAAGGGCCAATCTTGAGGCTGTCCCCAACCATGGCAGCTCCATCCTCCGTGTGTCTCATGGGGAGCCTCTCTGGCTCCTGCTGCCCTTCAAAGGACCTTTGCTTCTTTGGAGNGCCATCTTATCCCACTCCCCTCCATGGGGTCCACTATCCCAGGCTGCTCCAAGCCCTGGCCAACCTGAACTTGGACACTTCCAGGGATCCAGGGGCAACCCTGTGCTAAGGCCTGCCCACCCTTCCAGCCAGGAATTCCTTCCCAATATCCCACCCAGCCCTGCCCTCTGGCACTGGGAGCCATTCCCTGTGTCCTGTCCCTCCATCCCTTGCCCCCAGTCCCTCTCCAGCTC
>VXBS01009642.1:122459-180335 GCA_013400255.1 Sitta europaea
TCAGCTCAAAGCCTCTGCTCCTCTCAGTCATGGAGTCACTGTGGCTCAAGGAATGCCTGGTCAGAGGGACATTTAATTGAGCCTTTCCTGGCTCCCAAAGGGGATGCTTAGGTTTTCTCTTTCTTTTGTGGTGATGCTGAGGAAGAAGAGGCAAAGCACAGTTTAGAGAGCTGCCCTGCACCCAGGTGCCTCCTAAGCCAAAACAAGGGGTTAGGAAAAGCAGGGAAGTCCCTGCAGGTTGTTGGACATCAGTGTAAGCAGGAGAGCAAGGGCTGTGCTTCAACAGCTGTGCTCTCAGCCAGGAGGAGCGAATGGACCTCTTGGGATACTGCAGGAAGGGCCAATCTTGAGGCTGTCCCCAACCATGGCAGCTCCATCCTCCGTGTGTCTCATGGGGAGCCTCTCTGGCTCCTGCTGCCCTTCAAAGGACCTTTGCTTCTTTGGAGATGCCTCACCTGTCCCCAAAAGTGTTTAACTCCATGGGAATGAGACAAACTCTCTCTCCAGGGTTATTCTGGGAGAGAAGCAGACAGCAGTGGGTTCCCTGTGCTGGAGGCAACATCCCACCCCACATCAGCTGGATTACAGGGAAAAGAGCACCTACATCATCCAGGGAAACATCAGCCTTTCCAAAGTAGATCTTTCTTAAAGCAGAAGGAAAATATTCAGCAATTTTTCTTAGCATGGGACAAACTGTGCCCAGATCCACCAGATCAGAAATTTCTAACTGTGAAATGCTGTTGAGCACCTCAGGATTCAAAAAGTGACAACTAAGAACCAAGAAAGTTCACTGCTACAGGGAACAGCGTCTAATGCACAGCACGGGGCTGACGGGAAGAAAGCAAAGCCAGAAATGCAAAGCAGAAGAACCAAAACTTGAGAAAATCTTCGTGGGAGTCATTGTGAAAGAGCTCACGAGGAGCATTCCCCGAGCTCTGCTCACCCTCTGCGAGGCTGGCCAGAGCCCAAGGCTCGCGGCACAGCCGGGTTTTCTACCCTGTCCCGCTTTCATTACTGCACAATGAATAATTGATCCCGAGCAATTAGTGTAACAGCAAAAGCAGCGCGGGTGTATCAACCCGAAGAGCAGGGCCAGCAGTGCTGGGGCAGGGCAGCGAGGGTGGAGGTACAGACGGGAGACCGGGGGGGCAAGCTTTATACCGCCCTAAAAACCCGGCCGTGGGCTGCCTCAGAGCCCTTCCTCCTTGAGAGANCCACAGAGCTGCTCCTGGCTGGAGGCACCAGGGACCTCATCAGCACAAAGCCAAAGTTTCACTGCCCAAAGCTGACTTGGGACCTCAAGGATGGGGATGTGATCAGCTTTCATGGACTCACAGGATGGTTTGGGTTGGAAGGGACCTAAAGGCCATCTTATCCCACTCCCCTCCATGGGGTCCACTATCCCAGGCTGCTCCAAGCCCTGGCCAACCTGAACTTGGACACTTCCAGGGATCCAGGGGCAACCCTGTGCTAAGGCCTGCCCACCCTTCCAGCCAGGAATTCCTTCCCAATATCCCACCCAGCCCTGCCCTCTGGCACTGGGAGCCATTCCCTGTGTCCTGTCCCTCCATCCCTTGCCCCCAGTCCCTCTCCAGCTCTCCTGGAGCCCCTTTAGGCACTGGCAGGGGCTCTGAGCTCTCCCTGGAGCCTTTGAGCAGCTTTTCCAGCACCTGAGCAGGGCTGACACCTTCTCACCACTTCATGTGGCTGAGGGGCTGCTGGGGAGGCTGCAGTGGAGGCAGTGCTGGTGCTGTCTGAGGGAGGGGCTGGCCTTCCACCTCACAGACTCACCCAAAGCATTCCATGCTCTCAGAGCAGCAGCTCAGGAGCCAGCAGCCAACATCTGGATTTCTCCATTCTCAATGCCTTGGTCTCACTGCTCTCTGCATCTGGGTGTCCCTCACCTCCATGTGCAGATTTCCCTTTTTTCACCATCTGCATCTTCCCCTGCACTCAACAAATTGGTTTTGCCATTCCCAGCAGCTGGGTTTCCCTGGCTGCATCTGGGCAGGTTGAGGGCCCAAGAGGATTTACTCCATCCTCCCTGGAGGATCTCACACTTCACTCTTCCAGTTTCTCAGACTGAAAGGCCATGGCAGCATTTCCTGAGAAGAGGAAGAGAAAGCAGAAGCAAGAGCTGCCTCCAAAGCCCAGGGGTCATTTTAGGGAAGGAGGATGATAAGTGTGAGACCAGAGCAACAGCAAGAGTTCCTAAGAATGATCTCCTCATTGAACAAATATCAACACGCTCCAAAAAAAAAGCCAGCACTGCCCTGCCTGCTCCAACATCCTCAAACCTTGCACCTGTTACCCACTCCCTGGCACTCTTTGCCTTCAAGGATCACTCACCACCTCAAAAATTGAATTTTTTCAATTTTTTTACATTTTATTGAAAGCAAGACAGAGCAGAAGACCTGCAAACCCTCTGCTCCTTGGTCTGTGCCTTGAGCAGGTTTTCCTGAGTTGCTGCTCACATCCAGGACTGTTACAGTTCACCAGCAGAGAAAATTGCAACAACTGTCAGCACAACTTCGACTTCTCCACCATTTCTTTAAATAATGTGGCCTTGCTGGTGGCCACAGCTTGGACTTCCAGCTGGGAAAACCCCAGCCACAGAGACAGCACAGCTGAGGGCTGAAGCCTGCCCTGCCCTTGCCCTGGTGCTGCTGCCAGCTCTCCTGCTGCCAGAAGTGCTGGCATGTGTGGCATTCCCTGGAATCCCCAGCAAGGGGAGGTCAGGGAGGGGTTTTTTTGGGGGGTTTTTTGGGGGTTTTTNAACAGCTGTGCTCTCAGCCAGGAGGAGCGAATGGACCTCTTGGGATACTGCAGGAAGGGCCAATCTTGAGGCTGTCCCCAACCATGGCAGCTCCATCCTCCGTGTGTCTCATGGGGAGCCTCTCTGGCTCCTGCTGCCCTTCAAAGGACCTTTGCTTCTTTGGAGATGCCTCACCTGTCCCCAAAAGTGTTTAACTCCATGGGAATGAGACAAACTCTCTCTCCAGGGTTATTCTGGGAGAGAAGCAGACAGCAGTGGGTTCCCTGTGCTGGAGGCAACATCCCACCCCACATCAGCTGGATTACAGGGAAAAGAGCACCTACATCATCCAGGGAAACATCAGCCTTTCCAAAGTAGATCTTTCTTAAAGCAGAAGGAAAATATTCAGCAATTTTTCTTAGCATGGGACAAACTGTGCCCAGATCCACCAGATCAGAAATTTCTAACTGTGAAATGCTGTTGAGCACCTCAGGATTCAAAAAGTGACAACTAAGAACCAAGAAAGTTCACGGCTACAGGGAACAGCGTCTAATGCACAGCACGGGGCTGACGGGAAGAAAGCAAAGCCAGAAATGCAAAGCAGAAGAACCAAAACTTGAGAAAATCTTCGTGGGAGTCATTGTGAAAGAGCTCACGAGGAGCATTCCCCGAGCTCTGCTCACCCTCTGCGAGGCTGGCCAGAGCCCAAGGCTCGCGGCACAGCCGGGTTTTCTACCCTGTCCCGCTTTCATTACTGCACAATGAATAATTGATCCCGAGCAATTAGTGTAACAGCAAAAGCAGCGCGGGTGTATCAACCCGAAGAGCAGGGCCAGCAGTGCTGGGGCAGGGCAGCGAGGGTGGAGGTACAGACGGGAGACCGGGGGGGCAAGCTTTATACCGCCCTAAAAACCCGGCCGTGGGCTGCCTCAGAGCCCTTCCTCCTTGAGAGATGAAGCTTGTGAGGATCCCCTGGCCTCGCACAAATCCCTTTCCTCACCCCTGCGTTGCCAGCGGGTCGCTGCGCACGGGGCTCTGCCCAGCCCAGCAGCAGCGCCGTGCCCGGGGAGAGGAGCCGGCTGCGGGCTCAGCCCGCACCCCGCACCTCGGCGTCACCACCTGCCCAAGGCGTCACCCTCCACCCCGGCACCAGCCCTCCCCACGCCGCCACCAGGGTCTCGCCACGGGCGCAGCTCCGGGCTGCCAGCCCCGACCGCAGCTGCCCCGGCAGCTCCTGATCCCAGCACATCCCGGTGCCCTCCATCCCCTGCGAGACTCCGAGCATGCCACGGCTGCAATTCCGGGCTGAACCTGCTGGTTGGTCCCCAGTGCCAGACCCGGAACGGTATCCAAAAAGGTGCAAAAGTCCTGGAGCAGAAAATCCACATTGTGGGCACACTGCAATGCCGATCCCACAGCCAAGAGCCAGCTGCTGCCAACGGCACAGCCGTGCACAGCCCAAATTTGAGAGGGAACCTCAAAACCTCCCCGCGCTACAAACGCCCCTTCGCTCCTCCTGGATGCCCCTTACCAATCCTCAGGGCCAGCCTGGTGGCAAATGAGCTGAGCAGGAGCCACAGGTCCCCCAGGAGAGAGCGGGGCAGGGAGCGGAGCAGGTGCCTTGGATCCCCAAGGACATCCACGCTCCCGACGCCCCGCGCCGCTTCCTCAGCCGGCTCCTGCCCAGCCCAGGGTCCGGCCCTCAGGCTGCAGTATTTGCTTGTAAAACCTACCAAATGCGGGCTCTCAGCTGCATCCCCCGGGCCGAGCGAGCGGCATCTCCGCCGGCAGCCCCGGCCCCGCCATGTGCCCGCGGCGGCGCTCGGCTGCTGCTGGCGCAGCGCTCTGGCTCTGCCCCTGCCGTTATTAATGTCCGTGTCAAGCGGCGGCTGAAACCGCCCCAGCCTCTCCCAGACGCGGCTCCCTCGTGCCCCTCGTGCTATTTATGGCTCTGCCGGCTCTCCCCGGAGGTGCTGTTACCTGCTGACAGCAGCGGATGTGCCCTGAGGAAGGGCCGTGCATCACCCTCCTGCCTGGCTCCCCTTCTCCTGCCCTGTCCTGCCCCCAAGCACAGAGATCCCGGTGCTTCCTGCTTAAGGAATTTCTGCTGCAAGCTCACTGTTTGTGGGTTTTTTCCCCAAAAACTGTTTTCCGTGGCGAAGTGACGGCTGTGAAGTGGGGGATGCTCTGCAAGGGGGCACTCTGCCCTTTGCATCCCAGCCTCTGTGAGCAGCTCGACCCTAATGGGCAGGGACAGGGAGAAAAAACAGGCAGGATGGTGGATGGTGTCCATCCAGGGGACAGCCCATGCATGACCATCTGCCCCTCCTCTTCTCCTGCAAGGCCAGGGCCCTCTTGTGACACCCCCATGCACACCGGGCTGGGGACCCGAGTGCCTTGGCTGGGCATTTCTCCTCCTGGATTACACTTCACTGACCCAAGACAGGTGAGCTGTCCTCATGGTTCCAGAGAGAGAGCACAGTGAGGGGTGTGTGCACAGCCACTCTCAGATGTGCTGGGTTTATCTGCCCCACAGTTCACTATGGGTCCCCACTGCTGCAGCGAGTCTGTGCTCAGCTCTCCTCCAGCCCGGACTTTGGGCACACACACATCCCCCTGCTCAGCCAGCTGCAGCCACGTGAATGCTCCTGGGATGGAGCAGAACTGTGCTGCCTCCTCTGCCTCACAGCTTTGCAGTGGCACAGGACATGTCGAAGCTCCCTGGTGTCACTGGGCACAGAGCTGAGCTCAGCTACACGTTGTCACCACGGTCAGCAGTGACATGGCACAGCCACCCCCACAGCTGTGCTCAGCTCCCATCCTGCCTGCACTGCTGAAGGGAGCTGGGCCTGGGGGGTTTGTGCCTATTCCCTCTCTGAGGCCACCTGGTTGGCTGCAGGTCTGTGGCACACAGGATGTCACCACACTGGGGGTACCTGGATGTCCCTGAGACTTAGAGTACCCCTAGCCTGAGGGTCCCCAGCCCCTCTCAGTGAGGAACGACCCAGCCACCACCCCAGCCTGCCACACCCACTGCTCTGTGCCCATTGTGATGGGGATACAGCTCCTGCCTGCAGCCTCATCACCGCAGATGTGCTGGTGGAGCCGGAGCTCTGAGATGATGTCTGGGTCATAAATATCCCTGGCAGTAAAAATCCAGAGTGGTGGGAAAGGGGGAGGAAGGAGCAGATCCTGTCACTGCCATTGAGCCCTGAGCACACTTTCCCTTCAGTGCTGCTCAGCAGAGGAATCCCTGCAGCATTTTGGGCAGGGGCAGAGCTCTGTCCCCTGGGCAGGATGAGCGAGGTGACAACCAGAGCCTGACACATTCAGCCACTGCAGATCCACTGGGAGGGACTCATCCCAACACCACTTACACAGGACCACGAGGTGGGTGCTGGAAGCTGTTCCTGCTGCCAGCAGAGACCACTGGAAGGAAACATCCACTGAGAGGAGAGGCCTTGGCAGAGCAGCTCTGCTGTGACTGCCTCCAACAGGGCCATGGCCAGAGCCACATACAGGAGGGAGCAATCCCAAACGGTCCCAAACCCAACACTGGTGGCTCCACAGCCACACACAGCCCTCCTGCAGTGGTGTTGGCAGGTCGTGCCCTGCTGCAGCATCAGGAAGGTGCTTGTTCCAGGGCAGGACACCAAGGCTCGTGGAGGGCCAGGGTGCCACAGGGGCAGGATGAAGCTGTGCCTACCAGTCCCACACCACTCTGGGCATCACCACCAAAGCCCCCTAGAATTTTGAATAGATCCTTTGACTGCAGAGACATTAGGGTTTGGGTAATTTCTGCAAGGAGTTACTTGAACTTGACTTCAGAGGCTGCCCAGCCACATGCTCACAGTCCCCTGCCGTGCTCGGAGGGAAAAGAAGGAGCAGCCACTGGAGGCAGGAGGTGTTTGGGCACAGGAGAGCAGGGCTCCAGCCCGGCAGGCTGCAACGAAGCACTTCCAGCCCCTTCATTAAATCACAGCAGCGCTGGCTCAGAGCACTCAGTCAGCACTCTGACCACCCTGTGCAAATGCTCTCACACCGCTCAGCCCCCCCGGGCTGCCGGCGCCGCTCCTGCCGGCATTCTCCCTCTTTCCAGCCCTTCTGGGGATTGGCCAGGAGCAGCCCTTCCAGGGTTTAAACTGCCTCTGGCCGTGATGGAAGTGCTGGCAGCTGCTCATGCCCGGCTCCAGCCCCGAGCCTTCCTGCTGGGGGGGTGAGGGGCTGCAGCTCGCTGGGGGAGCATCCCCCCGAGAAACGGGGGCGCTGCAAGTCACGGGGGTCAGCACTGCTCTCCACCGGCTTCGGAGCCCAGCTAAGCAAACCAACAAACCCAGGGCAGCTGCGGCTCTCAGCCGGGCCAGCTGCTCCACACTGCCTGAGCTGGGAGCCAGCTGGGAGCCCCTGGAGCCTCAGGGCCACCAGGAATGGCACCATGAGCCTCAGGGCTGGGCAGCGAGGCCAGGGGAGCCAGGGTGCAGTGAGCCAGGGTTCAGAGGAGGTGATAAACACAACAGAACCCCAGCCCAGCCCCACAGGCACATCCCAGCTTCCTGGGGCCTTGGGACACACGTGTCCTTGCAATGAAGGCTGGAAGCCAACTGATGTGCAACTGTTCAGCCCAGAGAAGAGAAGGTTCTGGGAAGAACTTAGAGCCCCTTCCAGTGTTTACAGGGATTCCAGGAGAGCTGGAGAGGGACTTTGGACAAGGGCCTGAAGTGACAAGGACAAAGGGGAATGGCCTTAAGCTGAAGGACGGAAGGGTTAGGTCAGATATTAGGATAAAATTCTTTACCACAGAGGTGGGGAGGCCCCGGCACGAGGTGCCCAGAGCAGCTGTGGCTGCCCCTGGATCCCTGGAAGCGCCCAAGGCCAGGTTGGACAGCAGCTTGAGGCAACCTGGGATAGTGGAAGGTGTCCCTGCCCATGGCAGAGGGGTAGAACTGGGTGATTTTAAAGATTCCTTCCAACCCAAACCAGTCTGTGGTTCCATGACTCTGTTCAAGGAGGGACAGCTTCCTCCAGATTTTTAAGTGGACAGAGCTGAGCCAGAGCCTGACTCAGAGAGGAAGAGCATCTCTGGTCCCACAGCCTCACAAATCCATGGAGCCTTTGGCTGTCCTCAGTACTGAGTTTTCCCAGTCCAGGGTGGGAGCTGGGCTGTGCTCCTTGGCGTGGAACAGTGGAACAAGATTTTGTTATGGTTTTGTGACCTGGCTGCCTGTCCTGCCAGCTGATGCTTTAACCCTCATTGGGGCAGAATCTCCCCCAAGGTTTCTCCCCTGTTTGAGCCCCCTGACAGCACAGCCAGGTGCTCGGGAGGATGTGGCCAGGTTCAGGTTGGCCCTCCAGGTGCTGCTGTGATGTGTTCAGCCTGCCCAGCCCCTTGGGTTGGTATTGTGGAAGGAAAGGCTCTGGTGAAGATCCAGGTTTCCTGCACCCTTGGCCATGTCCTGCCCCACAGCAGCAGATGAGCAGAACCCCCTGGAACAGAGCTGGCACAGATTGCCAGCCCAAAAACAAAACAAGAAGGTACAAAATCCTGCCCTCCTTCCCTGTCAAAGAGCTGGTCACATTCTGACTAAACTGCAGTGGGTGAAGCACCTGCTCAGAGAGACAGGGAGGAATGGGCTGCCCACAACCTTGTCCCCAGGTGCTTGGCACAGCCATCCCAGTGCCTGGTGCTGTGCAAGGAAGGCCCGGGAGATGCCCCAGTGTAAGGAGGAGGGATTTGCTGGGGCAGGGGTACCAAGGAGCAGGGATCATGAAGGACAGCAGGGTGGGTGCCTGGGGTGATCGGGACGAGGAAGAGGATGGGACAGGAGAGGAGGGACAAACACTGCTGCAGGTGCCCGGGGGAGCAGGGCTGTCCCCGCAGCCCCGGAGCCCTCCCGCCCCACCGGCCCTGGTTTCAATCAGCCCTCCATCACACACTGTTTGCTTTTGCTGACAGCTCATTTACTCGCACTTGTCAAGCACGTTGTAAATAAGTGAGAGAAACAGCCCTGCCCTTCCTGACCAGCGGGACGGCCAGGAAGGGGCCGGCCGGTCCCCCCCGGCCGCTCATTCCCAGCACCGGAGCCAGCGCTGCCAGGAACGACCGGGGTCATCCACGCCTGCTCACAGCCAGGGTCGGGAAAGTGCTGAGCATCCACCACCTCCCTCTGGAAACAAGGGGAGCACCCGTCCTGGACTCCCAAAGTCCACGCCACCGAGTGTCCGTAATTATTTAGCTTAAGGAAAATCTGCATCTTTCAGATACAGCCAGCCATCATCTCCGAGGTAATCTCAGGTCACGGAGCCAGAAGGGAAGAGTAATCAGCCGTTCTGAGTGTGGAAGACACAAAGAAACAAGCAGTGAGAATCAGGCGGTGGCAGCAGGTCCGTTACACACAGGGGGCTGTGCTGTGGATCTTTTCCCTGGCAGCCAAAGCGGCTGGAGCAGCTCCAGCCCCTGTGCCTTGCCCTGCCCCTGCTCTGCAGTTTGCCCTCTCTCTCTCTTCAGTCAGGCTGCATTACCCCAAGCTGGGGCAGCAATCTGGGGGTAGCCCAGCACTGATGGTCAGCACCCGGCCCGGGATTAGCTCAGTTAATGCACAAAGCTGCTCTTCTATAATCACATTGCCATGGCTGTGGTTCCTGGCAGCCCCAGCCAGCTTCCAGGTTCCACACAGCCCCGGCTGGGAAGGTTTGCTCCAAGCTGGCTCACCCAGTGTTTAACAGGGGCTTGCTCAGCCCAGGGCAGGGAGCAGCATCCCAGAGCAGACCCGGACACAAGGACGAGAGGGGGAAGGCTCTGCAGACGGAGAAAATTCCCATAGAGTAATTCCTGGGAGCTGCTGCAGCTGGCTGGGTGAGTTCCCAGCTCAGGGAAGTTCTTACAGTGGCAGCAGAGCCCCATTTGCACCACATCTCCCAGACACTGGGGACAGAGAGCTGGACCACAACAACAGCCACGCTATCCCCAGAGCTCCTCCCGCACTGACTTTGGCAGGAAAAGCCCACTGGGAGCAGGGCTGGACTGTCACAGCTGCATTCCTCATGGATTTCTCCTCCTCCATCTCCAGAAGCAGAAGCTGCATTTGCTCAAGTCCCCCAGAAACCAACAGCTTTGCTCCAAATCCAGCTCTGAAAGCAAGCAGTGCCAGCGAGGCCCCTGCAGTGCTCATCCTGCTGGCCTGACACCATCCTCCCTGGGGACACTGCCAGAGGCACTGCCAGTGGCAGTGACAGCTCTGCAGAGCCCTGTCCCCGAGCCACAGGCACCTTCCTGCCCTTAGTGCTGCCCTACCCAGGCAGAGCTCAGGGGGGTCCTGGAAAAGAGGAGATACCACCCCAAAGCCCAAAATCTGTCTGATCTCTGCACAGCTTGAAGGTAGCCACTGGTGGCAGCCATGGAGGCTCCTGAGGAGCTGCTCTGTGCTCAGACAGTGTCCCTTTTCCTGGCTGCAGCACACAGCTGGCACATGGCACAGTTCTGCTGGCACCAAGGCTGTGCTGCCCCTTCGTTCCCACCCCACAGCAAAGCCCCCATCTCCTTGACCAGACTGTGGCCACAGCAAAACGTGTTGACTCTTTGTCCTAGGGTGATGTTTGTATCCCCATTTGTGTGTTCTGCTGTGTTGGATGTTATGTGCTGTGCCTGTGAGACTGTCTCTGAAGGAAAAGTGTTTTGTTTTGGTTTTGTTATCAGCCTGCTCCCCCCACGACTGGCGGGACACAGAGACAGGGCAGTACATATTGTGGCTTTTGTTTTTGCTGAGTTCTTTTTTGCTTGGCTTTAGCTCTGGCTTCTGCTTCTGCTTTTGCTCCTGCTCTTGCTTTGCTTTGCTCTTGCTTTGTTTTTTTCCTTATTTTTCCTTTTGTAACTGCTGAAACCTGCTCCGGACTGGACCTGAGAACACCGTGTGGCCGGCGGCAGCCATCCCCAGCGCCGGAGGGAGCGACCACAGAGCGACCACCCCCAAGAGAGACTTTCTGAATTTGTCATCTTTTTTCAGAGCGGTGAAAGTGTTGTCATCGGGTATTGTTCATTTTGTGTGCTGGGGGGTGCTGTGCCTGTTGAATAAACAGGTTCTTTCCACTTCTCTCTGAAGAATCATTCCCGAACCAGCTGGGGGGAGGGCCCGTGGGGGTTTGCTCTCTGGAGGGATCTCCCTTTGGAGATTTTCTCCCAGATTTGCCCTAAACTAGGACACTCTTGCTGAGCTGGAGCAGTTTTGAAGGCTCTGTAAATCAGATTCCTGGCCAGGCTGATATTCCCAGCTTAATTTGTCTGCTCACAGAACACAGACACTGGGTTTTTTCCCTAAATAGCCCTAGTATCAAATGACTGGTAAGCCAAGCTAATGGATCAGTTCTCCCTTGCAAGAAGCAGCTGATTTTCCCAGCTCCTGCCTCCCACTGCTCTGGCATCCCCAGAGAGGTCTGTCCAGACAAACCAGCCTGGACATAGCTCCACCTGCAGCTCTCCCAGGTCAGGCTCCTGCCCAGCCCTGTGTGCCCACCCTGCCCCAAGCCCCCACCCCTGCCCCCTCAGGAGCTCCTTGCCACGCTGCTCCTTCTAGCATTTCACACCAGGCTTGCTTTAAAATTGCATCCTGGGCACTTTACACCTTGCTGGGATGGGAAGGTGCTATAAACTCAATTTAAAGTGCCTGGTAGTTGCTGTCACACTCCTTTTCTCCCTCCTGGCCCCATATCCCAGCAGTGGGATTTCCATCAGCTTTGGCAAGCCAAGACAAACTCCCTTTGTCACAACTTTGCAGGACCCACGATGGCTCTCCACAGCATCCAACGAACACCCTCTTGGCTACTAAGGCACAGAAGAGCCTTTGAAAGTGGTGTGATGTCTCCTGGAGTGCTTTTTCACCTGTCCAGTGGCCAGGCTCCTTCCACAACTCAGGGAGCAGATGCTCCAGGGCTTTGCTCTGAGCACAGCCCCACACCCTGCCATGAACAGTCCGGGCTGGGGAGGGCAAACAGCACCATCCCCTGAAAACCCAAACAGCCCAGAGCTCCTGCCATGATGGAGCACCACCAAGATGCCCCTTTTTAGGACCTGTTTGGGATACTCAGATTGCACAGGATACTCAGTCCCTGCACAGCTTCACCCTGCACGGTGCCCAGCCCGTGTGGGGATCACACCCAGCCGAGCACAGCGCCATGCCCAGGCAGCAGCCCCAGCCCATGGATCCCAGCAGGGTCCCCTCGCCCGGGCACGGAGCTGTGCCAGCGGGATGCAGCCCCGGACAGCAGGAGCTGTCAGCTCGGTGAATCAGCTGCCCGGGGCCCTCCGCAGACTGCGAGGTTTGGTTGGTTTCTCAGGCTTTGTGTGCTGCTGTTGCTATTTTAGTCCGCCTGAAACGTGCAGGAAAAGGAATCCGGAGGCTCAGTCTCCTGCGGAGATGTTTGTGCTGACCCAGTTTGGCGGCTGCAGAGCCACAGCCGCGGCTCCAGCGGCGGGCAGCGCCGGCCCCGGCTGTGCCACCGCTCCAGGGACGAGCCGGGACCAGCCCTGGAGCCAGCCCGCACACACGGGGACAGCGACCTGGGGCAGGAGCTGCTCCAACACCCCGCACCAGTCAAGGGAGGGATCCGGGGGATTTACCTGCAAAATCCCTCTCTGCAACGCTCAAAGCTCCTCAAACCCTCAGCACAGGGGTTTCTCTTCTCCCACAGCAGTGTGACCCATCAACAATCCAAACCCCGGGGTTTATGACCCTGCAGATACAGCCCCAGCCCCAGAGGAGATGGATAAGGATGTCCACTACAGCCACTCAGGGCAGGCATGTGTGGCAGAGCCTCAGAGCCCTCCACACACATTTCCCTGCCAGAGCTGCTGAGGCAGCACTCCTGGGCCAGGCTGGAGCTCTTCAGGGTGGGAAAAGTGCTGGGGCTGCCTCGCTGGGCATGAGAAGCAGCACTCCCCAGATGACCCCTCTGTGCTTTGAGGTCATCTGTGGGGTCAGGATCAAACACCTGAGCCCACCCAACTGCACAGAAGGGGCAAATCTCTGCCCCACTACTCCCATGACCTCAGCCTTTTCATCAGTGCCCAGAGATCACAGCTTGAACCTCTCCTTTGCTTTCAGTCCTGCCCCAGAGGCAAGCTCTCAGAGAAGGCTGGCCACGGGGTTGTAGAGCCTCAGCTGTCCAAAACCTCCAAATACAGATGCTGGGAGGTGTCAGCCCAGCCTGCCTCAGCTCCAGCCAGCGGATGCAAACGCAGCCACTGCTCCCCAGGCAGGACAGGAAGCTGCAGACACAGCAGTGCCTGAATACAAACTCACCCCTCACCTGGCAAACAAAGAGCCTCCTGCACAGCCCTCCTGGCAGGAGCAGCACTGAGCAGAGCCCCACAGAGGCAGAGCCTGCCGTGCTCCAGGCAGGAATCTCCAGCTCCCGCGTGCCTCTCTTACCTTGCTCTCCGTAGGAGCCGCTGCCGGATGTTGCTGCTTGGTGATGTTCTCAGCCAGACACCAGCAGATCCTCTTCTTCTGCTCCTGGGAGTAAGCCTCCAAACTTAATAAGCACTCCGACTTCTGACGTAAAGGAAACACAGGCAGGGAGAAGGTCATTAGCTGTGTGTCGCAGGCCCTGCCTGGGTGGGCAAACTCCTGGCTCCCCACACACCACAGCAGATGAGGGGAGAGCTCACACCCGTGTCCTGAACCCTGGGCACAGGAGAGAAAAGGAGAGTCAGCTCCCTCCAGAGACAGGGAGTGGTGCAGGGGAGCTGACTGTGCCTCCATGAGCAGGAGTGGAGCAGCACGGGCAGAGCACAGGCAGTCCTGCACCCTGTGGACTGCAGTGGAAACCCAGGGTGGAAATTGCTCTTTGCCATGTGCAAACATTAATGAGGCACCAGAGCATGAACTGGTGAGAACAAGAGCCTTTGGGCTGGGTGGGGCTGGGAGGAAGAGCTCAGGGAAGCTCCAGAGCAGCCTCCTCATCCTGCTCCTCACTTAACACACACCAAGATGAATTTGGGGATAAAACTCCAGAGCAACTTTCCCATCCTGCTCCTCACTTAACACCAGGATGAATTTGGGGATAAAACTCCAGAGCAGCCTCCCTGTCCTGCTCCTCACTTAACACCAAGGTGAATTTGGGGATGAAGCTCCAGCTCTGGTCACACACTGTCTGTAAGCAACATGCAGCAAGGGAGGAATTAAGAGAAATGATGGGAAGTCATCCCAGTTGAGCCCACCTCCTTTTGTGCTCTTCCCTGCACACATTTTTTGTTCCTCTTGGACAGGTTTTCTTTGGGCCAAAACTCACTCACTTAAGGAACTTTCTGACCAAGTTCTCTCAGCAGCTGTCTCCCAGCCCTTCAACTGCTTCTCTCTCATGCTAAAAATTAAGCACCAGATCATCTGCTGCCTGCTGGGATTTTGCACATTTCACTTTATAAAGGGTCCAGAAATGCCCAAGGTTGTTGGATCATCTTCTTAAGTGGCCAGATGGGAAGAGAACCAAAAAAAAAAAAAAAAATAAAAGCAAAACTTTAGGACAGACTGCAAAGAAAGGAAAAAGAGTCGTTCACTAAGGGCCATAAAAAAGACCTTTTCTTTCCCCCTAGAATTTCCTTCCAGTAGGGCAGGTCCCCAATAGCTGTTTTTTCCCAGAAAGGTCAGGGAGAACCTGCAGCTTTGTGACTCCAGAGACATAACACAGCCAGAAGGGGAAATGCTCTTTAGTCACACTATTTAAATCACTGTTTGCATTGGATGGGAATTCATTCATGTTTCATCCAAAATCCCCTAAAGTGGTAAATAAACCACATCACCTCCTGGGAAAGAGGGCTCTGGTTCAGTCCTTTGCCCCTAGGAGGAGACTTCCATGGAAGTGAAAGTTTGAGCTTTCTTATGCCTGGACATCTCCACACTTATTCCTACAGCCTTAAACACTTTAAATTCCTTCTCAGCCTTCCTGAGCACAATCAGACTGAACAGAGGTTTGGGATTCAGGGACAGGAAGTGGTGGGGCTCTCCCTTGCCCCCAGATCCTGAGTGGCTGTGATGCTCTGAGCATCCCTGGAGCATCACAGTGAGATTTTCCCATCCTGGATGTCCCAGTCTCTCCCAGTCCCACACCAGCTGGACCACTGTGACACCCACCAATCCCTAGGAAGTGGTTCCCACTTTCAGAGGAGAAGATGAGCACCCATTTGCTGGGATGGAATCCAGGCTGGCATTTCCCTGCCCCACCCACGTGGTCAGAAGAGAACGAAGCAAGAACTCAGCAGAGCCCAAAGCCACTGGGGCAGCTGTGAGGAGCCCACCCTGATGCTGTAGCTGCTGCACACTCCCAGCCCTGCCAAGCTCCTGTGTTTCCCCTGGAGCCAGGCTTACAGCAATTCCAAGGACATCTCGTGTCCCCTCGCTGTGACAGAGCTCACCTAGCCCTGCCCTGAGCCCCTCGCTGATTCAATTACAGCCCATCTCTTTGATTGAATTTAGCACACAGCCATGCTCAGCTCCTGCTGGCTGCTGAGCAAAGTGTCCCTCTGCTCCCTCCTGCTCCCCCTCAGCTGCTGCAGGCTCCCTGACCTCAGCCACCCAGGAGTATCACAGCCAGGAGAGCAGATTTCCCTCTGCTCCAGAACTCAGGAAAGGCAACTACCCCAACGTGTGTCCCAGGTGCTGTGGGCAAGGCTGAGGGGACAAAGCCAGAATCACATTTATGCAACACTATTAATAATAATAAAACATATTTTATTATCACTATTCCGCCACAGTGACATTTAACCTCTCCAATGGACATTTCCCAAGGAAAGAGCTCTGGCTTTCCCTCTCCTATTGACTTGTTCTCCCAAAAACTTCCACCTGGCTTGGGGAAAGCCCAACCAGCAGGGGCTAAGCAACTGCAGCTGCCTCCAAACCCAGGCAAAGTCCTCTGGGATGAAGCCAGATGGAGGGCTGGCTGTTATTTGGGATAAAACTGGAGCCTGGTCCACGCTGCCCACACAGGGGAGGCTGGGGAGGGGGGACAGGGAGCTGGGAATGGCCTCCCCGTTATTGTTTTCCCTCAGGGAGGCTGCTGCTGGGCCTGCCAATATTTGCAGAGAGAAAACAGGGTTTAATCTCACAGTGCTGGGAAAGGAGGATGCAGATGGCGTGAAGGGGGCGTTTGCCACCAGATAAAGGCAGCGACTGGAGTGGCTGCCAGTGGCTCTCTGCCTGCCTTCCCCCAGTGACAAACATGTTATTGCAGGTGCTGCCTGCTGGGCTCAGGAGCCACTGGGGAGCCCACGGCTCCAGGGCAGCACCAGACCCCCCCACTGCCCAAGGGAGAGCAGGAAAACACGGCAGGTATTGCAGAGAATGACCCAAGCTAGCCAACACCAGCCCCACACAGGCCCTGCTACAACCAAGGATTATCTGCAGGAAGAGTTCCTTCTGCTCCATGGGAACAGCTCCCCCAGGCTGAGACCCCACGGCAGCCAGGTGAGAGGTCTGGCCATGCAGACACCACACAAGGAGGGTCTGTGGGCTCTGTAGCCCATACATGAAGTGAGGAGCTCCCAAAGAATGACAGCATGACAAGAGGAGCCCCCAGACCCTGCACACTGAGCCCCTGACTGCAGACAGCCCCTGACAGCCCCTCTGTGCAGGGCCCTGTGTGACACTGCAAAGCTGAGAACCCACAGGAATAAGGAGCCAGACTCAGTCTGACACCTCTGGTGCCCCGAGCTCAGTGCCCAGCAGAGCCCAGGGCTGTTCTCTCACCACTCTCTCCCCTGGCTGTGCAAGGGACACATTCCCAGGGTGGGAGGGAGGGGTCACATCACAGAATCACAGACTGGTTTGGGGTGGGAGAGACCTGAAAGCCCATCCTGTCCCCCCCCTGCCAAGGCAGGGACCCCTCCCACCATCCCAGGCTGCTCCAGCCCCATCCAGCCTGGCCTGGGGCACTGCAGGGATCCAGGGGCAGCCACAGCTGCTCTGGACAATCTCCTCTCAGGATGCACTTCTGCTCCTTCCCGAGGCTGCTCTCTGCACAGGCAGGGTGTTTTGGGGACAGGGCTCCCAGCCCAGCCCTGCCAGCCCCTGGCCTCCAAGGCTCTGGGCACTGGGCTGTGGCCAAAGCCAGCAGAGATCCCAGAGGGGAAGTACCTCGGAAACTGCTCCAGACTACAATGGCTCCAAATCACAGAGCAAACCTTCCCAAGGAGAAACAGCCAGCCTGGGAATATCCTGTGCACAAAACACCAGCAACTGCTGCCTGCTGACTTCATGCACCTCCAAGCAAGGGCTGGTGAGAAAGTTCTGTTTGCTCCCATGCTGGGGGAGTGGGGGTGCCACAGCTCTTCCTGGTTCCTGCTGGGCACACTGGTGATGCCCATAAAACAAACCCTGGCAGTACCAGCAGGGTTCCTGCTAGAGCTGGGATGCCCAAAATGTGCCTGGGGTGCTGCAGGAGAGGATGTGCACGGAGATGACACTGGAGGACACAGCAATCTCTGCATGGCTCTGCTGTGGCCGTGTTTTTGGGAGCACTGATGATGGCACAGCCTGGGAGATGCCCACAGGGTGTGGATGCCACATCCCTGGAGGTGCTCAAGGCCAAGTTGGACAGGACCCTGAACAACCTGATCTGGGGAGTGGCATCCTGGCCGTGGCAGGGGTGGAACAAGGTGAGCTTTAAGGTCCCTTCCAACCCAAACCATTCTGTTAGTCTGTGGCTCTCTGTTAAACCTCCAGGAGGAAAATCAGCCTGAAGAACCTTTTCCACCCACTGTGGAGCAGCCAGGGAGGACACAGGGCTGTTTTCCCAGGCCAGGCATGTTGTTCTTAAGTGGCTCATCAGGTAAAAACCTTCACAGGAATCCCTGAGAGGAGCTAGGCACGAGCTCCTGCTGCAAACACCCCTCTGGCAAACAGAGAGCAGGGCCAGCACCTTCCTGCTCTGCAAACATCCTTTCCTCTCAGGGAAGAGGAAAACAGCTCAGAGCTGAGTGGCCCCAGCAACACCAAGCTCACTCACCCAGTGCCAGCACAGTCCCAGAGCTCTCCCAGAGCTTTCCATGCCTCTTCCCTTGCACAGCCCCATGGACAGAGAGCTCCAACCTGTGCAAACAGCCCCAGGGCCTTCTGAAATCATCACTCAGTGCTGCCTGGGCCTTTTAAAAATCTCTCTATCACTGTAGCACCATATCAACTCTTCTTTTTGCCAACATCTGGGAAATGTGACCCCAGAATTAAAATTAGAGGGAAAAAAACCACTTTGTTTGTTCTCTCAGCACTCAGGTTCGGGCTGAGCTGTGTAAAGATGCACAAAGCCAGGAAAGCAGAGTGTCCCTGTTTATCTGTTCCTCCAGCTGGGACTGCTGCTCCCTGCTCTGCCTGAAGAGCCCTGAACTGGGAGCTGGCAGTGGCCAGGAGCTGCTCTATGCCCAAGCTCTGGGTCATGCCA
This sequence comes from Sitta europaea, assembly GCA_013400255.1. NCBI lineage: Eukaryota > Metazoa > Chordata > Aves > Passeriformes > Sittidae > Sitta > Sitta europaea. The sequence continues at coordinate 140,635 of VXBS01009642.1, forward strand.
GCCTGGGGCTTCTGCTGCTGGTGTCAGTCAACATCTGACCCAGGAAACCCCCGGGCAGAGGAGGTGGAGCCCAGGGTCTGTCTGACAGAGCAGCAGCCTGGTCACCAGCTCCAGAGCCACTGCCAAGGGTGCTGCAGCTCCAGGGACATGCAGGAGACAGCCTGGACCAGGGGGACATTCCCAGTGCAGCTGGAATTCAGGGCTGTCCTGGGGATGCTGGGTTGGGCAGGTCAGGAACACCTCAGCATCTGGGGCAATCTGCACGTGGGCTTGTGACCCAGCATCCTCCAGAGGGACATTCCCAAAGGCTGGCAGTGCTCAAACGTTGTCTCACTGCACCTGCAGCTTGGACTGCTCAGCACCACCCAGAGAAATGCAGGGGCTGGGACCTGGTGGCCTTTGGAGGGAGGAAAACAGAAAGCTCAGTTCAGGGAAGGGTTAAGCTGCTGCCATGAGTGTGACAAGGCAGAGGGGCTCAGAGCCCAGCTCCCACATGAGCTGGGTGACTCAAGGCTTGGGGAACCTCTCTGGCATCCCACAAATGAGCCATTGAGGAAACAAAGGAAATGTCAGAGAGAGCAGGAAAGGATTTTTCATCTGGTAACATGTCCTGGCCACCAGGAGCAAAGGGAGTCCCCCTGCCACTGAACAGGCCTGGGAACAGAGCAAGGCAGAGGAACACAATTCTGTTCTCTCAGAATATTCATTCACAAAACTGCTGAGAGCAAGGAGTCTCCAGACTGTCTCTCCCTCAAGTCCTGCCACTGTTCCCAGCCCTTGCAGCCTTGCCTGCAGTGCCTTCTCCCCCACAGCCCAGGGGATCCTGCCCCCTGTGCAGGACCAGCCCACCAGACAAATTACAGCCACAAACCTGACAAGCACCATGTCTTGTCCTATTGTGAATGAGAGGAAATTGAGATACAGTTCCAATAGAGCACACAGCCCATTTCCCAGACAAAGGCTCATCTCCACTCCATTCTCACTAAACAAATTCCCCTCAGCAGTTCACTTGGTCACATAGGTTGGATGTCAGCCCCTACCCAGCCCTTCTGCCCTCTTCCTTATCACCAAAGCATCTCCCCAGGTGCCCTCCAGGTCTGCCAAGACAGTGCCCAAAATGCTCCTTGCAAACTTTCTTGATGACATGTCCAGAACAGCTAACTCCAAATTACCCAGGTGTATAAAATCTGCCATGTCCCAGAGTGTCCCTGAGACTTGTCCTCTGTGTCATCAGTAAATTGCTTTTCCCAGCACTCAGATTTGTTGTTTGAAGACAAAACCTGAGCTCTCCCTGACTGCTCCCTTTGGGACAATGCCATATCCCAAAGGGCATTTGGTGAGCAGTGTTGACTCCCAGCAGGAGCAGAGAACACTTTGGGAAATGAATGCTCCTGTGGAATCAGCTGGGACGGGGATGGAGTGAAGCACATCACAGAGGCTACAGCATTGCTGGGATCCTTTTGTTCAAAGCATTCCCTTGGCAGCAGCTGAGGGTGGGAACAGGAACAGGAGCCACAGGGGACCCTCTGGTGCAGGGATGTGTCCATACAGAGCCAGGCTGCCCAGAGCAGCTGTGGCTGCCCCATCCTTGCAAGTGTCCAAGGCCCTGCTGTAGCGAGTGGCATCCCTGCCATGGCAGGGGTGGGAAGGTGATCTTTAAAGTCCCTTCCAACCCAAACCAGTCTGGGATTCTATGATGGGGCAAGGTGGGGGACAGTGGCATTTCTCTGGCACTTGTCCAGAGGCTCTCCTGTGCAGTCAGGATGGGCATGTCCAAAACAAAGCCAGCTCATAGCTGTTATCATCACAGATTCATAGCATCAATTTGCTCAGCTCTGTGTTCACCACAGCAGCACAAGGAGCTGCTACTGGAAGGATTTTCTCTTGGAGAAGTTTCCCAAGACAAACTCCAGTGTCTGCAGATGAAAATTTCCAGAGGAAAAAAAAGATCAAATTTGCCAGTGCTTTTCAAAGGAAAACCTTACTGAGCTGTTTGGTTTTGAGTCCATTTGGTCTGAATATGTTGGGTTCAAATCAAACACTTGTAACAATGCATTAAACCCCTGACCTGCAGTTTCCTCTCGGCAGGATATTTCCGGAGCAGGGAGGGGTGTGAACACAGCCCTGGAGCACACTCACAGCTCCACATGGCTCCCTGTGAGGCTGCCCATTCCCACCAGGCAGCAAACCTTGCCTTCTGACAGCTTTTACACAGCCCACGAGGTGTGGGTGTCCTGCAGGGTGGGGTGAGGACAAACTCCCACACCCCAAACCCTGTGGGGTGCAGAAATGTGGCTCCACACTGAACCCCAGAATCCCAGACTGGTTTTGGTTGGAAGGGTCCTGAAAGCCCATCCCATTCCACTCCCCTGCCATAGCAGGGACACCTTGCACTATCCCAGGTTGCTCCAAGCCCCATCCAACACTTGGACACTGCCAGGGATGGGGCAGCCACAGTTTCTCTTGGCACCTGTGCTAGTTCCACCTATTACAATGCTCAAATCAGCCAGAAGCTGTCACAGGCAGGGGCTGTTCAACTTCAGACTGTGCTCTTTGGATTTAAAATCCTGAAAGGAAAGATGCACTGGCAGGACTTCTTAGCATATTAGCTGGCAAATAGAAAAATTAGAGGAGCTGTAATGGCCATAAACTAAAACACAAGGAGCTCCACCCAACACAAGGAAGAACTTTTCTCCATGAGGGTGGCAGAGCTCTGGAACACCTGCCCAGGGAGGGTGTGGAGTCTCCATCTCCAGAAACATTCCAAACCCACCTGGACACAGCCCTGTGACACCTGCTCCAGCTGACCCTGCCTTGGCAACCCCAGCTGTTCTGGGATTCTGGGATTCCAGGTGCACACAGCATGCCTGAGATCAAAAGGTACCAACTTCACTTCCAAATCCTGGCTCAGTCTGTGCTGGCACTGTCCCAGCTGTCCCTCAGCCACCAGAAGGAACAAAACCCCAAAGGGGGCAGCTCAGGGCAGAACCCCCCTCTGCTTTCTCATTCTTTCCAACCCCATTCTGCCTTCAGCCTTTCCAGGATGCCAAGTGCCCCTCCAGAAACGGGTCCATCTGCACTCAGGGTCTCCAAACCATGCAATCCACACCTTGGGCAGGCTGCAAAACAAACACCCCTTGTGCTGGAACCCACAGCAGGCTCTGCACTCCTGCTGGCTCTGCCTGCAAATAACCAAACTGCCCAGGGTTTAAACTCTGCAGTGATTTATTACACACAAATAGACAGGATGACCAGCAGTAGCTTTTTTGTGATATTTCCTGAAGGTTGGAATCTTCTCTCTCATTTATAATAAATTAAGCAACTCACAGGTATTAGAACATACTTTTGTTCTGTAAAGTGCCATATCCAGATGCAAATTTGTGACCTTATTGGTCAGAACATTACTCAGAAGCAGTCAAGATGAGCAATAGCAGGAGACTGCAGCTCAAGGCTTCAGCAGAGAGCTCTTCCTGCAGCAAAGGCAGTGTCAGCCCAGCCCCGTGGGCTCCTCTCAGCTCTCGGCAGCACTAAACACATTAGTGCTCATTGCAGATGATTTGTGGGCAAGAAACAGCAGCTCAAGAGCTTCCTCCGACCTCCCAGCCCTGCCACAGCAGCACAACGAATGTGTCTGCCCAGCCCACGGCAACAGGAGCCCAGCTGAGAGTGGCCACAAACCCTCCTGAGCCAGCAGCAACGCCCGGGGGGACCAGCAGAGAGGGCTGAGCCAGGAGAGGGCTCAGGGCACACACGGAGCTGCTGACAGGGCCAGGATGGAGCAGGACAGGATGGGGACACGGGGCCAAAGAGCCATGGCAGCTGACACATCCTGCCCTTATCCATCCTCATCCTTTCTACCTGCCACCAGCAGCCACGGGCTGGGCACCCAGACAGTCCTGACCCCCCTCACCCCAACTCCCAGCAGCCTGGACTTGTCCCCAGGGGGGCACAGCCAGCCCCTCTCCAGGGGAATCCATGTGCCCAGGGCACAGCCAGCCCCTCTCCAGGGGAATCCATGTTCCCAGGGCACAGCCAGCCCCTCTCCAGGGGAATCCATGTGCCCAGGGCACAGTCAGCCCCTCTCCAGGGGAATCCATGTGCCCAGGGCACAGCCAGCCCCTCTCCAGGGGAATCCATGTCCCCAGGGCACAGCCAGCCCCTCTCCAGGGGAATCCATCCTTGCAGAGGGCAGTTCCCACAGTCAGGAAGGAGGCTGAGCTTTTCACCAGGGCAAAAGAAGGTGCCACAACCAGAGTGTGGCACCCACTGGCCACCAGATCTATCAGGTGATGGGGAGAGCTGTACTGGGATGGCCCAGGGACCCTCCCCAGCCCCGTGTGTGCTGCAAGTGCCACTTCCCTGGGTCCAGCCCCAGCGTCCATCTGAGAGCAGGCCCACTGCAAAAATCACCTTACCACACAAACCCACCCTCCCACCAGGCCAAAGAGGTGCCCAAACCCTCCCCACTGCCCCCCAGCAGTGTTTCCATGAGCAGCCATGCATCTCTGAGGGGACCCTCCCCTCCCAGCCTCCTGGTGACACCCCCCACAACCCTGTAATAAAGATTTGCTCCCAAAATGTAAATGCAAAGAAGAAAAGAGAGACAACCTGAAGGAAATGCTCTTCCTGGCTTCCCTGCAGGAATCAGATGTTGGAATGCTCCCAGGCTGGCACCCAGAATATCCCATTCTTGCTGAAGAGCTCCTCTCTCCACCTGGAGCTGAGGGCAATTCACTGAGCCACAACCCCTGTGCTGCACATCTGGGGGGCTCCTGCTCTCCAATCCCAGCCCCTGCAGCCCAGTCACCCCCTCCACGTGGCTTCTGGGGAGGTGACCTGCAGGTCACTGTTTCCCAGAAGAGAAGTCTGCTGGGAGAGCCCCATCCTGCCCTGGCTCACTGCTGACTCACAGACACATCCCTCACTCTGTTCCCTTTTCAAACCTGAATTTCCCACTGCTGGAGAGCCCAATGGCACCTACAGCTGGAAGGTTACTGCCCTCTTCACCCTGGAGCCAGCTGGTCCTTCTGGCCAGAGCACCAGCCACGGGTCTGGGAGGGAAGGGGGGACACAGGACACACCCTGCCTGGCAAGGTGCTGTCCAATGTCACCTCAAAGCCTGGGCTGGACAGGGCAGGGGATGAACACCCACTCCTGGGGTCCAGCATGGGGCAGAGCTGCTGGTCACCACTGGCTGGGATGTCCCACTCCACCTGTGACCTGCCCCAGAATACCCCAGGAGGACAGGAGGAACAGCAAGGGATTTGCAGAATCCCACAGTGTGGCCAGCCCACAAGTCTGGGGGAACAGGAGGTAGGAAAGCAGAAGTCTCACATTTTCTATCCAACTACTCCAGCCACAACAGATGCCAGGGATCTCCACCACCAGAGCTCTCTCAGCCAATCAGGCCCCTCAGAAGAAAGCCCACCACTTCATTACAGCCTGACAAAGACACCTCTTCACCTCTCATGAAACATAGCCAGCTCTCTTTTGGTCACTTCTACTTAGGGGCACTAAGCTTCTAAACCAAACACCAGGCTGAGTGCATTTTTCCAAGTGCCTGAGAGCCTCATCCAAACACCCAGCCCAGCCTGGCTGAGTCACAGCCCAGGATTAGCTGTCACCAGCCCAGGGTGACACTGCCCTGGGACACACACTGAGCAGACCCTGAGGGGAGGCTCAGCTGCTGCTCAGCCACCCCAGGAGACAACAGAGGAGATGAGGAAACAACAGGAGGGCAGGAGCAAGAGAGGAGTGAGGATTCTGCAGTGAGCCGTGCCCTGGCCCAGCTCCAGCCACTCAAGGTGAACAACTTCCATGCTGAGCATTTGCACCCAACTTTCACAATGGTTCATTATTCCACAGTGCTGCTGAGCAATGTTTGCCTTTCTCCTCTGTGCCCTGAGGAGCTTTCCCAGACCCACCTTTCCACCTCAGAAAATACAAGGCCTTGAAAGCAGGAACACAGTAAAGTCACTGGAAAAGGACAAAAAACCCACAGCCTTCAACGATTAGGGAAGTCCAGGGTGAACCAATTTTGCAGAGTCCTTGACCAAAGGGACTGTGCCAATGTCTGGGTGACCCCAGTGCTCTGGTTAGAGCACTCAGCTACGTGTGGGTTTAGAAATATGATTCTGTCTTTCAGACTGGGCTTCCTTTGAGGGCTCCAAACCTGGATGTTTGAAGACAAGAAAAGCAAGGTGCCTAAAAATAATGACAAAACATTTGGCAAAGAAATCTGCTCCCAGGGGAAAGAATCCTAAGAGAAAACAAAGGTGACATGTCTCAAGGAAGATCCACAGGGAGAAGGGGAAAAGAAACCTGTCCTAGTGCTGCCCAAGCTCCTTTCAGCAGCTTCTTATTCACATATTCTACAACCATTACATTTCTTTTCCAGGCTTCTTGCAAATTCGTTTAAAGGGAAGTTAAAATCAGCTTTTTCAGTGCTCCTTGCCCCAGAGGAAAGGATCAGAGCTGTCAGTACCTGTCTGGATCCCACTGGAAAGCTAAAGTGGAAAGCAGCACCACTCACCTCTGCCAGGTAAAGGATGCAGAACTTGCGATCTTCTGAACCTGCAGAGAAGAAAAACCAGGATCAGAGCAAAGCTGCAGCTGCACTTCTGCAAGTGGAGCCACTGCAGAGGGACTGGCTACGAGACAGCAGTGAATGACTGTTTGTTGTTGTGCCCCAGTACCAGGCTGTGACCCGGGTGATGTATGTGGCATCTGCGGGGCCGGATCCTGCAGGGACTCACTGCCCTGCCAGGGATTCTCCTGGGGGTTTCTCCTCTGGAAAAGGGTTTGCCTCACTCAGAGGCCACGTGCAGCCTCTGCTGCCCAACCTGCCTTGGCACATGTGGCCTATGGGAGCTTCCCAGGGGCTGCACAGGTCCCACAGCCCACATGCAGCTTTCCTGGGAATCAGGGATGGGTCTCTCCATCTTATCCCTGGGGCACTTCAGTCCAGGAGGACTGACACAGAAGCTCCCAGTCCTACATCTCATTACCACCTTCTTGCCCCAAGTCCTGGGTGGTCCCAGTGGTCCTGCTGTCTGCCCCAGCCTCCACCAGTGCCAGCAGCTGGGGCAGTGCCTCTCCAAGGGGATGGAGCCAAATCACAGAGCAGTGGGAAGCAGCAGGCATGGGGCAGGGGGAAGAGCTCATCCTGCTCTTTTGGGCTGAGGGCAAACTGCACAGCTTTGGGACACCAGGGAGACCCAGCCAAGGAATTTGCACTTCCACAGCTTTGTGAAGGGAGATGGTGCTGGGGACAACACAATGACAAACTCTGCCATCCACATCTTGCTAAATCATGGTGCAGCCCAGAACAGCTCCTCAGCTTGCTGCCAGATATCCCAGGAGTTGTGTCAGACTCCAGCTGCTCCACCAGGCTGGTTCCTGCAGGTCCAGCCTTCCCTGCACCCAACCAAAAGGCATGCCTGAAGATTTGCCCTGGGCCTGGTGTGTCCCCAGCCTCGAGGGAGGCCAGCTCCAGGCATACACCAGCCTCAGAGGAGGACATGAAACTGCCTCAGGACAGGGTCACCTCAGCCCTGGAGCAGGACATCCTTCTCCAGAGCAGGACATCCCATCTGCAGGAGCTGGCTGGCTCCTTCACAGCAGCTCTGCCCTTGGCAGCACCGTGGGGCTGCTGCTTCCCTAACGCTCCTAATGACATTATCTGTGCCAGGAGCTCAGGGCTGCAGCCTGGGCATGGCTGCAGATCCCACTGGAAGTGGTGTCAGCACAAGCTCTGCTTCATTTCAGCAGCCTGAGATGCTCAATGGAAACAGGCTTTGCACAGGGCTGGAAACACCCTGTTCCCCAGAGGAAAACAATTCTCCCGTTTAAGGCAGCAGCCCAAATGTCCAGATAAAAGCAGTGTCCCACTGAGGAACCCAGGTGCCTCTGGGCAATGTGAAACCCATGGAGAAGTGGCCTGAAGCCCTTTGCTGGGTGTCTATTCCAGCTGCCCTTTGTGGGGTTGCAGCTCTGCCTCCACTGCTAGCTTCAGTTTTAAAGCACTTTGCAGGATTTGGGCTGGAAAATCCCTACAGGGACACCAGGACACTGTGTCACAGTGGCTGCTGGAGCCCAGCACCACTGGGAGTGCTACTGTGGCCCCTGTATGTTCCCAAAACCTTCCCTGTGCTCCCCCAGGTGAGGTGAGGGAAGCCTGGCCCCAGGGCTGCCCCTCCAAATCACCATTCCCAGAAGGGGAGGGATGCTGGACCCTGGCAGCAGATGCAGAGTGAGCCCACCCCTCTCCCCTGCACTCAAACATCCACTGCTCCCCATGGCAGTGTCTGAGTGCTCCCAGCCCCTCTCCAGAAATCCCAGCAGGACCATCAGGGAGCATTTTCCTTGTGAAGCCCATTGGAGCCCCTCACCCAGGGCTTTTTCCCTAGGAAAAAGCAGAGTTTGGAAGCAGGATCTGTGCCTGCTGCTGGCACAGCATGAGTCCACCACCCCCTCAGCTGCTCCTGCTTCTCCTGAGCTGGGCCCTGCTCTTCCCTGCACCAGGACCTCTCTGGGCTGACTGGCAGAGCAGGTCACAGAGGACCAACACATCCCAGCCATGCTTCCTCAGGAGCTTTAACCAGCTTTCCCCTGCTCACGTGAGGCTCCTCAGTAAAGAAAGGTGATGCTGGAGTGTAACAGCCCAGAGAATGACCCTGCTCCTCTTGGGCCTCTGTGGATTCCTTCTGCAATAACAAGTGATCCTGGCAAGGTCCAAACCCACCAGAATTAAGTTCCCTTCCAAATTCCTCTCCACTGAGCTGTGAATCCTGGCACCAGCAACCTCCAGAGCCAGCAGCTCCTGTTCCTTGTCCCTCCAAGACTCACTGCTACACATGGCCCAGCAGCTCAGTGCCTAGAGGACACAGAAAGCAGGGAGCCAGCCTGGGTTGAGGAATGGCTTAAATCCCATTCTCTACCAGCCTTTAGGGAGAACTTTAATAATAACCTGGCTGCCCATCCCAGCAGCTGGGCTGGAGGCAGGGCCAGTCCCTGGCAAGGCACAGGGGGAGGCTGGAGGGCGATGGCAGAGCCAGGCAGGGCAGACCTGGGGGCAGATTTCAGCACAAACCAGGTTTGCCAGGATTCCTTCTATGTTTTCAAGTCTCTGGAGGGTCAGGGTGGAGCAGCAGAGCCTGATGTGCCCCAGAGCCCAGAAAAACATGGGAGAGGCACAGCCTGGCACTGGAGAGGTGGCAGATGCCCAGCTCTGCTCCCCACATCTCTTGTGACAACAGCACAGCACATTCTCTCAGCCAGAGTCAGGGTAAAGCTAAGAGGAACTAAGCAGGAGATAAAAACTCACTTGAAGATATTCCCTTCTCTTCCTGATGTGCTGAGGGCTGGCTTGGCTTCAGAGTAACGTGATCTGTCCCTGTGAGCTCTGTGAGGACACGTCCCCTGTCCTGCACAGCCACACTGCCTTAGGAGCTCAGCAGCAGCTCCAGCACTGCTCTGCCTCTGCCACTTCCCTGCACTGCCCGTGGAAAGCACCTGCTGCTCTCAGGGCTTGGGGGGTACATGCCTGGTGTTGGGGCAGAAAGATGGGAAAAGAGGGAAGCTGGTCCTGCTCCTTTGCACAGCACAAGGGCTGAGGCAACATCCTGGAGGGGGCAGGCACCCTGATCCCAAATCCTCACCTCTGCCCAGCTGGGCTGGGACTGCATCCAGCACCCAGGACAAGGTGCTGCCAGGCCCTGGATGCCTGGGAAGGGAGGGAGGGTGCTGAGCACACTCAAACCTGGCTGCCAGGAGGGGACAAGCTTGTCCCAATGGAGCACTTGTCCCTGGAGGAGTGGGGCAGGGTGCAAGCCCTGGGTGCTCACCAGCCTCCCAAGGAAGGACTAAAGGCCTGTAAATCCCACTCTTGGCCCTTGAGCATCTTAGAGCTGCACAATACAGCAGGTTGGGATGTCAAGGCACATGAGAAGCCTTTGTTTGCAGGATCCCAGCTGGGATGGGGCTCCCAGAAAGGAATGATCTTGTCTGTCCCAAGCTGAGCACACCCAGCCAGAGGGGAACCGGGATCCCAGCACGTGGAAATTCCCACAGTGGCTGGTGAGGAAGCCAGCCCTGTGTCACTGGGAACCTTGGCTGGTGTGGTGCTCATCAGCCTGGTGCTGGGCTTGTAAAGCAGGAAGAGAGAGCATTGTGAAGCAGATCAGACTGATTTGCTTTCGCACAGAGCAGCCAGCGGCAGGAACAGGAAACAGCACAATGGCCCTGAGCGCACCGGAGATGTCTCAATTGTTGGAGGCAGCCACACGCCTGTTCCTATTCATGTGCCATTCAGTCATTCAGGAGAGCAGCAGCAAATCCCTGCCAAAAGGGACAGACATCTTCTTGCTCTCTCCACCCGCCTTTGAAGCAGCCCTGCCCGAAGCAGGAGGGTTCGAGCTGCCCGAACACAGCTGTGCTGGATTCCCAGAGCATTGCAGGGACTCCATCTCCTTCAGAGAGCCTTGGGAAGCTATTCCAGACACGATCCAGCCAAGTTATTATGGCAACGAGGAAATAAGTGGCAGAAAACTGCTCACAAATCCACCGTGCCTGAGGCGAGGAGGCAAAATCCTGTGCTGCTGCAAACAGACCTCGGTGTGCAGAGCCAGGAGCAGCACCAGGGAAGCTGATTTCTCCAAGGAGGAGAAAAGAGCAGTGATTCCCCAGCCTTTGGGAGCAGCAGGGGCAGCACACACACATGATCCAGGAGCTGACCCAAAGCACTTTAACAAGGAACAATTTCTTTTGTCCCTTTCTTAGAAATATGCAGTGCTGAGGACACACTTGACAAAGCCCAGGGAGGCTTCAACAGCTTTTCTCAATGGCTTGTGGCTGTGGTGCCCCATCTCCCTCCCTTGTGTTTCTGCTCCCACCAAATAGGTCAGGGGATTCATCTGGAAACAGAAATGTTGCTGGAAATGGGAAATAACAACTGACAGGCAGCCTCTGATGTCCAGCACTGAGGCTCAGAACAACGTGGGGCACGTGGAGAGACACAGTCCATCCACAGAGCTCAGGGCTCAGCTGGGAAAAGTCAAGGGAAGCAGCAAAGTTCACCCAGAGAAGGATGCCTTTGGAGAAGCAGTCCAGATCTGGATTCATTCCTTTTGGTCGGTGCCACAGGACTGCATAAAGATGTTGGCTCATCACTTCCAGAGCAATTTGAGTTGGAAGGGGCATCTCTGGTGGGCTCTGGAGTCCAATCCCCTGAGCAAAGCACCCAGACCAGGGCACTCAGGACTCCTGAATGCCTCCAGGCATGGAGATCCCACAGCCTCTCTGTGCAGCTCAATATCTGACCAACCTCATGACAGGGAAGTTTTTCCTTCTCTCTCATCCCAATTTCCCCCATGGGGTCCCAGGGCAGCTGCCTGGCCTGGAGGAGGAGCTGTGGCACAGTCAGGTAACTGCACATAAAACAAGCCCATACCCAAAAAGCAACCACACCACAGAAGGATCAAGGTGAAACTGGGCCCAGGGCCAACAAGTGGCTCCACTGCAGCAAATAGGATGTGGTAAAACAATTCCCTCATTCCTCTTTAGACCACGAGGAGCTAAAGGGAGTCTTTTGTAGAGCCTGAAATAACCCGTTTCCAGTCACCCCTGCCCTAGAAGCCCTCTCTGAGCCCTCAGCTGGACACAAAAGGTGTCAGCCAAGGTGCAGAGTGAGGGCAAGGTCCCCAGCCCTGCTCTGAGGGTTTGCTCTTTGCTCCCCGGAGGGGTGAGCAGGGGGATGGATGCGAGCAACAGGGAAACCGTGGGCGGCTGAAGAGAGAAGTAGCAAAGCAAAGCAGCAAAGTAAAAGTCACCAGAGCTTGGCCAGCCACCCTTGGAGCCAATCTCTGAACTCCCTCGAGGCACCACAGGGGAAACCTCAAGCCTTTGGTTCCCTTTCCCAGCCTTGGCCAGTCTCTGCTGTCCCTGCGTGACACCAGCCAGGGAACAGACCCCAGGGGTGGCAGCCCCAGTCCTGAGACAAACACCCAAAAAGGCTGGGAAGGGCCTGAGTGCTCCTGAGGTGTGTCAGGAGCTGGAGCTCCCAGGTGAAGGCAGGACAGCAGGGGTGAGGCTGGCCCTGCAGCCCTGGCAGGATGACCTGGAAGCACCACTGGGACGGCACTGGAAGCAACAGTTCAACGGGGTGCTCTCCTGCTGCTGGCCAGAAACCTTTGCAGCTAGCAGCCAGAAAACCCCCAAACTGCCTCCAGCTGCTGCTGCAGACACTCACCCTCCTGGAGCTTGACACTCTGCAGGTACAGAGGGTTCCTCAGCACGTTGCAGAGCCCGGGCTCATCCTCCTTGGTGAAGAGCAGCAGGTCGGAGTAGACGAAGAGAGTCACCTGGAAGCAGAGCAGCAGCAAAGGAGAAGCTAAAGGGAGTTCATCTCTTGGCACTGGGACATTCCTGGAAATGTCCTCTGCCCTGGGGAGAGGCACCAGCCTCAAGAGGGAGCCCAGACAGCCCTTCCCAAGGGGCTGATGGCTGCTGCACCCTGAGAGCTTCGGATGAGGCTCCCTCACTTGGCAGCCGCTTCCTGGGGCTTGTGGAGTCCTGTGACAGGAGGGAGAAACCTGCCCGGCAGTTCCACGCCACACAAACACACCCTCTCTGCTCCCTCCTGTCACTTCCCACTTACACGAGTCACAAATCAGAGCAGGAGGAGGGAATAAGTTGCCGACTAATCCCAGCACACTGCAGAAGTTGCAGCCTGAAAGTAAATCTGATCACTCTGATCACCCCCACGGAGGAGCTTCTCGCTGTTCTCAGTGAGAAAGTAAAGTTTGGTTTTTACAAACCAAACAGCTGCAGGGGACAAACCTGACACCTCAAACCACGGTGGGGGTGGAAAGGAAGCACCAGCCCGAGGGGCTGCCCAGAGCTGTGCTCGAGCAGAGCCTCAAGTGTCCCAGGGGCTGGGAGCTACTCCAGACCAGTGGGAAAAGTCTTGACTGAGGTCCCCAATCCAATCAGTTCAGATTAATGGGACCTTTAAAATAAATGAGTTTCTCCACTGCACTAGAAATCCTGGACCCAGAAGCCTCACAGGGATGAGAAGCTTGGTGCCACAGCTGAGGTGGGAGCCTGCCCTGCCCTCCAGGAGCAGAAACACACAGAAAGCCTCAAAGATCACAGAATCATGGAATCATAGAATCTCCTGAGCTGGGAGAGACCCACCAGGATCATCAGCCCAGCCCCTGTCCCTGGCCAGCCCCCCAGCCCCAGCCTGGCCCCCCTGGGATGCCCAAAGGCTCCTGGAGCTCTGGCAGCCTCGGGGCCGGGACCATTCCCTGGGCAGCCTGGGCAGTGCCAGCACCCTCGGGGGGCAGAGCCTTGCCCTGAGCCCCAGCCTGAGCCCCCCTGGCCCAGCTCCAGCCCTGCCCATCCCCTGGGCAGTGCCAGCACCCTCGGGGGGCAGAGCCTTGCCCTGAGCCCCAGCCTGAGCCCCCCTGGCCCAGCTCCAGCCCTGCCCATCCCCTGGGCAGTGCCAGCACCCTCGGGGGGCAGAGCCTTGCCCTGAGCCCCAGCCTGAGCCCCCCTGGCCCAGCTCCAGCCCTGCCCATCCCCTGGGCAGTGCCAGCACCCTCGGGGGGCAGAGCCTTGCCCTGAGCCCCAGCCTGAGCCCCCCTGGCCCAGCTCCAGCCCTGCCCATCCCCTGGGCAGTGCCAGCACCCTCGGGGGGCAGAGCCTTGCCCTGAGCCCCAGCCTGAGCCCCCCTGGCCCAGCTCCAGCCCTGCCCATCCCCTGGGCAGTGCCAGCACCCTCGGGGGGCAGAGCCTTGCCCTGAGCCCCAGCCTGAGCCCCCCTGGCCCAGCTCCAGCCCTGCCCATCCCCTGGGCAGTGCCAGCACCCTCGGGGGGCAGAGCCTTGCCCTGAGCCCCAGCCTGAGCCCCCCTGGCCCAGCTCCAGCCATCCCTGGGTGCTGTCCCTGTCACCAGAGGTGTGGGGAGCAGCTGCAATGTGGCAATGGCACAGTGGGTGCCAGACCTGCTCAGGGAGAAGGCCTTGGGGTGCCCCCCAAAACCTCCCACAGCAAAGGGAAAGCTTTGCAACACTGAGCCACAGCAAGGAAGGATTTGTGGGCTTTTAGCAATGCTTTTGCAAAAGGAAACAACACCCAGAGTCCCAGAGGGGTGGGAGGGAGCACAGAGAGCTCCCAGCACAGTTGTGTCTGTGGCTGATGGACGCATCCTGAGGAGGACAAGCTGGGTAAGTTATCACATGCTGAAGAGTCTCACATCAGGGAAGAGCATCTGGCTTCAAATTCCAAACCAAGCCCTTGCCACAAGACTTCTCCTTGCAGTGCAAGTTCATTTTTGTGGGATTCTCAGTAAGTACAAATCTGCTGGTGGAGCTTTAATTGACAATGAAACCAGGGAGGGGCTGTTCTTCTCTGTGTTATTTGGAAAATCCCTTTCTCTGCTCTCAGCACTCTGCTGGCCTAGTGCCCACATCCACTCTCTTCACTCCTTCTGATCTTGTTGGTAAAACAAGGAATAAACAGGTAGAAACTGCATTATAACCTTCATCCCACGTGCCAAAAGGTAACCTTTCTGGGACATGTCTGGTGCCATCTCAATTCCCTCAACCCCAAAGGAGAGATGCTGAAGGGATTTTGGGAATAGCAACCCAAAGTGAGGGAGATAAAAGCACAATCAACTAAGAGTCACAGGGAAATGAGGAAAGAAACTGAAAACCTACTACCTGTGGAAGCTTAAAGGGGAGAAAAAGATTTGGAGCAGCAGGAAAATCACTTCAAAACCCAGCAACTTTCAATAGGGAATCCTAGAAATGGAATTGCATGACTAAGTATTTACAGGTAACACTGAGCTTTTACAGGAAGATGGGACGGGTTGTATTTGGGATGCAGAAGGTAAAAGCACACCCAGTGAGGGCTCTGTAAGAGCAGCTCTATCAGATGCTGCTTCCAGGAAGACACTGGAACTGAGAGCAGTTGATAGAGATCCCTCTGCTCCTCCAGGCTGTTGGGAGGAAAACCAAAAGTGCCCCTTCCACCCACAGAGGCAGAGGCAGTGCAGCATGGCAGGGCTGGGCTCTGGCAGACCCAGAGCTGGGCACATCCCCACCTGAGAGCTCAGGCATGACCCCAGGGCAGCAGGGATAAGGGGAGACTGGAGGAGTAACGTGGAGCTCTGCCCTGGGCTGCCATCACTCACTGACAGGCTGTGACCTGTCTGTAACAGCCCTTGGCAAACAGATCTACCCTGAAAAACCACAGGCTCACAAAAGCCAAGAGCAAACAAACAACAAACACAACGTCTGGGCTCACCCAGGCAAGTCACAGAATTCACCAGAGTTGCTCCCTGGAGGGTCAAAGTAGCTTTGGGTATTTACCAGGAGAAATCTCCTCCCCAAAGTCAGAAATACAAGAGCTGAGAGGACAGGAGGACCCTCTGCAGACAGAGATGGGCACCTGGGTTACTGCTGGAGTGATTGGGGCCAAATGGCCACATGGACCTTTTAGTGGGGTGTGAACAGATTTACAGGGGGGAAAAGATGTTGACAGAGGCTGACCCTGGGTCTCCACACTGCTCATCTGGGTGTGCTCTGCACCATGGCAAACAGCAAAGCCTCTTCTGCTGAGGGACCTGACCAGCTACAGGACATAACTGGCAAAGCACTGGCACAGGAGACAGGGACACATTTAAAGAGTTTCCTGAGGGAAATCAGAAGAAACTGGAAGCCAAGAGGGAAGCTAGGAGCCATGGGCCCAAGAGGGGATAACCCTGGGACTGCCACCAAGCCTGGCCTGGGCAGGAGGGAGCCAACATCACACCTTGGAAAGAAAAACGTGGCAACAAAATCACTATGAAAAGGTGCCCAGAAATGCAGCCTTGAAGAGAGAAAGGGGAGAAAGCCTCCTGCTCTACAGAGAAGAGCATGACCCCAGCCAAGCCCATCCATGAGGTTCCAGGACTCCAGAAGGCCCATGCTGACCTGCAGACCCTGCCAGGGTGGCAGAGAGGAGGGATGAGAAGGGCACCAGCCTGGCCCACACTGAGCAGACACCTCAGGGCTTTGGGAGGCCTCCAGGACCACTGGGGATGGATGGACAGGGCCAAAGCCCACGCTGGACACCTCGTGTGCCATCACCCACTGGCTCCTCTGGCACTCCCCGGGCTGGAGGGATTTCAGGAGACCATAAACGTGGGAACTGCAGCAAAGTCTAGACAGGATGTGATTATGGCCTGAATAAGGATTGCCCCAGAGGTAAGGTCAGGGAAAGGACAGACCCTGGCAAGCCTCCAGAGAGATAGGTTGACTCCTTCAGGAGATGAGAGAGAGTTTGCTCAGGGACAAGGATGCAGTGCCTGATGTGGAAACTGCCACAGGGAAATGATTCTGGGGGGTTGGCAATAAAAGAAAGGAGCAGGACCTCCAGCTCAGGCTCCAGGCCCTCCTCTCTTGAGCCTCTCAGGTAAAGCAGATTAATAAACACACAGAGAACAGTCCTGCAAACCACAGGAGCCCAGCTTGAGGGAGGCTGTGTGGGAAGAGCAGTGGCAAAACAGAAAATCTCAAGGAGCAAGGAAGAAAGGACTGACTGGACACAAGACAGCCTCTGTCCAGGCATCAGAGAGGGCTGGAGAGGGAAAGAACTCAAGTCCAGCAAAGAGAGGAGTCAGAGCCCTCCTGCCCCAGGGGAAGCTCTGCTGTGTCCAGGCTGGTTTAGGTCTTGCTGGCTCCAGAGGTTCAGGCTCTGTCCCCTCACAGCCCAGAGACAGCCCTGAGCCCTGCCCTGCTGGAGAACAGGAGCCTGGCACTCCAGAGACCTGCATGGGTTCCTTGAAGCTCCACAAAGCCTTCCATGGCTGTGCCACACTCTCAGACATGGGAGAGCCTTCCCAAGGGCCACAGGTGACATCCCAGCATTGCAATCTCCACTGTCATCACCACCAGCACGGGCTCAGCACCATGAGGTGTTTCCCTTCCCCTGACTCAGCCCCTCCTGCCCTGCCCCTGTGCCAGCTCAGCCAGACACCACAGCCCCAGCATTCCCACACACTGCCTCACAGTCCTGGCCAGCATCCTGCCCTTCCTGGCACCAGCTCCCACTGGGAAATCCTCTCCCAGCTCCAGGCTCATCCCAAGAGCATCTGAAGCAGAGTCCTTTCCCTGAGACATTTTCCTCCTGACCCTGCCCACAGTGGGGTCTCTGCTCTTCACAGCAGAGACCCCTCCTCCAAACACACTTGTCCTGGGGTTCTTCTTCACCCCCACGTGCACAACTACCACACCCAGGCTGCAAACAGCATGAGTTATCCATAAAGATTGCACATTTGGCTGCTACTCCAAATATCTGGGTGTGACCTGAAGGCAGGTACCTCCAACCCACCCTGACTGCAGCTGTACTCCCAAGCCACCCAGCACAGCTGTGCCACACAACCAGCAGTTTACCTGGGTTTCATTCCTGCAGGTGCCCAGAAGACCCTGAGCAGCACAGGACAGCAGGACAGACAGGGAAAGGGGGTTAGTTATAAATTAGTGCCAAGTTTTCTAATCAATCATGGAATTTTTCATGTACTTTGACAGATGTTCACATACTTTTTGGCAAAAAAAAAAAAGAAGAAAAGTGATTCAAGCAAAGCAGGAGATGAATTATACAATGAAAACCAGAAAGAGAGAGGAGTGACTTGGCACAACCCTCTACTGGTTTGTACTGGCCAGTGATGGGAAGTGGCTCTGGACTTCTGCTATTGGCCACCCAGAAACTAAAAGGAGTGAAGCAGAACTTCCTCTACAGATCTGTGAAGATGACACATTGTTCACTCCAACTGAATTCAACCCCAAATTACTCTGAGATCCTCTGAAAGCACCCCAGAAGAAAAGGCACTGGTTAGCAGTGCATGAGCAGGCTCTGCCTCCCTCCCAAATTCCAAGGCCTTGCTGACTTTGCAGTTGGATGCAAGTGAAGCCAGCAGCAAACGTGATCAACACACCCAAACTCTGCCAACTTGGATGGTAAAAGTTGTCTCATTCACAGGGAGCCAAAGTCCCGTGGTGTCCCCAGATTTCCAACAGCTCTCCAATAACATGGCAGAAAAGTTGAAGTAAGAATAACAAGAGGAATTTGGGCAGGACATGTGAGCTGTTTCAGGAACTGAAATTCTGAGAACATCTGTAGCAAGTTCTCTGTCTGGTTCTAGTTCTAGGTTGTGGATTCTCCTTCCCTAGAGATGCTGCAAAGCCATGTGGACACATTCTTGAGTGATTTCAGAGGATCCTTGAACAAGGGGATGGGACTAGATGGCCTCCAGTGGGGTGTTTCAGCCTGAACCATTCTGTCATTCTGTGCTTTAACCTGGCACAAAATATCCTTAAACCCCTCCTCCTGAGTCTGCTGGGCTGTCACTGATGTGCATTTGCCACCTGCAGTTTCCTCTCTGTGAGCCCACAGGCAACAGGAACAACAGTTGATTTCTAGCACAGAAGAGTTTTGATATTTAGTTTATCCCACAATAAACAGTCCAGAAGTCTT
This sequence comes from Sitta europaea, assembly GCA_013400255.1. Lineage (NCBI taxonomy): Eukaryota > Metazoa > Chordata > Aves > Passeriformes > Sittidae > Sitta > Sitta europaea. The sequence goes on from VXBS01009642.1 coordinate 159,152, forward strand.
TCCAAGTATCATATCAATATAACTACTGCACAATGAAACATTTCCCTTCTCAGAGTAACCAGGTGTCTCTACCAGTCTGTTCTCCAAGTCCCCTCCAGTGCCTAAAGGGGCTCCAGAAGAGCTGGAGACAAGGACAAGGGTGTGGAATGCCAGGACATAGGGAATGGCTTCCCACTGCCAGAGGGCAGGCATGGATGGGATATTTGGATATTATTCCCTGGGAGGGTGGGCAGCCCTGGCACAGGGTGCCCAGAGGGGCTGTGGCTGCCCCTGGATCCAGGAAATGTTCCAGGCCAGGCTGGATGGAGCTTGGAGCAGCCTGGGACAGCAGGAGAGGTCTGGGCCCATGGCAGGGGTGGCACTGGATGAGTTTAAGGTCCCTTCCAACCCAAAGCATGGTGATTCTATGATTCAGTCCTCTGTGTAAGACAGCAGAAGAGCAGGCATGGAGAGCTCAGACAAAGTGGAGGAGTTTTACCTGTGTAGTCCTGTTCCTGCTCTCGTGAAGGAGCAGCTCCTCTGACAGCAGCAGAGTCCGGGCTGGGTTGCAAAGATCCAGGGGCTATGTTTGGATGGAAAAAAAAAAACAAAAAAAACAAAAGAAACAGTCAAACCTTCCAGTGGCAGTGTGGTTTGTGAGATACACTTTCCACCCACCAAACCCACTTTGTCTTCACTTTGAGCGAGTAGCCACTCCACACTATGCTCAAAAGGGACACAAAGTTTGCAGTCCAGTCAGAGGAGAACACAGCCTTGCACTCACACCTACGTCAGCCCAGCTGTGAAAAGACAAGCAGCCTTGCCTGTGGCAGGGGCTGCTCTGCACGGAGCACTGACGGGTGTTTGTCAGCAGGAAGCACAACCCCCCTGCTGGCAGGTTCCCATGCCCCCCAGGCACAGTGTTTGTACCTGAGGGTGTGCATGGCTCTCAAAGCCACTTTTGAGAATTCCTGTCCCTTGCCGTGCCACGCCCAGCTCCCCAGGCGGTGCTGGAGAGTGGGACAGGCTCAGGTGAGCCCGGCACCACCCCCGGGAGCAGCACAGTGGGGACAGGAGGGGACCTGCACAGCGCCCTGCAGATAAGAGAGTGCAAAGAGAAAAACCAGCTCCTGAAGAGGCACACTCCCAGGCACCATGCAAGGTGAGTTTTGGGAGTAAGGAGGCAGAAAGTGCCTGTCCTGTTCCTAGCAAAGGCCAACCATGCAGAGCCCAGGCAGGTGAAGAGCAGGAAGAGCAGGGTGCCACCACTGCCCCAGCTACAGCCCAGCCCACACTGGCCTCAGGCAGCCCATGGCTCAGGCTGGAGTGACAGGGAATGTGGAACATGGCTTCAGCCCAGAGGAAGTCACCAGGCTGAGCTGAGGTGACAATGCCACTGGCACAGGAGGACAAAGGGCTCCCCACAGGCTGAGAAAGGAAAGGATTCATCAGCAATGTACTAAAATATATGGAGCAGATGAGATTTTTGGAGTTGTGACCATATGAAGGACACAAAGGGAGTCAGAACTACAACCACCAAATTCAGGGCTGTTTTCTTAAAACAGCTCATGGAACTGCAGAGGTAGAACATTCCCTGGTCCCTGAGCCATTACTGCTCTGAATCCTTGTCCTCTGCTCTAGACCCAGGCTGGGAGAGCTGGGGGTGCTCACCTGGAGAAGAGAAGGCTCCAGAGAGACCTCAGAGCCCCTTCCAGGGCCTAAAGGGGCTCCAGGAGAGCTGAGGAGGAACTTTGGATAAGGAATGTAGGGGCAGGACAAGGGGGGAATGGCTTCCCTTGCCAGAGGGCAGGGTTAGAGAAGATACTGGGGAGAAATACTTCTCTGTGAGGATGGTGAGGCCCTGGCACAGGCTGCCCAAATTTTAGTGTGACCACCAGCTAAACTAACACTGACAGCACAAAGAAAGAGCCTTCAAGAAGAACCATACTGATCTGCAATTCCAAAGTTAGCTCTGAAGCCCAAAAGCTGGGACACCTCCTCCTGACTCAAGCCTCCTGACCAAGGGCCACATCTGAAAGCTGAAAAGGAGAAAAAAATCCAGCATAGAGTTGCTTGGGCAGGACACAATTCCCTTTGAGACAGCCCCCAGCTGTGTGCCAAGTAAAGCCAGCTCCAGAGGAGAGCTGAGGGTGCAGGGATCCTGCTGGGAAGGAGATCCTTACATGGCTGCTGGGCCCAGCCTGGGCACTGACCCCAGCCCCCTTCCAGCTGCACTGACCTGCACAAAGATGGGGAACACCAGCACTTTGGGAGCCAGGGTCACGTAGGTGCCGTAGGAATGGGGGATGTGAGGTCTCACTATGGTGCAGTTCTGGTAGTTCCCATAGCTCTTCATGGTCTGCACAGTCTTCATCAGCCTGGATTTCCTCCCAGAGCCCGTGTGGGATTTCCCTTTACAGCCATTCCCTGGATGGACACAGGAGGCAGAAGGAAACACAGAATGAGGAGGGAGCTCCAGCTCTGCCCACTCCAGCTCGGTCCTGCTCTCCCAGGCTGGAGGAGGGCATGGAAATCCTGGGGAACTGCTGGAGCCAAGAGCTGCAGGGACAGGCATCACTCAGCTGTCCAGGTGTCCCAGGGAAAACGTTTTTCATGGAAAGAGTAATAAAGTGCTGGAATGGTCTGCCCAGGAAAGCGGTGGAATCACCATCCCTGGATGTGTTTAACAAAAGACTGGATGTGGCACTGGGTGCTATGGTCTGGTTAAGGTGTTAGGGCAGGGGTTGGACTTGATGATCTTGAAGGTCTCTTCCAACCTAGTCATTCTGTGAGTTCTGTGAAATAACAGCACTGATTCCATTTTTTCTAATGGGAAACAAGATGCCTCTGGGTGGTTTTGCTCCAGAGCTGCTTGCTTGGTGGCCTGAGGACTTCAGTGGGTGCCACCAGCAGCACAGACACGGCTGGGAAGGTACAAACAGGACCCTAGGGAGGCCACAGCAAGAGCTCTGCTTCAGGCCAGCACATCCCACCAGGTGCTCTGCCCTTGATCCTTGCACCTGCAGTGTCCTGTCCCACTCTGGGAGGGTTGTGGAGCTGCTGGAGAAAGTCCAGAGGAGACACCAAGATGCTCTGGGGGCTGGAGCCCCTCTGCTCTGGAGCCAGGGAGAGCTGGGGGTGCTCACCTGGAGAGGAGAAGGCTCCAGGGAGAGCTCAGAGCCCCTGGCAGGGCCTGGAGGGGCTCCAGGAGAGCTGGAGAGGGTCTTCAACAAGTCCTGCCTGCTTGGATTCTGGGCATGGAATGTCACGACATGGGGCAGTGGGTTAATCACAGTTCTCAGAGGACACTGAGATTGGAGGAGTCAGAGGAAGAGGCAGAAGTTACAAACACAACCCTGGCTGGGATCAATCCCTGCTGCTGCCAGTGATGGGTATTCAGACATTGGGTGTATTTATAAAGGATGACCTCATTGTTCATGAGGCTGGCATCACATCATCCTCTGTTTTTCAGCATTACATTCTGGTGCTGGAAAATGTCCAAGCAGCCTGACTGGTTTTCAGTCTGTCCCTCTTCTCTGAAGAGAATTATCCTCACTCAAAGGAGGGATTACAGGAGGCTTTCTCCTGCACACTCCCACCTCAGCTGCTCGAGGAGAGCCCATCCATGTCCTGCTGGACACCAGCAGCCTGTGCTCTGCCCTAAAACTCACAGGCAACAGACCCAACAGGAACTGAATGGCTCTCTCACATCTCACATTTAAAAATTCACATCTTTAAAAGAAAGTCCACTGAAAAATCAATATATTGATTTGAATACCCTTCCTCCCTCCTCCTGTAGCTGATGAACTGAGCCAGCTCAGGGCTGCAGGCAGAGCTCTCCACTGGGATTGAACATATCCAGGTGAGGAACTGGAGCATTCTCCCCCACAGGGATGTCTCAGGAACAGAATGAGCACCCCTCCTGCAGCTCCCTGGGGACCCCAGGCTGCCTCCTTCCCTCCCTGCAGAAACTCCTGCTCCCACCACAGCAGCTTTTTAACAGATGCCCAGAACCTTCCCAGGCAGAAATGAGCCAAAACACTCCTGACCATGGCCTGGGGCAGATAAGGTCTCGTCCAAAGCAAATACACAAACCTGCCCAGTGTTACATATTCCATTAAGTATTAGGAAATAGCACATTTACTCCCAGATAAAGGCAGCAGAGCCAGCCAGCGCTGGGCTGGGAAGCCAGCTCTGCTGTTTACTGCTGCCTGGAGCAGCTGCCTTTGCTGGGGAGACCCTCATGACCTAAGAGCTTGTTTCCACTTCTAAGTGCATTAATCCTGACATTTTCCCTTTTCCCACTTTCCTGGTTGCACTGGCAGATAATATCGAAGTACAAGAGACTGCTCAGCACAGGGCAGATAAGATTTGTCTGGGCTGTTCAGGATTTGCTTTTGCTCTTATCCCTAAATCACCTCGTTTTATCAGAGGACATAATCACCTGCACAGGTCCTGGCACAGAAACACACCCAAATGTCAGCTCCTGTCACTGGGTGGGCAGCTCTGTGCTGCCACATTTCATCCCTGCTCAGGTTAACTGATACCTTCCTCCCTCTGCACTTAACATTAAATAATTAAAAACAAACCCATGAAAATCCAAAATTTCTTATGGGAAGAAGCCAAAGCCTTTCAAATCCCACCCCACTGTAAGAACAAGTCCCTGTGGTCCAGCTCATCTTTTCACAGGATTCATAAACAAAAGGAAAGAGCTGCAATTATCCACAGAACAAAACATCCCCTGCAGATGAGAGTGGAAAATTCTCCTGGCTGCAGAGCTCCAGGGCTGGGAGCACTCGAGGTACAGGGGCCTGGCCCCCACACACACTGCTCCCTCCTGCCCCCATGGCTCTGCCAGCCCCACATTTGGCTTTCTGGACACTGCCCCACCTTAGAGACAGCACCAAGCTTTGCCCTCACCAGACAGGGAATGCTGAGGGACTCACACTCCTCCAAGAGCTCAGCTCTCCTAGGAATACACAGTTCATCCTGAGGGCATCCAGACAGGTCAGGGTGCAAGAACAACCCCCCAAAGCTCCCAAGCCCATGAGCAGACAAGGGGTATTTCCACATGCACCTGGATTCCTGCAGTGCCCAGCCCTGCCACCCACCTCAGCCCACCCTTCCCACAAGTCCAACCATCCCCAGGGAGGCATCCCACACACACCTGTCACAGGTTTTTGTTATGGTTTTGTTGTGGTTTATGCTATGAGTTTATGTTCCAAAGGTTTTTTTGAGGAGAGCTGGCCCAGGGACTGCCAGAGACTTTGCAGTAACCCAGGGCTTGACTATTCCCCAAACCTGGCAGAAGCAGCTGCACTGCTGCTGGCACTGATGTGAGCCACAGGCAGCCTGTGTCCTGGGGCACTGCAGGAGTGGCAGAGCAGGGGATCAGCTCTCCCAGCCAGGGTCAGGCACGAGAAGGGAAACACGTCACGGACACACGGGGACCATGGTGCTCAGAGCTCTCACCCTCCATGTTCTCACCCTGCCCCAGCTGCCCTCTGTGAGCCCCCAGGCACCTTCTGCAGGAGGCTGTGCCAGAGCCACGCTCCCCTGTGCTCTCAGCCAGGCAGGAAGGGCATCCATGGGCTGCTGCTGGGCACTCACACCATGAGGGGCCCTCCAAACCTCTGCAGGGCTCGGGACAAGGATTTGGGGGGTGCTCTGAGCAGCACTGGCAGCACAACTCACCGGCAGCAGAGCTGTCCTCTTGGTACACGGGCCTGAGCAGCTGTGGGACAGAGGGCACACGGTCACGGGCAGCAGGCTCAGCACAGCAACAACAACCAACGTTAATGTGCCAAACCCCGCCAAGCCAGAGCACTTCAGACAGGGGAAAAAAACATTTTTGCAGCGGAAGATGAGAGTAATGACTTGCAGCGTGGTCTTGTGCAGTGGGAACATTCCCCACATCCTCCCCATACCCCTGGAGTGAGCCCCGAGGGGAGGCAGCAGGGAAATGTTTTAGGAAAAGAGTGAAAGCTCCACCAAGGGACAGAGGAGTGGCTTGTAAAAGTGGCAAATATTTAGAGATGATGCTGGATAAGACTGAAGCAGGGGCCAGGAGAGGCTGCAGCAGGGAGCCCCGGGCAGCCCCCGAGCCCTACCTGGCTGCCGGGGTTCAGGGGAGCCAGGATGATGTAGTTCTGGTCTGCAGCAGAGGGCACCCGGGACAGGGCGGGCAGGGTGTTCTGGCCCCGCTTGCCCAGCTCCGTGTACCTGTCCCAGGTGTGCAGCCCCAGCCCCTCGGAGCCATCGTAGAGGATGTGGCAGCTGCGGCGCTGCTCCGCCGGCACGGCGCCGTTCTTCTCCCGCTTGTGCGGCGGGGACTGCAGGTCGTAGGTGGATTTGCAGGAGGACCTGCGGGTCATGCCCTCGTGGGCCGGCTTCACCTGGGGCACCAGCCTCCACACCAGCAGGATAATCTCCGTGGGACAGTTCCTGGGGGAGATGGGGTGGGCAAATCAGGGCTGGAGCACCCGTGTGCAGCCCTTCCTCCCTCCAAAGCCTCTGCCCCTCTCCCACGCTCCCCAGCCCCCCCATCCTTCCTTCCCCTATAGAGAATTCTTTCCTGCATCCTTCCTTGTCCTCCAGGGAATCCTTTCCCAGTGTCCGGCATCCCTCAGAGCCTTCCCCTCCCCACTCAGTGCTGCCACTGCCCTGCCCTGGGATTTTTGGGGAACACTCACCGGATTTCATGTGCCAGCTCCACGCATTTCCAGTGCTCCACAGGCTGCTCGTTCAGCTGCAGCACCGTGTCGAGCTGCTGCAGACCTGCCTTCTCTGCTGGGCCACCTGAGAGGGACAAAATCCAGTCACCTGCCAGGCAGCAGGCTGAGTGGGAGGGGGAGGAGAAGCCCTGGAGCTTGGAGACACACAGAGAGCTCCACAGCTTGCCCCACTCACTCCCCCCCAAACCCCATCTGACACCACACCCGAAAATGAAGTGGGGTCAGCCAACCTGAAGCTTCACCTTGCAGCACATTCACGCACACAGAGCTCCAGGACAGAGCCATCAGTGCTCCCTCAGAGCACTGCATGAACGTTCCGTGTTTCCTGGGGTACAGTGAGGAGCAACAGAGCATGCTGGAGACACCAGTCTATCCCACAGGTCCACAGCAAGAGGATCTACTCAGGGAACTGAGGATTCCTGCAATCCTGCTCCCCTCTGGCCTGTTTTTCCCCCAGATGATTTCCAAAGGTCACCCAACCAGACAGTTCTCAGGTTGGAGAGGAAAGGGAACAAAATCTCTGCAAATTACTGCAAAACACTGCCAAAATAGTGACACAGTGCTAACCCAGTGGCCTCTGACCTCATTAGAGGCAACAGAGAATCCATTTAATGACGTTTCTTGGAGGTACCCAGTCCTGCAAGGCATGGGAGCTCCAGAATCACAAACAGCTGTGGGAAACAAAAAAAAGGAGCAATAATTCATTCAAATCAAGAGGGATGAAAAGGATCCAAGCTCTTACCAGAGTCCACTGCCTGCACACGGACTGGGGAGTCACAGCAGATAGTGAAGCCAAAGCCATCAGTGCCCCGAGGGATCGTGATCTGCAGGGAGACACCGGAGCCGCCCGTCAGGTGGGAGAGCAGCCTCTGTGTGTGACAATCCCCCCTCCTTCCCCCCCTGCCCCACAGCCTCTGGAAATGCTGGCACACGGCATTTTTGAGATGGGGAAGGGCAGTCACTGTGAGCCCCATGGGTAACAGGGGGCAAGGGCACTAAAAGGCAGTGCCAGTTCGAGCCAAGGGTCTCTGGAATGCCACAAAAGGAGCGTTTATTTAGCACACACTCTGCTCCCAACTCTTCCAAGTGTAAGGAAAGGTCTGAGTAGGCATTGGAAAGGAAAACCTGGCAGTCTGACCCTGACACTGACTTCTCTAAGCAAGTCACTTAAACATTTCATTTCCTGTTGGAGAATACAGAAATAGCAGCACTCCCCTGCTCCGGAGGGAGCTGCGAGCTCAGCATGCTCCTGTCCTCCAGACATCTGTGTGCATCACCCCCTTCCCTGGGCTGAGTGTGTTTTCCCTCACTGAGTTTGGAGAGGATGGATGCTGGGTTGATTTAGGCTCATTTCTGCTCCTGATTTGAGGAGCATTGAGCTTATTAATAAAATGATGCTTGTTTTTTGATGTTGGCTTCCAGCAGCAGCTCAGCGTGACAGATCCTGTAAATACCTGATTAGCCCCCAAGACATTAGTCAAGATGCTTGTTTTACTGACAGAGAAAAGAAAATTAAAAATCCAACATCTGACCTGTATTATTTTGAGAAGAAACAGGCAGAAGGAAGATGAGGAATTCAGAAGGTGCCAAGGAGGTGATACAGTTCCTCACTCCTTTACCACGGGAGGGAAAAGGCAGTGAAATTTCATTTCCCTGCACCTTGCCCCTGCGTGATTGCTCAGCATAAAAACAGCCTTCAAAAGAGAAACTGGCTTGCCCTGACAGGATCAAAACACAGATCCAGTCCCACTACACTGACTGTTTTTCTCTCTGGAGTTTGCTGGTTCCTCAAAGAGGTGGCTCTGCACCTTTGAATGAACTCACAGCTCAGTACAAGCAGGAGTTGGACTCCATGGTCCCTGTGAGTCCCTTCCAGCTCAGGGTATTCCACATCCCACGATTTCACCTCCAACCACTGGCACCTCGGGAGCCAGCCCAGCATCTCTCCCACCATGGAGACTCCACGGGCACTTCCCAGCCCAAGGTTTTCCCTGTGCCAGGTCTCCCATTCCTTCTCCTTCTCCCTGAGCTGGCTGACCTTGCCCCCCACCTGCCCTGTGCCACCAAAGAGCAGCTTCTCCCTGCTGATATTCCTCAGCTCCCACCACCACGGCCATCACAGGCAATGATTGCCCATTTTTTTCCCATTTTTGCTGCCATGCACAGAACTAGAAAACTATGAGCTGGGACGTGGGTGAGGAGGCTTGCTGTACCCAAACTCTACCAAAAATGCAGAGGAAATTTTCAAAATAAAGACTTGAGGATGTCTAAGAGACAAAGCAGAGTCAGTTGTTATTCAGCCAAGGCAGAGCAGCTTTCCCTGCATGAGATGGCCACCACAACCCTGGCAAGAAGGGGGCAGTTGAGTTGGGTTTGGAATTCTGCTGCTTTTGTAATTCCCAGTATTTGCTGTCCCCCATAGCAGCTTTGGAATAACCTGAACAATGAGTTCAGGAGCACAGGGAGAACTGACCCTGAGCTGGGAGTCCCAAACCAGACCACGGAGAGGATATTTCTTTGAAATGCAGGAGACTGGGAACTGCACATGGAATAGCAGCACCTGGCATTGCCACTGGGAGAACTGGAACCAGCACAGCGAGCTACTCTTCAGGAAACAAGTCCCAAAATCACTAAAATCATTTCAAAAGAGGCAGTAGCAGCCTGCTGTGCCTGCTTCTTCTCCAAAAAGGGGTAAATTAAGACAACACCTTGCAGCTTACCATCAGCATCCTACCTGCTAGTTGTACAGTAAATATATTTTTTATATTTACATATATTTATATATTATAACATTTTGTATATATTTTAAAAGCACCCCTCTCTGCCCATTTCTCCACTGCAGCAACAGGCAGAGACCAGCCACGGGCCCCCACGTGAAGATCCTTTCCTTCTGCCCTCCTTACAATTTACAAACTCTAACGATCCCAAGCTCACAAGCAGCACCCACAGAGCCCAGGCACGGCAAGAGAAGTCCCAGACACGCAGAAATCCTCCCCAGGCTTGCAGGCCCTGGCTGGCCCGGGGGGTCCTGCAGGGGGGATACACACCTGCCTGTACCTCCGCTCCGAGCACACCTTGCAGAGTCCATTGACGCGGTTCATGGCTGGCACCCGCGAGCCGCCGCCAGCCCATGAAAGCCCTGCGCTGCCGCAGCCCGCCCGCTCTCGGCGCAGCACGAGCGTGGAAGGAGCCCCAGCCAAAGTGGCATGACCGCCCATGGGAACCCAGCTCCCGAGAAGAATGGCAGGAAGCCACCTTTCACCTCCCCGGCCCCTGCGAGCGCTGTATGCCGCTCTACGATAAGCCAGAGGCTTCCTGAAAACCCTCGCTGACGAGGAAGGGAGAGAGTTTTATATTAAAATTCCTGTCAACTCTTTAGTATTCCCTAGTCCCAGCTCTGTTGATGTGGCTTTTGTTCCCGTGGCATTCTTCAGGCGCACGGAGCACTTTGTTATTGCGACGTTCTCACAAACACTTGGAGGATGTTTGAGCGGCGTTTCACAGGCACTGGCTGTGAGAGCCTTGCTCCATGAAAGACATGACTCCACGCTCGTAAAAAAAAAATCAGAGGTTTGGGTTTATAGAAGCAAAACAAAAAAAAAAGTAAAGAAAAAGCAGAGTTTGTTTTCGAAAGCACAGACCCAGAGGATATGCACGTCCCCGTGCTTTGTGCTCGTAAAGTCACCGAGGGGGGAGCATCGTGTCATCTGAGCTCCATCCGTGGTGAAATTTGGGAATTAAAAGCCAAGAGGAACTCTGAGCACAGCCAGCAGCAGGATACCCAGCAAGGCTCAGCTGCCCCACTGCCAGATTTGGGCACAACTCCTTGGAGATGGGGTTCCAACAGAGAAGAAAATACCTTCCACATTCTACAGGGGGATGGAAGGCTGGAGGGAACCCAAAATCCAGGTTCTCTTGCACAGTAGCCGGGGTGGCAGGGCCAGGGAGGGAGCTGAGGAGCCTCAGTGCTCCCAGGGGAGCATCAGAGCCATCAGAGCATTGTCCAGGCGGCCACGCTGGGGCTGGGGCTGGGGCTGGAAGGAGGAGCAGCCTTCCTTCCCAGCCACCACCTTTCAAGTCAGTGGCGACTGCCGGAGAGGAAGGGAGGAGAGGGGCGCTGGCTTTGTTTGTCTTGCTCAGCCCTGCGCTGTAAAACAAATAACTGCAAATGCAGCCGAGGGAAGCGCCGGGCGGAATTCGGCACAGATAAATCACGGGGCCGCCCGAGCCCCGTTTCCGATGCAAACCGTGTGTTTGTGTTCCCATTTCCCACCCTTGCCTCTCCTATAAATCACCCAGGCTCCACCATGGGCCTTCACCTTCCCAGAGCACACGGTCCTGGAAGGAGGAGAGGAGCAGACGTGTCCGAGGAGCACGGAGCTGGGCTGGGACTGATGCCGTGGGGCAGGAGCTGCCAGCCCAGGCAGTGCTGGTGCTTTGCCTTGAGTGGGAATACACGGGGAAAACAGGAGCTCCCTGAGGCAAGGGGGGTTAGCACCCAAATCACTCCCCTCCACCAGCTGACTGGGGGCTGACTGGGGTGACAAATTGCCAAGGTGTGACAGGGAAGTGACAGAGCTCCCTCATCTCAGCATCCCCATCACTAAACCACTGTCCCTTGGCTCATCTGCAAACCCCTCAGGCAGGCACACGACCCCACATCTTGCCAGTGCTGGTGGGTCACAGCCCTGTCACACCCACCTTCAGCTGCTGCAGGGTCACAGCGTCCTGCCTCTCCTGGGCTGCACTTTGACTTCCTGGCTTGACGTCTGAAATTATTTTTAAAAGAATTTTTAAGAAGGGAAAGGCCCCATGAGTGTGATAATCCCACACTGCACATGAGGCCTTTACATGTCATGGGCACATCCCCTCCAGGCAGCAGGGTGGCTGCACACCTGAGACAGGCACTGCTGCCCCAGCCTGCCCCGTGCCAGCCTCTGCTCCTCCACACCCTGCAGCACTGGCAGGAGAAGAAGCTCCCAACCATCCAGCCAGACCCCAGGGGTAGAGTGTGGCCACATGAGGACAAGCCAAGCAAGAGGGAGAGATGTGGCTGCAATGTTGGCTCCCCACAGAGCCCCAGAAGTGAGGCTGAAGGGGAGAGCAGGGTCTGCTGAATCAGCCAGGGTCTCCACCCCACAAGATTTTGGGATGCCAGTGCCCACTGAGCACCACAGGGCTGAGCAGTGCCTGTGGGGGCACAGGGTGCAGTAGGGCTGGGGCTGCTCCACACACAGGCTCAGACACAGGAGTGACTCCTCTCCCACGCCTTGCCAACACCCCCTGGGACATTCCCGTGGTGGGACACACCTGTGCTCTGCTTCAGCCTCCTCATGGCCACCTTCAGGTGCTTGGTCCTGCCCAGGTCCTCCCCAAGGAGGTAATACCAGCCACGGATCTCCTGTGGGGAGGGAAGCAGCTGTGCATGCAGGGGCAGATGCTCAGCCCCATTTCACCAAGCCAGGGCAGGAGCTGCCCCAGTTACAGCATGCAGAGGGGCCCAGACCTGCTCACACACACACAGAGCCCAGAGTCCTTCCCCCAGCAACAGCTAAAATTCCATCCTCCCTGCAAGGGGGGAATGAGCAACACTGAAGCAACGAGATTCCAGGTTTTTAGAGGGATATCCAGCAGTCTCATGCAGCATCCAGGGGACAGGACCTCATCTCAGCCTTGCTGAGGTCCCAGGAGGTCCCACACTTTTTTAAAACAGCTGCACCTCACCTGTCCAAATTTCAGAGGAGGCCATGCTTAAGTCACCTCTCACCCACCTCTCAGGCCACTGCCACCAACGGCTCCTTCTTAGTTTCCTGCTATGAATAAAATCTCCACACCTCAGGTGTGTAAATTTTAAAAATCAAGGAGCGTTTGGACAACACTCTCAGGCACTGGGTGGAATTGTCTGTGCAGGAGTTGGGCTTAATGCTCCCTGTGGGTCCCTTCCAGCTCAGGATATTCTGTGATTCTGTGAGCTCAGGGGGTGTATTAACACTTCCATGAAACCCCTCCAGCCTGCCGAGGGGCAGAATCCCTCCCCGCCGGCCACTGGGATGAAGCATCCCCATGCTCTGGGGGTGGCTGGGAGCCGCTGGCCCCGGGAGCCGTGCCCGGGGAAGGCAGAGCCAGCTGTACTAACGAGCAGCAGCCAGGCTGGGGCAGCAGCACTGTGACCAAACCCGGCGCAGCAGGGACAGGGATCCCGGTACAGCATTCCTGCAGGAGCTGCCAAAAACCCTCTGTGTCTGCCCCCGCCCATCACACACTGCTGGGAATCAGGCAGACTCCTGAACGTGTCCCACCCTCACACCCACTCACCCACGTGTCAGGTGTCACCACGCCAGGCTGGCCCCATGTCCTGTGTCCCCCCCTGCACACTGGGCAGCCAGCATGTGCTGGGGACACCTCTGTGCACCCCCAATCACTGCCACTCTGTGCCCCTGCCGAAGGGAGTGACATCCCCTGTGCCAGGATCCCTCCTGCAACAGCCTCCCCACCCATCTCCAGCAACCACACCAACTCCAGTCCCACACTGGGAATGGGAGCAGGGACCTCCCTAGGCATCTCCTCCCACAGTGGGAAAAGCCTGTTTTGATGCACCCACCGAGCCCAGAGACCCCAGAGAGCCAGGCCCAGCCCCACACCCTGCACTGGCACCCGCAGGTACCTTGTCCAGGGACAGGAGGGACTTGACACCAAAGCTCATGCAGCCGATCAGGTCGCTCTGCCTGCAGGAGAACCAGAGTCCAGGGACTGTCAGCACACACCTGTTAAGCACCAGATCCCCCCTTGCAGCCCTTTTCAGGGAGCCCCCAAGCATCCCTGCCCAGGCTGGGCACCAGGCAGTGCCCCTGGCCCGTGGTTTGAGCAGGCACGCTGTAACCACACGGCTCAGCTGCAGCAGGGCAGGGAGCAGCTGGGCTGAAGCACCCTGATCACCTCCAGCCTGCCCGGTGCTGGCAGGAGCCTGGCCAAGGAGGCAGGTGGCACTTGCCTAGGCTGGCAGCACAGCCTGCAAGGTGCCAGGCCCCTCGGTGTCCCCTGCCACATTGTCCCCAGAGGGAGGGGAGGTCCCAGCCCACTCCAGCCCCAGCCGGCTTTGGCCAGCAGTGCAGGCACAAGTGACTGCAGGGGTGTAAGTGCTGGCCCAGCCGATGGCTACCAAGCAGCAGTGATGGCAACAGAGTGCCCAGGGCAGGATTTCCTGCCCCTGGTGCTCACCAGCACTGGCTGCCCACGAGTGTGACCCCAGCTGGGACACCCCTGGCCCCAAGTCCTGAGGTCAGGGCCAGCCCTCGGGGGCCAGGGCCCTGGAGGAGCTCACCTGGGGTGACCAGAGCAGGGGGCAGGGTCTCTGCCACAACAGCCCCATCTGAAAAAGGACCCTATGACAGCCCCTTACCTGGAATTCCTCTCTCTGTTCCAGACTGTGACCAGGAGACGCTTCTGCTCATCCTCCTCTTGCACTGGGCTGTAACAAGAAGAGGGCACAGCCCATCAGCCTCCCGAGAGCACTCAGCAAAGGCTGCCCTCACAGCCACAGACTCCTCAGCCTCCTCACAGCCAGGTCTTCTCCTCCAGTCTCTGCACAGAGCACTGCAGCACCTCCCCAAAGAACAATCTGCTCATTGCTGACAGACACCTGCAAGGGGCTGTGACTTCTCCTGGGCAGCTGTGGGGACACCACTCATGCAGTTTCAGGGGGGAAAGAATCTTGCAGGAAGACACATCCAACATCAAAGGGTAAATGCAAGGAACAAGCCACAGTTCATGCTCTGAAACCACCACCCTGTGCCAAATCAAATGCTGCATGGGTCAGAGGGCTGGCACAGCCTCCTTCACCAGCTCTACTCAAACACTAAGTCATGCAGCTCCTTTCCCATGCAGAGACATGCTGGAGCTGCAGGAAACTCCTTTACCTTCCTCATTCACTCTACTGCAGGTGCCAGGTCTAGGGAATGGAGTATGTTTGTCCAACTCCTGCCCAGCAAGAAAGTCTGAGCATGCAGGAGCAGTGCTGCCATGCTGTGTGTGCCGACAGCTCTGCAGAGCTCTGCCCAAAAGTTCAAGGCACTTCAGCTACAAAAACCAGCAGAATAATGCCTGTCACTCCTCATCTCGGCAGCAGAGCTGCTCAGGCGTGCTGAGTGTTTATTAGAGATCACAAAGCAAAAGCAAACACGGGGTCTTGGCATGGGGAGGGAGCCCTGGGACTGCAGCACGGGGTCCCCACTGCTCCGTGGGACACGGTGCTGAGGGATGCCCAGAGCTGCCATACTCACAACACAAAGTGCTCATGGAACACAGGATTTTTGCTGTCTGGCACAGTCTTCGTCTTTTGCCTGCACTTCCAGTCAGCATCTGGCACAATGGCCACCTTTGGGAGGAGAACAAGCAGTGTTAGCATTCCCAGAGCACGCAGCGGCCCCAGCTGCCGGGCAGGAGACTGGCACAGGCACTTGTGTGGATGGCTGAGCTCAAAGATCTGCTGAGCCCCTGCCCACGGGTGGCTGGGATCACTTCACCCTTCTGCCTGTCAGGTAATTGCATTACAAACCTGCCTGGGGCAGGGGAGGGAGGGAAGAGAGCAGAAAAGTCAAGGAGGGATGTACACAAGTGTGGCTGGCCAGGGTCTGACTCGCATTCCCCCTCAGGGGAGCTGCCTCCTGCACTGTGCACATCCCAGCAGGAGACCCACCCTGTGCCAGCAAACATCCCCAAAGGCTTCAGGCACCCACTGGGGTGTTCTTGCAACGAATGGTTGACACAGCCCTCAGCAGGGTCCTGTCCTCCCCTTTTCTACTTCATGCAAACACTGCCAACAAAACCCATGAGCTCTCCAGCCCTGGGAAAGAGCCCAGCCAGCTCCCTGCACGCTGGGAATGCTCTTCCAGAGCAGGATGGAGAAGGAAGGGAAAGGGACAAACAGTGCAGAGCAAGCTTGGGGGAGTCAACCACAAAATTCTCCCAAAAAAGCATAAAGCTCTCTGAGAAAGCCCAAGGAGAACCCACCTTCACATAGGAGTCACACACACGGCACTCTGTTCCCAGCAGACCTTTGGCTTCCATGACTGGAAAGGAAATGAAATGGTCACATCCCAAAGCAGCAGGGAAGGCATCTTCCTACCCCACACTGCTCTGCTGCACAGGGTGACCCCTCCTCGTGGGACAGAACCCACTGGGTGCCCTCAGACAGGGGCAGGGGTTTATTGTGCTTCCCCTTTAACTCCCCCGTGCCATAAATACAGGCTGGGGGTGAGGTCGGTGGCAGAGGCAGTTCAGCATCCAGATGGCAAATTGCATTCTCTCTGCCTGACTTCCCCCAGCCTTGCTCTCCCTTCCCTGGAGCCAAATGTATCATCCAGTTAAATATCAACAGCCACATCCCAACACTGCCCTGCTGCCCTTGGCACCGCTGCCCCTGCACTGCCTGGGGCAAGGCATGTGCCAGGGCTGAGCCAGGGATGAGCCAGGGGTGTGCCAGGGCTGAGCCAGGGCTGAGCCAGGGCTGAGCCAGGGCTGAGCCAGGGCTGAGCCAGGGCTGAGCCAGGGCTGAGCCAGGGCTGAGCCAGGGCTGAGCCAGGGCTGAGCCAGGGCTGAGCCAGGGCTGAGCCAGGGCTGAGCCAGGGCTGAGCCAGGGCTGAGCCAGGGCTGAGCCAGGGATGAGCCAGGGATGTGGCAGGGGTGTGGCAGGGATGAGGCAGGGATGAGCAGCAGGGCCTGGCAAGCACAGGGTGGGCTCTGAGAACCAGCCCAAGCTCCCTGGTCTCAAGCCCAGCAGGGCAGCAGTGACTCTGCCCTGTCACAGACTGTGCTCGAATGAACACATCCAGCCTGATGGAAAGGCCAGGGCACAAGGGCAGAGGGGCTCTGCAAGCCCCTCTGGTGCTTCCTGAAGTGGTTTGTAAGGTTCCTCCAGGACAACATGCACCAAGGGCCTCCCCCTTCAGCCAGACCTGCTCTGGGGTTAAAGATCTTGGGGTGGAGAATAAAAAGTCAGATGGGTCACCCACATCACCCCACAGCCTCCTCCTGCCCACACTGAGTACCCTGGGCATCCACCATGTGCAGCCCCCGACCCTGAGCCTCCTTGACCCCTTGCTGGACCATTTCCCTCTTCCCAGACCCTCTTTTGGAGTCAGAGAAAGACCATCAGTCACACCCAGCTCACACTGGGGCTGCTCCCAGTCAAGGGATTTGGGGTCTGGCCTGTGCCAGACTCTCAGACAGGTGTTTCCCCAAAAAAAAGAGGTAATTCTGACACTCCCACTGGCTTCTCTGATAATCACCATCAAAACACTTTAATTGAAGAAATATTGCTGGTGTTAAAAACTGCAGCATTTGGAGGTAACAGAAGAGTTTGGAAATCCTGGCAAATATGGCAAAAGGGTTTTGGCAGAGACACAGACTTTCAGACTTTCCTTTCCAAATTGTATTTGCCTTCTTTCTCTTCACATGGAATAAAAGAAAAGCAATTTATATACACATGGGTGCAAACACACTGTTCACATCAAAATTAAGGTCTCTGGAAATTTCAGTTTGGTCTCTTAATCAAAGAGCTCCCCATTGTGCCACTGCACCACAGTTGTTCCCAACAGCTGCCACGAAGCTCAGAAGAGCTTCAGAGAAGAGCACAGGAGTGCTGTGCCACCAGGGACCCCCGTGGCTCTGGACCAGTTTGGGATGCCCCAGGGAGACACTCACCGTGCAGCACCAGCGTCCGGCCCCGCGCCTCGATGGACAGCTTCAGCTGGCCTGGGGACAGAGGGACAGGGGGACAGACTGAAGGACTCACCCAGCCCACAGCTGCAAGGCTCACACAGGGCCAGACTGTGTGAGGGCCAACATCCCAGCTCACGGAGGGTCAGGGACCACCAGCACTGTGCCAGCACTGGCAGCCTCCAGGACCCAGCCCTGCACAGGAGCTGGGGCTGGCAGAGCCAAGGTGAGCCCTGCTGAGGGAGTGAGGGCAGCACCACTGCTCTGCCAGCCTGCTCACACACATCCCCTCGCTTCTCCATGCACTGGCAACTCTGCAACAGCCCAAAAATCGCCCCACAAGGGGGGGATTGTCAGGGTCTGGGGGTGATGGTTCCGGGGGGCAGGGCGAGCTGCCTCCCATCTGAATGTCCTCCCAAAAGCTTCCCTGGCAGCTGGGCCTGCCAGCCTCTATAGGATCTGCAGATTTTAATGGCAATGAAGGGTCTCCAATTCTGGATTAAACTAAACATTTCCCAACACCCCTGGAGAATCCAAAGACTGAAACCATCACTGCTACAATGCTTTCCCTCAGTCCAAAACAAAGATCCCATCTTCACTTCTTCCCCAGTTTACAAAACACAACAAATGAGTAAACATCATTTACAGAGTAAACATAATGTACAGACACATAAACATCTTGCAAGTTAAAACCCAACATTTCATTTTGCCAAAGACACGCCCAAGGGCTCGGGCTTGCTTGGGAGGGGATATCTGATGGGATTGTTTAACCTGAAACAATTCAGAGAACACATTTTTCACTAAAAAAAAAAAATTAAAAAAAAAAAAAGTCCAACCTCTGAGCAGCTCACGTGTACCCATGTGTGCACAGACACGTGGAAATGGTTTCTGTGTGCATTTGTGCAAATGCAAGGTGAGAGAGGAAGGACAGGAGCCGGGTGGGACGAGTCAGGACAGCTGTAGCACTGGTTTGCAAAAGAGAGAACACTGTCCCCCAGTTTCACCCTCCCACTCCAGGCTTTGGGCACCTTTTGGAACCCCTCTGCTATCTGCAGATCTCTGGGGCTGTGGGAACCCTGTGCCTGCTCCACTGTTAGCACACAAGAGATGTTACAACAGGCAAGGGAACTGCCCCAGAGTAGCCGAGCAGGAGGAGGAGCCGGGGGAACTAAGGGAGAGGGGAAGGAAAGGGAAGTTCTTGTGCTGGGTAATCTGGGGGGATGCCAGTTTGGGGACTGTCCTGCCCTGGGGATGGCTGGGGCTGCTCCTGGGGAGCTCAGGGGCCAGGGCTCTGCACAGGGAAGGGTGGGGTCACTGCTGTGTGTGTGCCACTGCTGTGCTGTGGGGACAGACCCCTGGCACAGGCTGCCCAGCACCCAGGAGAGGCGAGCAGGGAGCAGGGGGCAGTGCTGCCTTTCTGGGGAGAAACACAGATTGGCCAGAGTAGGGCTTGGGAATTTAGGTGCTCTCCTCTCTATGAGGAGCAGAGGACGTTTCCCTCTCAATGCATTTGTTCCTGAGTGTCTCCCAAGCACATGAAGGGACAAGTCACAGCCCCCAGAACACCCCAGCCCCTGTCTGGCCCCTGCTCAGGCCTGGCTTGTGCAGGGCCAGGGTCAGAGAGGGGAGCTGCTCCTGGAGGAATGATCAGGCAGGGTCAGAGAGGGGAGCTGCTCCTGGAGGAATGATCAGGCAGGGTCAGAGAGGGAAGCTGCTCCTGGAGGAATGATCAGGCAGGGTCAGAGAGGGGAGCTGCTCCTGGAGGAATGCTCGGCTGGAGCTGGCAGGAGGGGTTTGCTGTGCCAAGGTCTGTGCTCAGGCACAGCTGGGGCATTTTGTCAGATGAGCAGAGCAGTGACCTGGTGCCACACCTGGGTGGGCAGGAACACAATCCCAGTCAAGGCAGGTTCATGGCCTGCATTCCCACCTCAGTCCAAGTGCAGAGGGTCAGAGAAACCTTTTCCCCTGGATTTATCTCCTGATACCATCCCTAACAAGAACTGAGGGAAACAAGCCCCAGCAGGGAGGTGCTGACAGAGCTTGTCCAGGTCCTCTCTGTTAAATAAAGTTTAATATAAATTAAAATAAGTGCAGAAGAAGGGCAGAGAGGGAACCCACATCCCACATGCAGCTCCTGGGTGAACATCCCATCACAGAGCAGGACTCAGCCAGGCTTGCAGGAATGCAACACAGAGAGCCCCCAGCCCCATCCTTCTGGACCCACAGGGCCAGGAGAGGCAATTCATGCCAAGGAACAAAGCTAGTACAAGGAGAACAGGGGGAAACTGGCATGAACAAGCACAAGATGGTAATCAAACAGGTTCCCTCCCATGAGAGAAGTTTGCCAGGCTAAGGGAGGGGACAGGGCAGCCTTCTATGGGAGCAGACCTAGCAGGGAAACCTGTTCCTTACTGATGATCTCTGACAAATGGAAAATTTGGGGTTCTTCTTAAATGCTTTTCTGCTTTACTGTAGGAAAAACGCAGTGTTGGATGTGGCTGGGACAGCCAAGAACCTTCTGTGCAAATGCCAGTGGGGAATTCCTGCCAGAGGATAGACACAGTGTCAGATCCTGCCTGGGCAGGAGGTCCCCATGGGCACAAGGCACCCCAAAATCACCATCTACAATCTCTGCCCTGGCACCAGCCCTCTGGGAGACTCTCTCCTGGTCACCCTCAGTGACAGGGGAGCGCTGGCCCTGTCCTGCCAGGCTCTGCAGCTCAGAACACAACTCCACATCTCACCAGGGATGCTCAGCCCTTGAGAGGAGCTGCGGCTGCAGAGAGGATGTTTGGCCTGGACTTGGTTACAGAGCCAGGAGGCACCAGAGAACTCACATCACTTGGCCTATATCCTATAGACAAAGACAGGAGGATTTCAGCTTCCAGGCTGTCCTCAGCAGTTGGGCACTCAGAAGACCAAAAGCAGAAAGAGCAGCATCCCTGGGAAGGAGCTCACTGCACGAGAGCTCACAAGAACAAGAGAAGCTTTGGAAGAAAACAAAACTGCTGCTTAAAGAGCAGCACCCAGAGAGGACACCCAGCTGCCCCGTGTGTGACACTGCTGCCCAGCCACCACACACCCCCAACGACCAGGACACCCACACGACATCCAGATCCCCTCGGGGCTCGCAGCCGAGCCACGGCCGGGCCAGCTCCAGCCGCAGAGCCGCCACTGCAGCCCACGGCGCACGCCTGGGGCAGCCACAGCAGGACCCCCGAGGGGCCAAAAGGACACTGGGGCTCTGCCCGAACGGGGGCACAGCTCCAGGCAGCCCTACCCCAGCTCGTGTCCGTCCAGGGGGCAGAACGAGCTGGGCATGGGACACCCGGAGAGCGCTCCCC
Source organism: Sitta europaea (assembly GCA_013400255.1). Taxonomy (NCBI): domain Eukaryota; kingdom Metazoa; phylum Chordata; class Aves; order Passeriformes; family Sittidae; genus Sitta; species Sitta europaea. The sequence goes on from VXBS01009642.1 coordinate 179,925, forward strand.
ACTCAGGGCGCGCCTGGTTCCGGGCATTACTGCGGCTCGGCTCGGCACAGGCTGCTGCCCGGCCCTGATTCCCTCGAGGAGCAGCTGCCCAGCCGCTTCCCAGGGCATCCCCCGGGCTGCCCGAGCCGCGCTTACCGAACGTGCTGGGGCAGAAGGAAGCTCCCAGGAGGGCACCGGCCCGGCGGGCGCAGAGCGAGCCCCTGCGCACAGTGCCGGGCTCCATGGCACCACACCTCCAATTAGGAGCTGCAGTAATTGGAGCCGTGCCCGCCGAGCCCGCGGGGAGCAGCGTTTCCATGGGACACGGAACAACGGCCGCAGTTTGAATGGAGCGGCTCCCATCGGCCCCGCGGGTTTGAACGGGGACCGCACCTGTGCCAGGGTGGGGACAGTGCCAGGGTGGGGCCAGTG
>VXBS01009642.1:180991-208699 GCA_013400255.1 Sitta europaea
CCCCGGGCTGCCCGAGCCGCGCTTACCGAACGTGCTGGGGCAGAAGGAAGCTCCCAGGAGGGCACCGGCCCGGCGGGCGCAGAGCGAGACCCTGCGCACAGTGCCGGGCTCCATGGCACCACACCTCCAATTAGGAGCTGCAGTAATTGGAGCCGTGCCCGCCGAGCCCGCGGGGAGCAGCGTTTCCATGGGACACGGAACAACGGCCGCAGTTTGAATGGAGCGGCTCCCATCGGCCCCGCGGGTTTGAACGGGGACCGCACCTGTGCCAGGGTGGGGACAGTGCCAGGGTGGGGCCAGTGCCCGGGTGGGGACAGTGCCCGGGTCGGGACAGTGCCAGTGTCGAGACAGTGCCAGGGTGGGGACAGTGCCCGGGTCGGGACAGTGCCAGTGTCGAGACAGTGCCCGGGCCGGGACAGTGCCCTGCCCGCCCCGCGCCCCCCGCAGCCGCGGCCACCCTGCCGATGGTGCCCCAAGAACGAGCTGCAGGGGAAAAGGAAACCCCTGGGACTGCCCGTGCGGGTTCGCGGGCGCGTTCGCAGCTGTTTAAGGAGCTGTCGCACCGCAGCAGTGCGGGGCAGGAGCATTCACAGCACCCTGGGGACATTCCTGTAGGCAGAACTGGTCTGTGAGGGTCCCGGGATGGCAGGGCGTGGGTGACCTGCTTGGCTCTCATGTGACAAGGAAAGAGGCACGCAGCTTATGGGGTCTCGCCCTGCAAGAGCCCAGAGCCGCCCATTCCATCACCGGGAGCTGGCCATGCACCCACGGGCTCTGGGTGCTGCACCAGAGCTCACCGGGAGGCACCAGAGCCGAGCGGAGCTCCGGAGGGTCTGGAGGAATGATGGAGACGGTTTCTTGGGAGGAAAATCCCTCCCCAAAGGCTGGGCTGTCCCAGAACTCTCCAGGACGAAAAAGAACAAGATCTCCTGGACAGCCCAGGCTGCCGGACACACAGCCCCGCCACCCCTGCCCGTGGTGGCCGCTCCCCACGGCCCCTCACTCACCTTTCCCTTTCACTCGGGCGTGGCTGATCCTCCTCCTGCTCCCCGAGGCTCCCCGCCGGCCCCGGGGGGATTGTCCAGCCCTGGCCACTGCTGCCAGCACCGGGGGACTCTGCCCTGTCCCTGCCAGGGAAAAGAGGAGATGAGAGCAGGACAGGGAGCAGGGACACCAGGGACATCACAGGCTCTGCTGTACCCTCGGTTTTACCTACCACGGGGGTTTGTCTCCACCTTGCCCCACCCTTCCCCTGGGAGCACAGAGGGAACGATGGCAGTGTCAGACAGACCCACGTTCAGAGGGAGTCACCCCTGGCAGGACCCCCAGCTGCAGCCCTGGCCGTGGCCCTTCCCATCTGACACACCAAGTGCAGCCCAGTAGCTCTGCTCAGCACAATTTTATTTTATTTAAAACAGATGAGCAGTCCTGTCAGGGCTTTATTAATCTGTAAGCAGCTGTCCAGGACACTGGACACGCTGCCCTGTACTGGGTGTTCAGGACAAGCTTAGAATTAGAATTACAGAGTGATCTGGCCTTAAAGCCCATCCAGTTCCATGCCTGCTTCCACTATCCCAGGTTGTTCCAAGCCAGACCCAGAACTGGGAGCCTTGGTGGAGAGACCTCCCAGCCAACTCCACAGAATCAGAAACCTCTGCCCAGGCTTCTTCCACAGAGATGAGCAGGGTAGGACTAGTGCAGCACAGGTGTTTAACTGTTCCCTTAACACAGAGGCAGCTGTGGAGTCCCAGATTAACTCCCTGGAAGGGCAGAGCAGTGTCCCTCACCTGATGGAGCCACACTCACAGAAGCTGTGAAAGCAAAAGAGCCTGAGCTGGGATTTTGGTGCCAGGATGTGCCCCTCATCCCTGTGCCAGTGTGTACCAGGATGGACAGACAGACAGCACCTGCCACACCCTGCCCAGGGCCTCTGGGTACCCCAAACTGTCTCCAGCTCCATCTTCACAGCCCCTAGAAAGAGGCAGCAGCTTGGAAAGGCTGCCTGCTCACTAGAAAAACTGCCTTTTCCCCCAAAGTTTGGCAGGGGCACTGGTTTGATTCAGCTGAACTCCCACCAGCAAAACTGCCTGAAACTGAAGAAAAGCAACAGGAGGGACACAGAGCAAACAAGGGAGGGAAGGAAGGAGGAATGCTCTGCACAGCACAATCCATCACTGCCACAGACACCTATTGTACCACTGCCATAAATCCCAGCCCTTTTGGGCACTGGTGGAGACAAAAACCACCCCAGCAGCCTCCAAAGCCTCCAGGCAAAGAGCACAGCTCTGTTGGGGCTGCCTGTGCTGGCAGTGTCAGCCTGACCTAGCACCCTGCAGGGCCCTAGGGAGGCACCCAGCCAGGAGCCAGCACTGCCCAGGGTCTGCTGCCTCAGGGGAGGGCAGAGCTGAGGGCCTGGCAGGGTTTCTGCTGCCAGCTCCCACACAAAGCTTTCCTGGTGACAAGGGGCCAGGTGCCCCCTTTTCCCTCCTTCCCACAGCAGAGCAGCAAGGCTCAGGCCAGGATGGGAGCAGGGCATTGTGCAGCTCAGCCACCAGTGGGGCAGAAAAGGCCCAGAGCTGAGTCCACTCCCTTTGCAGCTCTGGGAACTGGATCATCCATCCCCATGGATGCTGTGTTGCTGGAGCCCCCTGCACCCACAGCCCAAGGAAGAGGCACCAGGCACATCCATGGGCACAGCCCATGCTCAGCACTCCTGCAGCTCCCCCTCACCCCCCTGCCACTGGAATCCAGGATTCAGGGTGGGGTGAGGAGGGGGCCCTGAACAGAGAAGTGATTTATTCTGCAATTGCTGCGTGTGTGTCCAGCACAGCCATGGCCTTTGCTGCCCTTATCAAAATGCAGGGCAGACACAAGCAGTGCAGGATGTGGCAGCAAGCAGAAGCACCTGTGAGACAGCACCAGGAGCTCCTCAGCAGCTCCAGCACTTCTGCCTTTCCCCACCCCACTGCTGGATTTGGGTCTGGGGAAGCTGGATCCCCATTCCCCAGCTGGGAGGTGAGCAGAAGGTGCAGCCCAGTGACACTGATCCCTGGGCCACCACCTAAATTCTCCTGTCTGCCTGGTAGCTCCAAACCTCCCAGAGTTGCCCTGCAGCCTCTGGAATCCTTCAGGACTCACTGACCCACAGGGAAGCCACAGCTGTTGGCTCCTGTCTCTCCACCAGGGACTTGAAGCAGCAAGCCCAGGGCGAGGTCTGGTGGGATGTGGTGGACACAGGAGGGAAAAGGCTGCTCCTGCAGCTCTGCCCAGAACAGGAACCTGGCTTCCCACACCTGGCACAGAGGCTTTGCAGGTCCTTGAGAAAGGGATTAATGCAGTCATCACATCCCAGAAGCACAAGGAGGGGAACACAGAGAGGGAAGGGGTGGTTTGCCAGCAGGCAGGAGCAATCCCTGCACCCCAGCCAGGTTCTCCAGCCAGGAGCCAACCTGGCCAGGCAACACAGCCAATGCCACAACATCCCACAGGGGCCTGACCCAGCTGCCCAAGTCGATATTTGCACCCTGGCATTCCAAAACACATTCCCATTGCCTGCTCCAGGCTCCCCCTGCAGACAGGGCACAGCCAGGGGAGCAGCTCTGGCTCTCCCCAGGAGCAAAGCTCTGAGCTCCAGCACAACTCACCAACATCAGAGCTCCTCCAAAATATGACAGGCTGACACTGGAGATGTCACATCTTCTACCACATCAAAGGCAAGAGAGCCCAGGATACATGGCTGGGGTGGGGATGAACCCTTTAATCCCACCCTCAGTGTCGTCCCATCCTCAACAGGCAGCACTGGGGGAGGAACTGAAGTGTATTTATGTTACAGAATATTCCAAGAGCTCTACTGTCCTGCCCACAGGGAGGGGCTGGGGACCCCTCATCATCCCAGCCCTGGGGTCTGCAGAGAAACCTCACAGTGGCTCAAACTCCCTCTCTCAGGATGTGTTTATAATGCAGATGGAGAGACCCTGGACTGCCTGGGGTCACAGTCAGTGCTGCTGTCACCTCCTGGACAGGGGGGTTGAGGAACAAGCCTGCCATGGTCCCCCTCTGTCCCTAGCCATGTGCCCCAGAAGCTCTGCTGATGCCAGAGCCCCACAGACACAGGTAAATCATATCAAAGCTCTGTGCTGGACAAGCAGGAACCAGCACACAGGTGGGGTGTGCTCTGCTCAGGGATCCAGGACCATTTCTAAGGCACTTCTAAATGTTCCCGCTTTCAGGATAATCAAAAACTCTTCTCCATTTGTTCAGCTGAATCCATTTGCTGACATTCCCAGTGACCTCTATCTGCCACCCATCAAAATTAAAGCTTTTTCCCAGCAAATTTATTTGCCCCTGGGACAAACCAAACCAATCTGGGATTGCCTTTTTCACTGCACAGCTCAGCCCACAGGACAGACAACAGCAAGCAGCCTCCTGAACGAACAGCAAACTATTCTCTCCACAATCCCAGGTATCCTGAAGCTCTGGAAGGGGAGCAGAGTTTGTACCTGCCCAGCCTTGCAGTGTCCTGGTCCCTGTCACAGCACAGCACCTCGGCAGCCCCAGCACCATGGCTTGTGTGGCTCCTCTCAGCAGCACCCGCAGCTCTCCCAGCACACAGAGCTGTTTACACTCCCCCTGTCTCCCAGGAGCTCCCCAGGCTCACACAAAGCCTCCTCTCTCCATGCCTTCATTGCAAAAGGCTTTGAAGAGGCAAACAGGACAGTAATAAATGCTGTGTCTCTCCAGATAAAGCAGGCAGTCTCATAGCTTTGGGTGAAAGAGGCCCAGGGGACAAGGCTTTCAAAATAATAATAAATAAATTATAGTAACGTCTCTGTAGGACTCCCAGGCCATGAAATTTCCCCAACCCATCTCCCAGAGGGTTTGAGGCTTGCTGGCTGCAGAAATCACTCCTAACACACAAACCCAGGAGATCCAAATCCACTCTAGCCTGTGGCACAGAGAGCCCTGAGATCAAACATGGTTCCACATGGAGCTGGGCATCTCCAGCCCCCCACAACAGGCACAGGGGAGATACAGACCCTCATCTCCTCCAGCCACCAGGATCTGGCTCCCACAACCAGCCACCCTCAGAACCATCCATCCATCCATCCATCCATCCATCCATCCATCCATCCATNCATCCCTCCCTCCCTCCCTCCCTCCTCCTCCCCCAGGGCAGTGCACTCTGCTGCACAGGCAGAGGGGATCAGCCAAGCACTCACCTGTGAGCCCCAGCTCTCCCAGCTGCTCCATGACTCCCACACACGGCCAGGATCCTCTCCAGCAGTGTCCAAGCTGAGATTGAGCTGCCACAAGCCTTTGATTGTGGTACCACTGCAAAGGGGGAAAAAACTCAAATCCAAATCAGTATAGAAATGTCCCAAGGGAGCAGAGGTCCAGGCTGGAGAGGTACAAATAAAATTGTAAGCTGGGAAGAGACGGTGGCCCTGCAACAGCCCTGTTCTCTCCTGGCTCCCAACAGCAAGGAATCAACTCCTTCTAACTTTCCTCCTCACATTCCAACCCCAGGACTGACCTTAACCTGCAGTTTTGTTGGAGTCTCCAGCAAACTGCCCATTCAGCTGGTTGGCCTGGGAGTTAATGACTTTCTTTTAAAATTTAACACCGTTCTCCATCACAAATTTCAGTCTGCCAGCACAAGGGTCTGCCTTTGGCTGGATATTCAAATCCAAACACGTGCTTAGACAGTTATTCCAGGCAAAAGGGCAACATATGCACACAGAAAACCCACAAGGCTGAGGCTGTCTTTGGAACTAAAAAAACTAAATCAGGCTGGAAAAAAATTATCTGGCTTTCCAGATGGTAAGAGGATTGCAAGAAGGAGGGTTTGGGCTATTTCAGGGCAATCCTGGGGGCAGATTTCTGGGATTAGCACAGCCTGCCATATAGGGCAGACACACAAACCACAGCACTTTCCAGCTGTGGGAACCCTGCAGCCCCCCTTCCCCAGGGCCCAGCTGAGGTGCTGCTGTCCCTGACACCACCTCTGCAGCAGGCACAGCAGAGCTTCTCCCTGCAGAGCTCCAGTGAGGAGCCCAGCAAAGAGGCAGACTGGCACATTAGCAAATCTTTTTCCAATCTGAGGCCCAAGAAAGGTTTCTCCTCCTGCCAGGGTATTTAGGTACATCTCCCCTTCTCTGCTCACATCCCAGAGTGTGAGCATCCTGTTGGAGCCCAGATCTGAGCCAGAGCAGCAGCAACATCCCCAGCATGGTTTTGCTGCTGCCTTTGCCACCCTGCAGCTCCTTTGTCTTTTCCTTTCAAGGCAGATGGACTCAGGACTTCATGTTCCTGGAGAATTGCCCCTCCCAGCTGGGAGAGGACAGTGCTCTGGGTGTTAAACCAGCACTGACCCGACCTCATGGGCTGCTCCTGCTCACAAAACATCCATCCCCTTCCACAGTGTCCCCACAGCCAGCACAGGATCCCAGCACAGCACTCAGCTCAGCACTGCTGCTTTGCCAAAATATCAGAGTCCTGGCAACATCTAGAGTCCTACAAGAGCCGTGTCTGCCTCTCCACAGGACTTGATGTGTTTGGCGTTTTGCACCCATTGTTTTGGGTAACAAACTTCAGTGGCTGATGTCTTTTCTGAACCTCCCTGCCTGCCCCACGAAATGCACGGTCTGAACACACAGAGGGAGCAGCCTGCAGCAATTCCTGCCTCTGGGGCACGGCTGTAAGAACTCAGGACGCCTGTGGCTGGAAGCACAGGGCATTTCTAGGGCAGGCAGAGGCTCTGTGACAAACCCCACGGGAGCAGGAGCTGGCCCAGCCCTCGGTGGCTCAGCAGGGATGCAGGGCACTGAACAGTCTCTGTGCACAGCCACTTGTTCCTGTGCCCTTCTTTTGGCAGGGCCAAGCTTGCTGGAAACAGTTCATCTTGTCCCTCTGCCATTGCTAAACTGTGGCTGAAACTAAGGCAGCAGTGACCACAGCATGGTTTGTATAAAAGTGGTTCCATAAACCAGCTCCTCTCCAGGAGGAGAGCAGCAGGGAAAAGGTGGGAGAGCAAGAAGCTCTTGTTTTATTTCAGTTCAGATTTTCACCCATCTTGAACACCCTAAACCTGCAGAAACTGCCTGGCTTCTTCCCCTGCTGCCCTGGGGCTGGCTAGGGAAACATCCAGGGTTAATTCAGGAGAGGGATCTCTTTGAGGCACAGGGATGCTTCCTGATCCCTCCAGAAATGTCCTGTACAGAACATCTCCTTCAGGCTGGCAGAGCCTCCACTGTCACCCTTGGCAGTGAGGGAGCAGCAATTGGAGAGAGCAGTGGCCCTCAGTGGGTTTTCTGTGTGGTGTGGATTCCCCTGGATCCCTGGCAGTGCCCAGGCCAGGCTGGATGGGGCTGGAGCACCTGGGACAGTGGGAGGGGTCCCTGCATGGCAGGGGTGGGACAGGATGGGCATTCTGGTCTCTTCCACCCCAAACCAGTCTGGGATTCCATGATTCTCTCCTCAGGAAAGGCACACAGCACAGTCCAGTTGCCTCTGAGCAGGCTGAGAGGAGATGCTGACCCCAAAGCATTCATGGGGTATCATAAACTATTTTTTTCTTCTTTTTCTTTCTTCCTTTTTCCCTTTTGCCATGCCTAGCCTGCAGGATAACAGTAGGTTGGACACACACCTGGCTTAGAAACAGTAGCCAAACACCTGACAATTTTCCCAGCACAAGGCTTTGTCCTTGGTTTTGCATTTCCTTAAGGTAGTGGGACTCTCTCAGGCCAGGTGTTCAAGACACACCTGTCTTACATCCTAAACCTGATTAAAAGCCCAGTGAATTACAGCAGCCCATCAGCTCACAGCACCATTCTTCTGCTCTCTGATCCCTCAATGACACAAAAGAGCAGCACCATGAGACATTCCAGGTCTCTTAGAGCTGAGCATCCAGTCCTGCTGCAGCATTTTAACAAAACTGAGTATTAATCCAGTGTTGATTTATTTTAATGCAATAAAAACAATGTAATAACCAAGCTGGGTCTTTAGTGACACTTCTCATAAAAGAGATCAGTTCCAATATAGCAAAAGGTCTCTTGGGAATTATGCTTTTGGCCTTAGAATGATGAAATGGATCAAAGTAATGAAGTTAAAACAGCTTAGGAAGTTATTGCCTGTCACCTGAGCTGAACTGCTGGGCTCAGTCTGGAGCTGCAGGAAATAGCTGAGTTTCCTCTCAGGTACCTCACATGGGCTCTGCTCCCCAGCATCTGACACTGCTGTGCCTCCTAGCGAGCCGGGCTAGCTCACTGATTTCACAGGAAAGCAAATATTTCTGGCATTTGGCACCCAAACAGATTTGATCAGGGATGATGTGGGGAGACAGAGATAAATGGCAGAAATCTTAGACTGGTTTGGGCTGGGAGAGGCCTAAAAGCTCATCCCACCCCACCCCTGCCATGGCAGGGACCCCTCCCACTGTCCCAGGCCGCTCCAGCCCCATCCAGCCTGGCCTGGGGCACTGCCAGGGATCCAGGGGCAGCCACAGCTGCTCTGGGCACCCTGTGCCAGGGCTGCCTACCCTGCCAGGAACAATCCCTGCCCAACATCTAAATGTATTAAGCCAGTTTAAAGCCATTGTCCTTTGTCCTGGGGCCAACAGAAAGGGGTAAGTCTCCCTTTTTCTTGACAGAGATCTCCTTTGTCATCTGGGGAGGCCCCATTCCCAGGCTGGACAAAGTAAACCAAGGTTTTCTGATATTTTTATGTTCAATTAAGCTGGTCTACAGTGAAGCTGCTGCTCCAAGGGCAGCTGCCTCCTCTCTCCCCCTGGACTGTGATCCTGACTCCCTCCTGCAGCCCAAGCATGGGAACAGGCACACAGAGTCTCTCCAGCTTGAAGGGACCCAGAAGGATCATCCAGCCCCACTCCCTTGCAGCACTAGAATTAAATCCCATGACTAATCACATCCTCCAGATGTTTCTGGAGCTCTGGAAGCCTTGGTGCCACGACCACTTCCCCAGGGAGCTTGTGCCACTCTCTCAGTAAGGAACCTTTACAAGAATATTTCAGGAGATAAGTATATTCAAGAATATTGAAGAAAATAAAAGCAGACCCACTAGGCCACATGAAGCTCCTGTTTCATGTCAGAAGGTGATGCCCAGGGGAAAACACAACAGCAGAGCAGGCACGAGACATTTTCCAAAATAGCTTCCCAGCCACAAACCATTTTCAATTCAAGGACTTTCCACTCCCACAGGGTCAATTTTAATGTACATTTGGCAGACATAGGAGATGGATCCCATTTGTGTAGTGGCACACCATGAGGAAAGCCTTACTGGGGCACCTTTGAGCCACCTCTGCAGATTAATTGGTATTCTGGACCAATTAGCTGAGCACAGCCTGATTGTTGCCTGTATTGTTTAAGCATGATCCCATTACCTGTAATCAGGAAGACATTCCCTGCCCTGGGAGCTGAGAGCACTCACTGTCCCAATGCTATTACAGAGCACTGGGGTCATCTGTCCAGGTGAGAGGATGTCTGACCCTGCTGCAGAGCTCAGCTCTGGCTGAGCACAAACAGGAGCAAGATTCATGGGGGCACAAACCCGAATGAACACCACGAGAGGTAACACAGAGGTTACCCTACAGCTTTCCTTCCCAAAGCACTTTCCAAAGGGAATAACAAAGTTACAGTTAATGCAATAGTCTGTCCACGCAGCTGAAAATAGCTCCTGACCTGGTACACAGGATTTGTCCAAGTCTCTGTCTTAGGTCACATAGGAAAGTCCACTCAATCAGCAGAATTTTAGGCTGGTGCCTTTTTGACAGTTAAAACTGCTGAATTAGTTTATGGTTAAAAAAAGAATGCCAGGAAGGTATTTTGAGAGTGGAAGTGCTGCACTCTGAGGCCTTCATCAGAGGTGAGCTAAACTTAGAGGGCCTGAGGCAGGAAGAGAAGTGTGTGAGTGACACCTCCATGGGACAGCTCCATCCTCTGGGGACCAGGCTCCTGGCTGCAGAGCCTGGCCTGTCTTTAGTGGAAGGAAAAATTGAATAATTCCAGGCACCAGCCCTAAGTTAGAGGCCTGATACACTTAAAAATTTAGAGATTATAATGACCAAGTAAAAGCTTACTTCCTTTTAAAAAGGATACTGCCAAGTGTTTCACATTCATTCTTCTTCCACAGCCAAAAATGAAAAAATGTGAAGAACAGAGCAGCCATGAACCATCTCTCATGGAAATTTAAACTGGTAAACGGAAACCATCCAACACCAGTCTGGGATGAGTCCCTGTGTCCTTTCCTTAATCCAACACCAGTTTGGGATGTGTTCCTGCCTTCATCCACACCAGTCTGGGATGTGTCCCTGTGTCCCTGCCCTCTGCTGTGTACCCACTGGCTCTCCTGCTGCCTGTCTGTCTGTCTGTCTGTCTGCCTGTCTGTCTGCCTGTCTGTCTCTCTGTCTGTCTCTCTGCCTGTCTGTCTCTCTGTCTCTCTGCCTGTCTCTCTGCCTGTCTGCCTGCCTGCCTGTCTGTCTGTCTGTCTGTCTCTCTGCCTGTCTGCCTGCCTGCCTGTCTCTCTGCCTGCTCTCTCTGTCTCTCTGCCTGTCTGTCTGTCTGTCTGTCTCTCTGACTGTCTCTCTGCCTGTCTGTCTCTCTGCCTGTCTGTCTCTCTGCCTGTCTCTCTGCCTGTCTGTCTCTCTGCCTGTCTGTCTGTCTGCCTGTCTGTCTCTCTGCCTGTCTGTCTCTCTGTCTCTCTGCCTGTCTGTCTGTCTGTCTGTCTCTCTGACTGTCTCTCTGCCTGTCTGTATCTCTGCCTGTCTGTCTGTCTGCCTGTCTGTCTCTCTGCCTGTCTGTCTGCCTGTCTGTCCGTCTGTCTGTCTGTCCGGAGCACTCCCGTGTCTGGGGTCTGGGGCGGATCCGCCCAGCGCTATTGATGGCCAGAGGTGTGAGTGTGAAGTGACTCACGGGGACAGGAACGCACTGAACGCTTCTCAGGCTTCAGACCTCACAGTTAATCCTGCAACCCCGAAACATCCCGAGCAGAGCCGGGCAGTGCCCAGAGGAAAGGGTTTGCCGTTCAGAACGCTCCTGTGCACCACGTCCTGGCACACCTCAGCCCTGATTTTACAAGAGGAAGAGTTATCTACTGCATCAACAGCTTCTTATTTACAGGCTTTGGATGGCACCCATCAAAACAGGGCTTCAGGAGTGCTGGAAACAATACAGGTGCTCCACAATGACTGTTCCACATCGGAATAATCTGTATTTTTGTATTAATAGTTCTTTCTTTAGTCATGATGATACTGAAGTGTCATTTTCACAGAAGTGAGATTCAAGCCCCTCTGTACTAAGAGTGGATTCTGAGGAGAACAAACACTGCTGGGTAAGCTCTGTGCCTGCAGCTAAACCATAAATGTCACATTTTTGTGCAATTTGGTGAAAAACAAGCAGGCTAAGGGAGTGCCCACCCTCACTGCAGGCTTAAAACTCCCAGTGTTCATCTCTTGACATCAGAGCAGAGTCACTGAACAGAACCACAGAACGTGGAAGCGACCTTAAAGCTCATCCCATTCCATCCCTGCCATGGCAGGGACCCCTCCCACTGTCCCAGGTGCTCCCAGCCCCATCCAGCCTGGCCTGGGGCACTGCCAGGGATCCAGGGGCAGCCCCAGCTGCTCTGGGCACCCTGTGCCAGGGCTGCCCACCCTCCCAGGGAAGGATAATATCTTAATATCATAATATCTTAATATCTAACGTAAAGTGTTTAAATCTAAATCTGTTATAGTGTTTCCCTGAGGTACAGAAGGGCAATATTGTCCCATGTTTTTGCTTTCCCTCTCAGGCTGAGCTGAGCTGCTGCTCCTCTGTCACTGTATTTGTACCTGTGCTACATGGAACATTTTTGTTCCAGTGGAAACTGTGACTCGCAGCAGTAAACTTGAGCATTGCATGCTGAAAATCTTTCGTGTTTTACACATGACAGTGAAAAAGACTAGAAGGCTGATTTAATATAAAGGCTCTGGACTTACAGGATATAAGGCCAGGCTGGATGGGGCTTGGAGCAGCCTGGGACAGTGGAAGGTGTCCCTGCCCATGGTGGGGGTGGAATGAGATGAGCTTTAAGGTCCCTTCCTGGGATTCAATGTGCCAGCCTCCAGGCATTGTAATTAAAACCAAACAGACTGACACCAGGGAGCAAGGAAGAGAGCCTGCTGTGTCCAAAGACACACGGAGCTGATGGTGCCAGCCCAGGCCCTGCTGGTGAGCGGGGCAGCTTTGGGCCACATCCCTGGAGGTGGAGGTGGGCAGCCCCATTCCTGGCACTGCTCCATCCCACCCCCTGCCCAGGCAGAGCCACACCACGGCCTCGCCTGGTGCTCAGCTCAGGGACACAAACACCTCGTGTCCAAAAAACAGAAACCAAAGCAGCAGCAGCAGCTCCCGAAGGCTCCAACAGCGCTGAGGCACCTGCCCGTCCAGGATCCGAGTCTGTCCTGGTCACTGTCACGACAGCTCCAGCTGCCAATGTCACTGTCACAGCAGCCCCAGCTGTCGTGGTCACTGTCACAGCACCTCCAGCTGTCAATGTCACTGTCACAGCACTCCATGTGCCACATGTGAATGCACCCCCCACTGCCAGCCCTGCCACAGCTGCCCAGGTGTTGTACTGCACTAAATAGTTAGCTGGCTTGTTATAATCTCACACTGGGTGACTGATATAGCATACAAGTTGTTTTATTATACTGCTCATGGTAGATTCCATATCTCCCTTTCTAACCTTGTGGTGTGGTCTCCCCACACTGACCCTTCCCCTCTGAATGTCTCCCAGTGCCTGCAGTTTCCCCTTACCCCACACCCCTTATCCTAGGTTTTAAACTCTCCCTGCCATGTGGCCGGGGTCTCTCTCTCTTCCCTGGAAATGTTCCTGCAATAACCCACTGGGTCTGAATCTCAGAAAAAAGAGAATGCNGCTGCCCAGGTGTTGTACTGCACTAAATAGTTAGCTGGCTTGTTATAATCTCACACTGGGTGACTGATATAGCATACAAGTTGTTTTATTATACTGCTCATGGTAGATTCCATATCTCCCTTTCTAACCTTGTGGGGTGGTCTCCCCACACTGACCCTTCCCCTCTGAATGTCTCCCAGTGCCTGCAGTTTCCCCTTACCCCACACCCCTTATCCTAGGTTTTAAACTCTCCCTGCCATGTGGCCGGGGTCTCTCTCTCTTCCCTGGAAATGTTCCTGCAATAACCCACTGGGTCTGAATCTCAGAAAAAAGAGAATGCTTCTTGTTACTTTCATCCTTGTTGGGCTAACTTCTGGGGCCAGAGCTAGCCCAGCTGGGACCCCAGGGCTGAGCCAGGACACCCAGGGACACCCAGCAGCCAGGGTTAACAACAGGGCACGTGGGAAGGAGAAACCAAAACCAACACACAGTCTGTGAGCAGGGCTGGAGTTTATTAACCCTGGAAGTGGAGCTCACCCAGACCCAGTGTGCTCTCCCAGCACAGCATCATGTCCAGCACAGGCACCTTCACCTGGGCTCACAAGTTTCTGTCAACTCTCCCTGCAACACTAACACTGCCCTCGACAATAGGAAATTCCCATTTTCCATGGAAAACAGCTGCGCTGTCAATCACTGCTCACAATTTCAAGTATCACCCCAACACAGCACCTAATTAATCTGCTTTCTTGCACTCTGAGCTTACTTAATTACCTGGTCAGGTTACCAACAGGATAAAGTCTCATGGAATTACAGGGTTTAGGCCAGACATGAGGTCAGTGGGGCAGTGATGAAGGAGCTCACAAGCCCTGTGCCCTCACACAGCAGCAAGGGAAGAGGCCAGGAACCAGTGGAGGGCAAACCAGCTGTTTTTCCTGTTGGAAATAATGAAACTTTCCTCACTGTGTTAATTAATTGCAACCAGTGCTCACATTCAACAAGCACTAGGTAAGTTTCTTCCCATGCTCTTACAATGACTCTGATCACTAAATAACCAAAACCTCAAGTTTGCTAAAAGTAACCCTGCCAAGCTTCAATGAACAAAGTCAAAGGGAGTTGGAGATTGGACATCTGGGATACTAAATTTATGACCCTTCAAGGGTGTTGTAGCAAGCAGAAAATTCAGAGGAGATTAAGGCCTGGAAAGCTGGATTCCCCAACTGAAAAAAAGATTGCAAAAGTAATAAAGTATGTGAACCAGATTAGCGTGAAGAGTGAGAAATTAACAACCAAGGGCAGATAGAATGCTAAGTAATGAAGGGAATTATATAACTGAGAGTCAATGAACATTAATTTATTAAAAATGTATAAAAAAGTGAAAAAGTTTTATTGTCAGCCACACACGCTCTTGGCCGAGGATCCAGCAATGCCTTCCTCACTAAAGGTGTCAGACAGGGTTAGAGGGAGTCTTGGTGATCCCAAGTGAAAGGGGGCGGACAGGAGACTTTGCTGCTTTTTAATGCCTTTATCTAAGGATCAGCTCAGGGTGGGGGCAGAGGGGTCGCTGCTCCCAGGGGTGACTCAGAGAAGATTTGCAGCTTTGGGCACTGAAGGGATGCAGGGACAGCCGGGGCTTCCATCCTCGCAGGAGCTCCCAGGAAAACACCTCTGGATCTGAGGTCGGGGGTTCTCCTTCCAGCCAGCATCTCCATTGTTTAGGGTGAGGAGCCAAAAAGGTCCAGGAGGACAACTATACCTCACTCCTACCCAGAGATGTGATTTAAATCCTTTTATTTCGTGGTGGCTCGTGGGTTTAGGGGTTTGTTTTTTTTGCTGGATCATGCAACAGGTCTTCTTGTTTGCATACAAGCTCTGGCTCACCTTCCTCCTCCAGGTGCCATCTCCGAAGATAGAGCAGCAGAGGAAACACCCGGCAAATAACAACAGAATTGTTAACAGGTCATTAAAACTTTAACTTAACGTAATTACAACTTTAACATTATTTTGTCTAACATATCAACTTTATAACTTTTGAACCAAGTTATTTTGGGGATTTTGGAGGATCTGGTGACATTCCCACAGGCACCAGCTTGGTCCCAAGACTTCACCAGTTCCCCTCCCCAGGCAGCCCCAGTGCCCTGGCTCTGCTCCCAGCCCCGAGAGGCCCCACGGACCCCAGGGAGCGTGGTGTAACCACCTACACCTGAACCTACATCTGAACCTGAACCTGCCCCTGACCCTACACCTGAACCTGTCACTGAACCATCACCTGAACCTGCCCCTGAACCATCACCTGAACCTGCCCCTGAACCTACACCTGAATCTGAACCATCACTTGAACCTGTCCCTGAACCATCACCTGAACCTGTCCCTTTACCTGTCTTTGTCCCTCCACCATCACCTACACCTGAACCTGTCCCTGTCCTGTCCCCACACATCACCTACACCTGTCCCTCTCCCATCACCTGGCCCTACACCTACACTTGGCCCTACGCTTGCATCTACACCTACAGCTATCCCTGCCCTTATCCCGTTCCTATTCCCGCCTCTCCTCNNNNGGCTGGGCACGGCCGAGCCGGGCCGGGCCGGGGACAGGCGGACTGAGTACGGCCGGGCCCCAGAGCCCCCGTGTGCCGAGGGGCTCCCCCCTGTCCCGCCGGGATCCCACCGGCACCCCCGGTATCCCCGCCCCCCTGACGCCGCGTTTGCCTTGCAGGAGGCCCAGGATGGCGGAGAGACCGGAGGACCTGAACCTGCCCAACGCCGTCATCACCCGCATCATCAAGGAGGCGGTGGGTGCCGGGCCCCGCGGGGCAGGGACACCCCGGCCCCGGGACATCTCGAACCGGGAGGAGCCCGCCCGAGAGATCCCGGCCCCGGGAGATCCCAACGCTGGGAGATCCAGGCCCTGGGAGATCCCGGGCCCTGGCCCGTGCTGTGTCCCCACCCGCGGGGCTCTGCCCTGGGCTGTCCCCGCTCGGGTACCGAGGCTGCAGCACTCGCAGCAGCGTCCCAAGGGATGCTCCACCGCCAGCGCAGCTCCCGCAGTGGCACTGTCACAATCAGGCTGCCCAGAACTCAGCACACAAGTCCATGTCTATATAAAAATTCAGAATAATTCCCAGTGGTTTATTTAGTACGTTTGGTCTGGATCTGCGAGGTGCTGCTGAGTTGACCTGGGCCTGGCAGGAGTGTCAAGCTGGGTAGTCACAGGATGAGCTACCTGGAGACATCCAGAGTTACTGGGCTTCTGCTCAGCTCTGTGCCTTTGAGGGACACATTCCTACTGCCCTTGGGTTCCAGCTGGGAGCAAGGCTCCTGTGACAACACTCAGTTCTTCTGAGCCCTCTGAGTGCCTTAACAAACTGACACATGAATTATGTGAGTTTAAGTCTTTTTTAGCAGCTGCTGATAGAAGTTGGATTTGTCTTTCAGCTTCCTGATGGAGTCAATATTTCCAAAGAAGCCCGGAGTGCAATCTCCCGAGCAGCAAGTGTGTTTGTGCTGTATGCAACATCATGGTAAGGACTTGGGGCAGCAGTCACTGGGGCTCTTGATTGATATTTCACCTCTGCTGGCCTGGGGACTCTTTCCCAGTGTTGGTTTCTGTATTGTCTGTTTCTGTAAATAAACCAGTGTGCCTGGCTGCAGCAGCTGGGTTTGGACTGCCTAGAGCAGCCCATGGGGAGGTGGCTGGGCTCAGGACACAGCCATTCCCCCAAAGAGGGGTCCCAAACTGCCATTAACCTTTGAGATGGCTGCACAGCCTTCCTGGCAAAGGCAGGAGCACTTGATTCACTTTCAGGCTCTTCATCACAAAGCTGTGTTAGGGCAAGAGCTGCCACAGAGGTCACAGTCACATTTTTGGGGTAGCTTGGCACATTCTCTGTAGACAGTCACTTCTCTAGTCAGTGCTTCCAGTTCTGTGTGGAACTGTCCCAGCCAAGGTTCAGGCTTTCTCCTTCTCCTGCTTGTAGAAAAGGTTTGTGCAAGCAGAAACTAACATTGTGGGAAAGCACAGACAGCCAGTGTAAACAAAAATGTCTCAAACCTCCTTTAGTAAATGATGAAAAAACCCTAAACGTTTAGGGGATGTTTTTTTTAAGTTGCTTATGACTTTAACAAACAAGACAGAATTGCTAACAGTTGCCAATTACCTCTCTTTTTGGTTCTGCTTAGTGCAAATAACTTTGCCATGAAGGGGAAGAGGAAAACCCTGAATGCTGGGGACGTGCTCTCTGCCATGGAGGAGATGGAGTTCCAGAGATTTGTGGCCCCTCTCAAGGAATCCCTGGAAGGTACTGTGCTCCATGGGTGTCCAGGGACTCTGAGAGGCACCAAGTCCTGTTTTCCTTGAACTCTGGACAAGCAGCACTTATTGCCTGTCTTGTTTCTCTTCTCTTTGCCCAGCATCCTACACTGCAGTTTGCCTGGGGAATAACTAATGTGCACCTTAACAGGACTGGGATAACATTATTGCACAACTGTTGAGGATTGGGAAAGTCTCATCTGCTCTCACTCCCCTATTATGATTATCTAAGGAAAGCCGTAGGTGCTGCCTGTAAATGTGACCTCCTGCATCCTTTTCAGCATTTTTCTGCTGAAATTTAACCTGATTTCCTACGGAGCTGCTCAGCACAGCTCAGCTCGTAGGGTGAGTTGTGCTCTGAGTTCCCTGCTCCCCTCAAAAGCCAGGAGAGCAAGTGGACATTGGACCTCAGCCACTGACCCATCCATGCCAGCACCAACCCCTCACTGTTCCCTCTCCTCAGTTTACAGGCGTGAGCAGAAAGGAAAGAAAGAGGCCAGGAAAGATAAAGACAAGAAGGCAGACTCGGAGGAGCAGGATAAGAGCCGAGAGGAGGACAATGATGACGATGATGAAAGGATGGAGGAGGAAGAACAAAACGATGAGGAAGAGGTGGACAACTGAGCTGGCTCGTGGGCAGGGGCTGGGGTGTGCCCTGAGGGATATAAACGCTGTAAATGAACCGTGCCTGCCCCTCGAGTTAACATGAGAGCTTTGTACTGCCCCTCTGTGGCCTGTCCCTTTTGGCCTGTCATTTGTACATAAAGGACTCCTCGTGCTGAAGCTTTTCCCGTGGCAGGGTGGCTCCTCCCTGTGCCTGGGGGCTTTGGCTCTCCCTGGGCTCTGGGCAGGCACTACCTGGGCTTTTGATCCTGGGCTGGCTCTGAGAGAGAGGAAAAAAGAACTGGTGGGTGCTCAGTGCAGAAACTGGCCAGGAGAACATGAGACTCTTGAACATGAGGGGCTGAATCCAGTAGTAGATCATTTATAGATCACTTCTGGGGTGTAGAATGTAGGTGATGATGTCCAGAGGCTTGGAAGCTGCACATTGAAGCTTTTGATCCAAGTGTGGGTTTTTTTCCCTTTGTTTCCTTGCATCCTGGCTGTGCCTTCTCTCCCTGCTGTACTGTGACAGTGACACTGTGTCCTTCAGCCTCCTCAGCAGCACAGGGTGGCTGTACAGGGACCATGAGCTCACTCACTGACTCACCCAAACTAACCCAAATCTGAAAAACGCACAGTGCTGACGGGGTAACTGCACACTGAGGTGTCTTTGAGAGCCCTGAGGGACAGAGGAGATGGATTTAAAATCTGAAGCACAAGGGGGGCTAAAATGAGGAGCAGGGCTGAAGACAGGTGGCTTTGTGCAGTGCTGAGGGTGTGACAGGTCAGTGGTGGCACTGGGATCTGGTGGTCTCACTGTCCCCCTGCAGCAGCAGCTCCTGCAGCAAGCTGAGATGTGGTAGAACAGTGCGCTGGTTCTTTTTGTCCTTTTCCCAGTTGGAATGAGCTAATTGCATCCACGGTCCCTCTGTAGCCTTCCCTGCTCATTGCAGGGACGTGGCTGCCTCTGGGAGGGCAGCAGGGGCAGGTGTGCCCACCAAGGGGGCCCATGTGGTTTCTAAACCAGCTCCTGCAAGAAGGAAGGGTTGAGAGAAGCTCTTGGTGTCCCCTGTGCTAGTGAAGGTTTGTGCTTTTCCACTTGAACTCTTAGTTCTGATGCCTTTCTCCCTCAGAAAGTTTTAGGTACATTTAAAACCCACAAGTTTTGATGATGTGCAGTTTTAAAATAGCACTTGTGAGGAATGCTGGATCCTTTTCACCAAAAATTGGTGGTAGCTACCCACAAGAACCACCCTGCCTTCCTGCTTCTCTGGCATGCTGGATTTTCACACGCACATGAGCCCAGCTTCTGAAAAGAACTGAACCAACACAGATTTTCTGCTGTCTAGTTTCTGCTGGCATTCAGTCAGGCTGTGGAAAGCCTGAGCTGATGATGTGTTCCAAACATCTCTGATAAACACCCACCTTCCAGCTCTTTTCCTCTTTTTTTTTTTTTTTTTTTCTCCACATATCTGGGGTGCATATTCTGGAAGGGAACAGGATCTAAATAAAAGCCAGATTTTTTTTTTTTACAGAAATGTAGTCTTGTATTTCAGTTAGTAATAAAATGAGCAGGTTGTGGTTGCATAAGTGGGATGGGAACATGCAGCCAAGGCAGAAGGAAATGCTCTGGGAAATGTTTTCTGGAGCAGCTGACATGGAGGAGGATGAGGGGAGGATGAAGGCTGCTGCAGCCTGGCCTCAGTGGGAGAGCAGGGAGGGAACTGTGGAGACTGGAAAGAACGAGGGCATTTCCAGTTGGCATGATGTTGGCTGGGGGAAGGAGCCCTCACCTCTCCCTCACTGCAGGGGGAGGTCCTAGGCTGGGGGAAGATCCAGGATCTGGGTCCAGGGCTCCTGCACTGCAGCAAGCCTGGGAACAACGCTTTGGTGGGGGAGCTGCAGAATGTCCTGCCCTAAACCTGATCCTGGCATATCCCCTGCTCTGAGAGACCAAGAATTGGGGGTCTGGGCTTCCCTGGGCCTGGCAGACCCCCAGCACCCCAAAGCCAGCTACAGGTGCCTCTGCAGCACCCCAAAACCCTGCTCCACACCACCACAGCCTCTCAGCCATGCTCCTTAAACCAAACACTCAGCACCCCAACACCCCCTTCCCAGCCACTCCAGAATCCTAAAATGTGGCTCCAGATCCTCCCACAGCACCCTAGAACTGGACTGCATAGACCTCCAGCACCCCAAAACCCTGCTCCAATAGCTGGCTCTGGGTCCTGCAGCACCCCAGAGCTTTGCTCCAGCCTCCATGAATCCCCAAAGCCTGCCTTCTGACCCCCCCAGCACCCCAAAGCCCTGCTCTATGCCCCCCAGAACCCCAAAACCTGGCTCTGAGTCCTCCTGTACCCGGAAACCTGGCTCCAGGTGCCCCTACAGCTCCCTGGCATGGGATTGCTTGGCCGCAGCACCCAGAGCCTGCCCCGTGCCCATCGCCGCCGCACCCCCCAAATCCCCTCCGCACCCCCAAACNAGGGCTGCCGGGGAATGACTCCGGGGACGGGGCCCGGCCGCGCATGGGTGCAGGCGGGAAGGGCAGCCCCGGATAACGCAGCAAGGACAACCCAGGTTTTGCTCAATTTTGCTCCGGTTTTGCTCGGTAACCGTGGCAACGGCGGGGGACGCGCCGAGCAGCGTGTGATGCTGTGAGCTGACGTCGGTCCTGAGCTCCCGCTTGTCCTGGGGTGCAGTTCCAGACCCCTGAGCATCCCCATTCCCACCCTGGAGCGGGAAACCTGCCCTAACAGCTTGACCTTCGTAGGTAGCCCTTAATTAACCCCGTAACAGCTTGGCCTTCGTTTGTGGCTGTTAATTAGCCCGCAGCTCCGTTGTCTGCATGGGGAGCTCCACTTCCTAGAACACCCCGGTCCGTCCCCAGTTGGGATTTTGGGAGCTTGCACGTCCCTGGGATTTAGCTAAATAGTTGTGCTCACGTCTGTGGCCACGTGTGCCTCTGTGTCCTGAAATGTTGGGCCGCCTCTTGCTGCCGAGGTGAGACGAGAGGGAACAAACATTCCCAGTTCGTGGAGCCGGAGCAGCGCCGGGTCTGGCTCCAGCCCGTCCCCGAAAATTGTCCTGTGCCAAGGGCCGGCGTGTGCCCGCTTCTCCCGTTGGGAAGCCGCTTCCCGAGCTCGAGAGCAGCGAGGCTCCCGGGCAGGGCTGGGCACAGCTGCGGCTCCGGGAGCTGCGGCTTTGGACCGGCCCCAGTGCGAAGGAGCAAAGGTGAAGCCGCTCAGCTGCCCACCTGTCCTTGAACTCCTCCGGTGCGTGCGGAGCAAAAAACTTTAGAAAGGCAGGTTTGGGCCTTGGATGTTGAGGAAAGGTTAATTTGCTCTGCCGGGAGCCCTGCGGGATGTCGGCGGGGCCAGGGGCGCAGCGGTGGCGCAATGTGCCCGTGGCACAGCGGCAGCCCTGCCCTCCGCCCCGCCGGCTGTGCCACCCCGGTGCCCCTGTCCCACCGCCTGCCCTGCGTGGGCAGCAGCTTGTCCGGGACGCGTGGCTGGGAAGGAGGACCCGGCCCAGCAGCCTGGACCCACCCGTCCCGCTCTTATCTTGGCACTGCAATCCCACCCGCTCCCGTCTCCTCCTCGCTCCAGAGCGCCGTGCCTGGAGCCGTGGCCTCTATCTGTCCCATCCAGTCAGGTGCCTCTGGTCCCACCCGGCCCCCTCCCCTCCCTCTGGGGGGATTAACCGTTTCAAGCATTTTTTGGATTCTCGAGGTGGGTTTTGTTCACTGAGCCCTTTGTTTGCCTGGAGCCCTGCCGGGAGCCAGGCGCCTGCTGGAGCTGCCAACTCCGGTTCACCCGAGGCTGTCCCCTTCCCTCGAGTAAGGGCTGGGGCGGCAGCGTTCCAAGCTAAAAATGACTTGCCAGGGGATGCCATGGGGCTGCCAGCGTGCCCGCTCTGACCCCACGAGCACCACCTGCTGTTTTTATTTGGGTTTTTATACATGTAAGCCTCTAACCAAGAGGTGCCTTTCCTCACCCCAAGCAGAGCGATTCCCTGGGGTAGGAGAGGCTCTATTCCAGCCCTGGACTGAACACAACTCCCCTTTGTTCCAAGTGTCCTGTGCACTGGGGTGCTCTGACAGAGTTTAGCTCCGTATTAGAACATCTTAAAGGTCCTGAGTGTGTAAAATAGGTAGAACACCTCATATTAAAGGTTTTCCAGAAGAACCGAGCCACTTCCTGCCCAGCTCTGTTACTGGCTGGTGTACCCACTGTCGTGGGTGCTGGTGTAAAACTTTGTCCCCTGGATTCTGTGCTGGGAGCTGTGCCTCCAGAGAGACTCTGATCCCACTCTTCTCTGGAGAGAGTTTGGATGCAGGCTGAGGGTCAGCAAGGTTTCCTGCCTGGGGAATCCCTCCTGGGATGGGACCAAGGCTGCTCCCCTGAGATGGGTGCTATCATCCTGCTGCTCCTTCTCCTTCAGGAAACCCTGCCCTGCCCAGGATGCTCACAGGAATCCACTTGCTCCTTCAGAATCCCATCTCAGCTCTGCTCCTCCCCATCTCCCTCAGATCCCAAAAATCCATGCTCTTCAGCAGGAACTTTGCTTTGTCTCCCAGGACACCTGTGCTCCTCTGGACAGGGTGTTTGGGGGACGTGGCTCTGTGAGCAGCCAGAAGTCCTTGGAGCTGCTCTGCACAAACAGTCCCTTGTTGGGGTTGTGCAGCTGTTCCTCTGCACTGCAGCCAAACGCCTCGTCCCAGGAGAGCTCCCTTCCCACAGCCCCTTCCACCACATCCACCAGCAACATGGTGCTGGAAGTGAGCCCTCATGGAAATGTAATTCTTAATGGTCTGATCACAGAATTATTACTAGATCTGATTGAGAATAAAACATTGCTACCGAAGAAGCTTCAAGGATGAGATAGCTAATGATGATGGATTTATGTGTGAGTTTTGTTGTCTCTGAAATCAGTTTTGCCCAACTCCACGGTTTTCGTTATCCAGCAGTAAGAGGCCACTGGAGTTGTGTAACTGTGAGAGTTGTGTGAAAGCTTTTGAGCCCTGGATGGTCCCATGCCCCTACTCCTCTGGAACTGCATCTCACACTGCAGCCATAAATATGTTGTGATGCACACAATCATGGAATGGTTTGGGTTGGAAGGGACATTAAAGATCACACAGAGCAGCTCTATGTCCTCTCCATACAAAATCTGTGTCACACAATTTCTCAGCACTAAGGAAAAGTAAAATGAATGAAGAATGACCCTCTTGGGCTCAGGGAAAGGAGCCTGTGGAGGGTGATGTGATTCTGCTGAGGGAGGTTGTCAGGGGCTGGAAATGAGGGTTTCACACACAGACCTGGGAGGTTTGTGGGGAGCAGTCACTGATGCCCCTGTTGATGGGAATGGCCGTGCTGTGACTGCTGTGGGGGTCCTGCAGCACCCCAGGGTGTCCGGGATAGGAGGGGTGGAGCTGCCTGGGCTGCAGCTCATGGCCTGGTGTGACAGGGACAGTCCTGCAGTGGCTGCCTGGATCCCAGCCCCTCCTCTGTGTGCCAAGAGCAGCAGCTCACCAGGGTTTCTTTCGGTGTTTCAGAGTCTCCTGCCCTGAGAGCAGAGCCCAGCATGCAGGCAGACTCCGTTCTCCACAGCGGCTACTTCCACCCCGTGCTGCGCTCCTGGCAGTGCACGGCCACCACCTTCGATGCCTCCAACCTCATCTACCCCATCTTTGTCACGTGAGTGAGCCCCAGCTCTCTGGTCAGGGATGGACCTGGCCCAGGGTGACTGGCTGGGCCCATCCCTGCAGCCTCCTGAGCTCTTCAATAGGTGCAGAGTTCCTGTGGACAAGTCTGGCAGAGGTTTCCTTCTCACACCGAGTGCTCATCTCTCTGTCCCATCCTCCTCCACAGGGACAGCCCAGATGCTGTGGAGCCAATTCCCAGCCTTCCTGGACAAGCCAGGTATGAATCCAGCCCCACAGTTGCTGCTGGGCCCTGTGTCTGGGGAGGGTTCATTTATGCCCTGAGCTTGAGCCAGGGGGAGGCTTCCAACCCTCTGGTTCCTGCTTTGGAGATCCCCCAGCATCAGGCAAAGTGGGAATGTTCATCCACTAAGGGAGTGGAGGGAATCATGCACGGAATGCTGGAAAAGTGTCAGTGCTGAGAGGGGGAGCACCAGGGTCTGGCTCTGTCCCAGAGCACTCCCAGGCTCTGTGGGCTGGGCACACAGGGAGGCTGGAAGGAACAGCAGCCAGAAAACCTCTGCAAGGACGTGGGATCTGGTCCTGCTTTGGATCCCACTGGACTGGCAGCTTCCCTCTGCATCTGCTGCCACATTAGCAGGGCTTTGGGCTGTGATGGGAAGGTGGGCTGGATCTGCACCAGGGACACCCAGATAAGGGATCCAAGGGCAGGGTATGCCCATCCCCCCAGAGCAGCATCCACGGCGGGCAGATAGCGCTCCTGGAGCCCCAGATAAGGGCTCAGATTGTTCCTCCCAGCGGCCAGGAAACACCTCCCCTGTACCCCCAGCCACTGCCTGGTGATGCTGGATTGCTCACAGGGCAGCTCTCCCGTGGAGCAGGTCTGGGTGCCTGGCAGCTCTTCCCTTTGCCCTGCTCAGGTATGGAGTGAACAAGCTGGAGGGGATGCTGCGGCCCCTCGTCGAAGACGGCCTCAAGTGTGTGCTCATCTTTGGGGTGCCCAGCAAGGTCCAGAAGGTCAGTGCATGTGTGAGGGGGTGCTAGGAGAGCCACAGGGCTGTCAGAGCAGTGAGGGGCTGGGTGGGAGGTGGTCTCCTGATCAAACAGGAGCAGTTCAGGGTCTCTGGCTGTGGTCACAGCCCACTCAGCACAGCAGATGGTCCCAGAAAGTCCCCAGAGCTCTGCAGGTGGCCCCAAAACCTGCCCCAGCTGCCCATCTTTTGCCTCATGGATGGGGCCACACTATCCAGCCTTTTGGGATCCCACAGTTCAGGAAATGCTTCCTGGGCAGAGCTGCTGCCACAGAGGAGGCAGTGGGAAGCATCAGCTCTGCATGCTGAGGTGTTTCTGCCCTCACAGGATGAGAGAGGCTCTGCTGCTGATGCCGAGGGCACTCCTGCCATCCAGGCCATCAGGAAGATCCGCTCCACCTTCCCAGAGCTGCTGATTGCCTGTGATGTCTGCCTGTGCCCTTACACCTCACACGGGCACTGTGGTGAGCAGGGGCCGTGGGGCTGGGCTGTGCTCTGCACCTTCTCCTGCCCCTGGGAGCCACTGGGATTTGCCATTTTCTGCTGAGGGTCTGGCCAGCTCCAAGACTGACTTCCCTGTACTGGTGCAGTTGAGCCTGGGTGACCTGTCCTGGGTTTTGACCACAGGGTGGGAGGCACAGGTGGTTCAGACCCTCCCTCAGGCCCCCTGAGTCTGAGCACCCCTCCGTGTCCCCCATCTCTGCCTTGCCTTCCCTGGAGCACCCACGTGCTGTGTCCAGTCCCCAGAGGGCTCCTGGTGCTTATCCACCTCCCTTAACACATCAAGTTTCCCACTGCTGCTCTGAGCATCTCCACAGCTTGTCCCCAGAGCCACACTCCCCTGGGCCCTGAGGCACCAGCTGTCCCTCCCCTGTGTAACCCCAGGTTTGTCTCCCAGGCATCCTGCGTGAAGATGGCACCATCCAGAACGAGCTCAGCTGCCAGCGGCTGGCAGAGGTGGCGCTGGCTTACGCCAAAGCAGGTGGGGAGCGCCGGGCAGTGACACCCCAGATTGCCTCTCACAGAGCTGCCCCTCTGGCTTTGGGCAGACCCAAAAGCAGACTGGGCCTGGCTCCAGCTGGCAGTGCTCCCCTGCCCTCCCTGCGCTGTTCCAGGCAGCACCTGAGCCTCTGGTGCTTCCCAGCATCCCTGTGCTGTCCCTGCAGGCTGCCACATCGTGGCCCCCTCGGACATGATGGACGGGCGCATTGCAGCCATGAAGCAGGCACTGATCTCCAACGACCTGGGCAACAAGGTGAGCCAGGGACCTGTGTGTGCCACAGGCACGAGCCACATCCATGGGAGGCTGCAGCACAGTGGGACAGGGCAAGTGGCAGGAGGGGCAAACCTCCCTTGGTGCCACTGGCACTGCCCTGCCCCAGCACACACATGGGGAATGTCCTTGGCTGGGCCCATGGAGAGGTGCCAGACCTCTGGCAGGGGGAGGATAAAGCTGTGGGAGGGAATCTCTCCTGTCCCAGCACTGGGATTTGGCCCTGAGCTCCCAGCCCTCATGGCCCCTCTCTGCCCTGCAGGTCTCAGTGATGAGCTACAGTGCCAAGTTTGCCTCCTGCTTCTACGGCCCCTTCAGGTGGGTCTGTCCCTCAGCCAGGTGTGCCAGGCTGGCTGGGAGTGCCTTCCCAGGGAGCTGCATGGGAAAGGGGCTTGTCCAGAGCCTGGGCTGCATGTGGGGCCACACTGGTCACTTTGCAGCACCCTACTCCTTCCCCTCAATGCAAAAAGGAGACAAATGTACCTTGCCCAGGAGAGGCTGGCTGGCAGGAAGGTCTCTGAAGGGTGATCTTCCATCCCAACCCTTCAACTGCTTGCGTGCTGGTGGCAAGGCAGGCAGAGGGAGAGCTGCCTGCAGCTTCCAGGAGCAGTCAGGAGTCACAGGAGTCAGTGTTGCCCCACAGGGTGACTTCAGGGACAAGCCTCAGCTTAGTCAGCTGTTAGGCCTTGTCCCAAGAACAGCCTGAGCCTGGCAGGGTATCCCTGAGAAAACTACCTTGGAAAAGAGCCTGACACAATTTTACCCACGGGGAGGGCAGTGGGTGTTGAAACAGCTCCCAGGGCCAGTTTGGGCCTGTAGGACCTCCCAGAGCAATCCCTGGGTGCTGAACTGTGTCGGGAGTGCCCCTTTTTCTGGCTCAGATGGTTTCCTTGGCCTGTCCTCGTGCTTCTGAAGCTGTACACGGTGGGAGGCAAGGGTTCCTCACCCCCTGCCCTCTGCCCCTCTGCAGGGATGCAGCGCTGTCCAAACCTGCCTTTGGGGACCGGCGCTGCTACCAGCTGCCCCCGGGTGCCCGGGGCCTGGCTGTGCGCGCTGTGGTGAGCGAGGGGAGGGACAGGAGGGGAGGGACAGCCTGGGGGGTGATGGGGATAGGGCTGGGGGGTGGGACAGCCTGGGGGGTGATGGGGATAGGGCTGGGGGGGGGGGACAGCCTGGGGGTGATGGGGATAGGGCTGGGGGGTGGGACAGCCTCAGGGGTGATGGGGATACGGCTGGGGTTGGGACAGCCTCTGAGGGGTGAGTGTGGGGTTATGGCTGTGGCATGGGACACCCTCATGGGGTGAGTGGGGGGTTATGGCTGTGGGGTAGGATACCCTCACATGGGGCCTGGGTGACTGCACCTTTCAGGGCTTGGGGCGAGCAAGAGGTTGGGAGGCAAGTGGTCAGGTCCCTTCTCCTTCCATGAGCCAAAGAAACATGAGGCCCATCCGCCTGACAGAGCTGGTCCCAGTGTGTGCCCGAGGACTGAGCACTGGGAGCTGTGCAGTTGCTGTCCCCATGCCCTGCTGTGCCTTGGGGTGTCAGGTGCAGGGGCACAAAGCCATCAGCTCTCCCTGGGCACATTGTGTATGGCAAGGGGAGCATAAGCTACCTTGGCCATGAGGGGCTCACAGCCTCCCGTGATCCCTCCTGGCGCAAACAACCACCGGCTCCAAAGTCCTGGGGATAAACGAGCTGTTTTTATCCCCGCGCTGCCGGGGCAGGACCGGGACGTGCGGGAGGGCGCGGACATGCTGATGGTGAAGCCGGGCATGCCCTACCTGGACCTCGTGAGGGACGTCAAGGCTCGGGTGAGCTCCTGCCTGGCAGGGAGGGCTCTGGGAGGGGCGGTGGGCTCTGCGGGCCGGGCGCTGGAGCATCGGGGGCGTGCGGGGAGGGGACAGCGCGGGCGGGCCGGGCTGGC
>VXBS01009642.1:222156-233076 GCA_013400255.1 Sitta europaea
GGGCGGGACGGCGCCGGGACCGGTGAGTGCGCGGCGGGGCCGGGCCGGGGCCGCCCCCGCACAGGGACGCGGTTCTGCACAAAACTCCCCGAGGGCGTCCCCGCCTCGGCCCTGCCAGCAACGCTCGGCACTCGAGGGGCTCCCTCGGGATGCTCCCGCTGACCCTCACAGGGTCACCCCTGTCCACAGGGACCCGGGATGCTCCCATTTAACCCCAGAGGCACAGCCCTATCCACAGGGACCCGGGATGCTCCCATTTAACCCCAGAGGCACAGCCCTATCCACAGGGACCCGGGATGCTCCCATTTAACCCCAGAGGCACAGCCCTATCCACAGGGACCCGGGATGCTCCCATTTAACCCCAGAGGCACAGCCCTATCCACAGGGACCCGGGATGCTCCCATTTAACCCCAGAGGCACAGCCCTATCCACAGGGACCCGGGATGCTCCCATTTAACCCCAGAGGCACAGCCCTATCCACAGGGACCCGGGATGCTCCCATTTAACCCCAGAGGCACAGCCCTATCCACAGGGACCCGGGATGCTCCCATTTAACCCCAGAGGCACAGCCCTATCCACAGGGACCCGGGATGCTCCCATTTAACCCCAGAGGCACAGCCCTATCCACAGGGACCCGGGATGCTCCCATTTAACCCCAGAGGCACAGCCCTATCCACAGGGACCCGGGATGCTCCCATTTAACCCCAGAGGCACAGCCCTATCCACAGGGACCCGGGATGCTCCCATTTAACCCCAGAGGCACAGCCCTATCCACAGGGACCCGGGATGCTCCCATTTAACCCCAGAGGCACAGCCCTATCCACAGGGACCCGGGATGCTCCCATTTAACCCCAGAGGCACAGCCCTATCCACAGGGACCCGGGATGCTCCCATTTAACCCCAGAGGCACAGCCCTATCCACAGGGACCCGGGATGCTCCCATTTAACCCCAGAGGCACAGCCCTATCCACAGGGACCCGGGATGCTCCCATTTAACCCCAGAGGCACAGCCCTATCCACAGGGACCCGGGATGCTCCCATTTAACCCCAGAGGCACAGCCCTATCCACAGGGACCCGGGATGCTCCCATTTAACCCCAGAGGCACAGCCCTATCCACAGGGACCCGGGATGCTCCCATTTAACCCCAGAGGCACAGCCCTATCCACAGGGACCCGGGATGCTCCCATTTAACCCCAGAGGCACAGCCCTATCCACAGGGACCCGGGATGCTCCCATTTAACCCCAGAGGCACAGCCCTATCCACAGGGACCCGGGATGCTCCCATTTAACCCCAGAGGCACAGCCCTATCCACAGGGACCCGGGATGCTCCCATTTAACCCCAGAGGCACAGCCCTATCCACAGGGACCCGGGATGCTCCCATTTAACCCCAGAGGCACAGCCCTATCCACAGGGACCCGGGATGCTCCCATTTAACCCCAGAGGCACAGCCCTATCCACAGGGACCCGGGATGCTCCCATTTAACCCCAGAGGCACAGCCCTATCCACAGGGACCCGGGATGCTCCCATTTAACCCCAGAGGCACAGCCCTATCCACAGGGACCCGGGATGCTCCCATTTAACCCCAGAGGCACAGCCCTATCCACAGGGACCCGGGATGCTCCCATTTAACCCCAGAGGCACAGCCCTATCCACAGGGACCCGGGATGCTCCCATTTAACCCCAGAGGCACANACCCGGGATGCTCCCATTCCCCCCCACAGGCACAGCCCTATCCATAGGGACCCGGGATGCTCCCATTTAACCCCAGAGGCACAGCCCTATCCATAGGGACCCGGGATGCTCCCTCTGACCCCCACAGGGTCGCCCCCAGCCCCACAGATCTGCCAGTATCACCGTGGGGTCACACCCTGCTCTAGGAACCCAGGATGTTCCCCATTCTCCCCAAAGCCAGACACCCTCCTGGAGGGATGCTTATGCCCCTGTGAGGATGGGGCAGCTCTGCTGGGGTCCCTGCTGCTGTGGTTGTGGACATCCCCTATCCCACGGTACAGGTTTCACTGCAGAGCCTGGACAGGTGGAGGCAGCAGCATTGCTTGTTTGTAAAAAGCAATTCAGTAAAAAAAAGTGTTTGATTTCTGTCAAGTGATGCATTTGAGGGGAAGGGAGGATAAGGCTGCTGGAGGTAAGGCTTGGTGTAGATCAGTTGTTGCAGGATCTCTGAGGTTTTAGAGCTTTGTGGTGGAACAGCTGATGGATAAATGTGTGTTGGGATACAGACAGCAAAACCTTGGATTAGTATCCTGCCTGAGCACTGCTCTCATCCAGGATGCAGAAAAATCTGCTCTCTCTTGCAGTGAGGAAGAGGCAGGAGAAGAGAGAGACACAGGACAAAGCTCCCCACGTTCCCTGCAGCCTCCCCTGGCCTCTGGCAGTTCCTTGTGAGCTGATCTGCAGGTAGGAATGAACATAAATTGTGTTGGAAACAGTAACCATCAGAACTAAAACTCAGAATTCCTGCCTTAGCTCTTCCTAGAATCTTGTTTTGCAACTTCCAGAGTTCTCCCATTGTCAGAGAAATATCAAGTTCCTGATGGACTGAAACGATTGGGGCACTCAGTCTGTTGAAAGAATAAATTGCCAAATTATCCCAGCCCCTCAGCTGTGAGATTGATCATTCCTCACATCTTTGGAACATGCAAACTCATGGATAGAACAGCAGGAGATTAACTGGGTATTACTAATTGCTAATCACAAAGGCTGTCAGGGTAAAATTAGAAAGGGAATTTTGTAGAGACCCAACTCCTTTTGCTCAGTGCTTCCAAGATTAGGTTTTCACTCTTTCTGTGGGCTGAACCTTCAAGCAGTTTTTTGCTGGAAAAAACAGATTGGGGTTTTTTTTTCCTGTTTTTGATTAGCAAAATGCTACAGCCACGGAAGATGGGCATGCCAGCAGACTAAATCCAATTAGTGTGCCTCGAGCTAAGCAGCAGCCAGTTATTGTCTGTGACAATTCACTGTCACTGAGACTGGTTTCTGCTCAGTCTGTGACCCAGGAGGACACGGAGGAGATGCTGCTGCTCTCCTGGATGGATCTGCTGCAGGCTCCAGCTGTGCTGGCCCCTCTTGGGAGGGATGGGGCAGCCTGGCCCCAGCCTGGCCAGCAAGTGTTTGTGAATGCATCTGGCTTATCCACATGGCCTTGCCTTGCCTGGAACTGGTGTCTGGACATGGAAACTCTTCCCAAAGTGTTCCTCAGCTCATGGAAAGATCACTTCAAGTATTGCTAGGCTGGCTCAGCTGAACTGGGGCTGCCTGTGCCTGCACTTGGTCCCACCAGTTGCTGTATGAGCTTCAGTCTGAAGGTATTTGCCTTCACCAAGACGAAAACTGGGATCTCCAGGATATATGGAAGTCCAGACCAGATCCAGGAGTAAGAGGAGGTGTAAAGAATGACAGGCAGCAGCTCCATCTCTGCTGTGTCCTCACACCAAGCTTGGGCATTTTTAAGCTCAGTGTGAGGTCCCAGTGACCTCACCCTGGTGCTGGCTCTGCTCTAAGCTAAAGGTTCCACTCAGGACCTGCAGATGTCCCCTCCTCTGAGGTTTTCTTCTTACTCTGAATAGAGTTAGAATGTAGATAACACATTACAGCATCTTATCCTGTTTGTGTGACAAACAGAAACCCCTCTGTATCCCTTGTGAGGAGTGTCCCCTCACCCACAGGTCGTGTCCCCACAGCAGGTGCCCGAGGTGCTGATGTGACACCCACCACTGCCTGCTCCTTGCCAGGGCCATGGGGAAACTGCAGAGTAAAATCAGCTTCCACACCACCAAATACAGGTAAAGCAATGCTGGGAGATCAGGTCTTGTTAATAAACCAGGTGTGAGAGTGAAGAGAAAGCACAAATGACCAGACAACATAGCAAGCACAGGGGTTTAGCTTCATTATTGGATGTTTGAATCAGGTTTTCATTTCTAACCCTCATTTCTAAAGTCTGTTCCTCTTCTTTGGAGGACCCCAAACGTTGGTCACAGGAATGGCCAAGCACATAACCATGGCCAGGGGTGGTGCTCTCTGATAGCTGAGGCAGAGCTCTGAAGGGAAACAGCTCCAGGAGTGGCTCTTCTGTCCAAATACCCAAACTGCTTTGTTGTGTCTTCAGAGCCTGTCACCAGCTTTCATGGCCAAGATGAAATAATTCAGTCCCTGGCAGCAGGGAGAGGGATCTCTGCCTGGAGAGCAGCACAGGGTGGCAGTGGGGGGACTCATGGCCAGGGAGGTGTCACAGCAAAGAGCAGCAGAGCCTGATCCGTGTGACTGTGGAGGCTGCTGAGGTCAAAATCTCTTTTCTTCTTTGCACCAGCACAGAGCGAGCAACAATTAAATATTCAGCAGCTGTAGAGCTGGGATAGGTCTGCTCCATCTCACTCACGGCCTTTCTCTGGCTTTCTAAGAGAGATGTTGTCATGTCAGAAGATGCCAGAGGTGCCAGGGAATGGCACCTGAGCTCGCCTCCCCCCCTGCAGCTCGCAGTGCTGTCCCTGTTCCTCTGCAGGGCCGAGCGCTCCGTGGGACAGGCGGGACCCGCTGGTGCCGCCCCGCAGCACAGCCCCGCTCACACCGACGCTGTCACCTCTGTGGCTGCTCTCAAACCAGACCTGTGTGTGTCAGGAGGAAGGGATAAGGTGAGGTATCCCCTGGGACAGGAAAATATATCAACAGCTTCAAAAATAAGGTTGAAATGTGAGCTTTGAACATTTCTGTGGATGGCAGCTATGTCGGTCCCTGGATTTAGAAAGGAAAAATAAGCTTAGAGTGAGGGCATGCCCTGAACCACATGGAGTCAAATTTTGTAACCTCTCCAGAGCTCATATCACATCAAATGCTCCCACCCAGGCTTGGGATCACCAGACTGACTCTTACATCACCTATCTTTAAGGACAGCTGTACATGCTCTAGGAGCTGAAAACCAGAGGAACCTGTTCCCTGTCCATACCAAGACATACAAGCCTTGGTATGTCATAACCAAGGATGCAAACAATCCTCTCTGCCCTGCTCTTGTGCTGACCTCTGTCCCTGTCCTGTCCCTGTCCCTGTCCCTGTCCCTGTCCCTGTCCCTGTCCTGTCCCTGTCCTGCAGAGTGTGGCTGTGTCCAGCTGGAGATCTGGGGCTGCCCTGCGCCGCTTCATCGGCCACGAGCGTGAGGTCACCAAGGTGAGAGTGCTGGGGTCTCCCTCAGGAGCTGGGGAGCCAGGGATGCTGGAGCACTGGTTTGACATCCACACAGAACAGTGGGATCAGGGTATTCCTGGTGTCCAGCTGGGAATGGTTGGACTTGGTGACCTCAAAGGTCTTTTCCATCCTTAACGATTCATGATTCTGTGATCAGAACATGTCAGGTTTTTCCCAAGGTCCCAACAGATGCTTTGGGAAGCAGCATGGAGTGGTGCATTCAGACTAAACAGGGCTGCAGGGGGCCTGGATGTGAGCTTATCTACCCCTCCAAGAGACTGTAGCAAAAGCTCAGGATGAATTATGTGGTCAAGCTTTTGATGCAGAGATGCCATTCACTCTTCTTCAGGTCTCATTCTGCTAGACTTGTCATTATTCCACAAATCAGCCATACCTGACTGATATATTCTGGGAATACCCATGCCATGTGCCACAGCTGGCATATTCTGGGAATAGCAGGGCTTTAATTTTCTTCCTGGGATTGGGATGACAAAGCCAAGCATGCTCCTGGGAGAGCAGATGTGCAGAGGGGCTGTAGCTGTGTGTGGCGTGGCCAGTGCAGCTCTGCAGGGCACAGCCCAGTGGGTCCCTGGGCTGCAGGTACTGCAAAGACAAAGGGGGCTTTGTTCACCTCAGTGCTCAAAACAACTGTGCACTGGGCTCATTTGGGCTTGGAAGGAAGCTTTTCCTATAAAATGAATGGTTTCTAAGAACAACACCTGAGAGCACCCTTCCACCATCCGGGCTCTGAGGGGATATGGGACAGAATTGGGAGGCCAGGCTCTCCCCAGTTATATTCTTGCATGTGTTGGGCTGTGGCAGGACAGCAGCAGAGCTGTGCTCTCCCTGGGTGGGAGGATGAGCAGCTTTTCCTTGTGGTCCTTGGCAGGTCACCTCAGCCCTTGACTCCAACAGAGTCTTCAGCGCATCGCGGGACAAGACAGTGATGATGTGGGAGCTTCAAGGGGCTTCGGGGCCAAGCCAGCACTTCCCAGGACATGACCTGGTTGTTACTGGACTGGCTGTGAGCCCAGGTGAGGGACAACACACTCCCAGTCCCCAGGGACTGACTGAGAGTGTTTCCTGCCTTGTTTTTGATGTTGGCTTGTGGTTGCAGATGCCTCCCAGCTGTGCACAGGCTCCCGGGACAACACCGTGTGCAAGTGGGACACGGAGACTGGGGAGTGTCTGGGCAGAGTTGCAATCTCCAGGAATCTGGTAGGATCCTCTGGTTCCTCAGATCCCATCCCAATATCCCCTGCCTGTCTGGTTATTTCACACATGGAGCTGTGCAGAGAGAATTTGCTGGGAGCTCAGTGCCAAGGGGAGCCCCGGGACACTGTGCACCTGGGCAGGCTCAGCTTGAGGCTGGTTACTCTTCTCCAGGTAACAACAAACCCAGGAGCACAAAGGTACCGAGGGACTCATGGCAATTTATCAATGCTCTCAGAGCTGCTTGGAAGTACACAGAGTCATGGAATCACTGAGGTTGGAAAAGGTCTCTAAAATGGAGTCCAGCCAGTTCCCCAGCACTGCCACAGCCACCTCTAACTCATGTCCCCAAGTGCCTCATCTGCCTGTCTTCTAAATCCCTCCAGAGGTGGTGACTCCACCACTGCCCTGTGCAGCCTGTGCCAATGCCTGACCACCCTTTCAGCAAAGAAATTTTCCCCAATATCCAACCTAAATCTCCCTTGTCGCAACTTGAGGCCATTTCTTCTCATTGCTTGTGTCCTGGCCTGATCCCCACCTGGCTGCACCCTCCTGTCAGGGAGTTGTGGAGAGCCAGAAGATCCCCCTGAGGCTCCTTTTCTCCAGGCTGAACAAGCCCTGTGCAGTGGGGCTGCATTCCCTCCTGTACCAGCCCAGAGCTGGTGTGGCTACCACCCCCTGGTGCTCCCCTGGTTCTCCCTGCTCCCGTGGCTCTGTCCTGCTGCTGGCACCTGCCAGCCTCAATCACCCCCAGTAACCCCACTGGGACTGGACCTGGCAGGGGAGTGGAAAATATCTTTATTCAACATTTCCAGCTCCCACCCTGGCAGGAGGAGGGAGAGGATGAGAGCTCAGTGGTTCCATCCTCAGCTGGACACAGCCTGGGCTGCACACAGAGGTGGCTCCTGCTCATCCTTCCCTCTCTGCAGGTCACACACCTGTGCTGGGTGCCTGGGGAGCCTTATGTCATCCAGACCTCAGAGGATAAAACCACCAGGTAAATTCTCCTTGTGGCCAGAGAGAAGGGAGGTACAGCCTGAGGCACGTGGGGCTGTTGTGTGGTTGTTGTCATGACCACTGCTGGTGTGGCTAAAAGCCACCTGCCAGCTCACCTGTGCCTTGGAGTGCAATCTCCAGCCAGGGACAGGGGCTGGGAGCTGCACTGGGTGGTGGCTGCGGGTGAAAAGGAGAATTTGTGGGAAAGCAAGCTGGAGAGTGATCCAGCACGGATAAATGCAGGGATGCAGGGAGAGTTTGGAGCAGCCAGGGCAGAGCGCGTGGGCACAGCCGGGGCGTGCAGGAGGGCACAGAGGGAACCCATCGTGGTGATGATGTCTCAGGGTGTCCTTGGCCTCTGCTGTTGCCTGCAGGGTGTGGGACAGCCGGGAGCTGCAGGTGGCACACACGTTCCCAGCCAAGCAGCACATCCAGACGTGCTGTGACGTGAGCCAGGACGGGCGGTACTGCCTCAGCTGCAGCAGCGGCTCCGCCGGCCACGGCGCCGAGGCCACCGTGAGTGCCGGGGCTCCTGCTCCCCTCCCCTCCCTCTGCCCATGGCAGACAGGGAGAGCAGCACATCAGTGCTCAAGGGACTGAGTGCTCCCACCGCCTTGCCCTGGGGCTGCTGTCTTCCTGCCTGTCCCTTTGGGAAGGTCTGCTCAGGGAATATCAGCAGTTACTCTTCCTGATCAGAGCACTGGGATTTGCCCCCTCCCTGGAAGTGTTCAAGGCCAGGTTGGATGGGGCCCGGAGCACCCTGATCTAGTGAGTGGCATCTGTGCCCACGGCAGGGACTTGAAACTCTGTAAGGTTCCTTCCACCCCAAACCAGTTTCAGTAAAACATACAGGGAAAAACAATGGATGGTATTGAGGAACACAAGGTTCTTGCAGAAAGCCTCTAAGGGATCCCTTGCTCCAGGGATTCAATCCTGTTGGTTTTCAGCCCTGTGTGTGAGGATCAAGAGGATGAACTATCCCATCCCAGGGTGGGCAGGGCTGAGATGGGAGCAGGCTGGACACTTCTTACCTGCCTGCAACAGCCTTAGCTTGTTGGCTCTAGTGGGTGTGGGACCATGTGCTCAGTCACCAGTGGTGAAAATCCTTTGGGCTTTGGTGCTCTCCAGGACTGTGAGCACGAGCAGGGACGAGGGCAGTAGCCAGGGCACGCTGAGGATTGGGGAGGAGTTCTTTATCCCAACCCACCTTCCTGTCTCAATAAAACAGCCCCATGCTGGCAGAGCTGGGGCTCCACCACGGCCTGTTTCCTGCAGCTCTGGGACCTGAGGCAGACCAGGGGCCGAGTGTGTGAGTACAAAGGGCATTTCCAGACCACCACCTCCTGTGTCTTCCTGCCCCGGGGCCCTGCGCTCGCCCCCAGCATCGCCACATCCTCCAGGGACAGCACAGTGAAGGTCTGGGACCAAGACACTGCAGGTAGGGGAGGCTCCTGCCCACTCCATGTTCCTTTCTCTTGGATAACAAACCCACTTCCCTCAGTTCTGTCTCATGGTGCTAATGGGCAGGCTGAGTACTGCAGTCTCTGGCGTTTTCTCCAAGCCAGCTGCAGGGCAGGGTGCAGAAATGCCCCAGGCCAACAAACTTGAAGGAGCTGCATATCAGAGATGAGAGGGGTCCTCCCTCAGCTAAAAGGAAGAACTACCAGGCAGCTTTTAAAGATACATCCAAGTTAAGCCATGAAAGGACAAATAATAAAAAGAACCGGGGAACTCCAGAGATTTCTACAGGTACAAGCAGAAAGTTGTGAGGAGTAAAAGCTGTACTGGAGGTCAGAGGGCTGCTCAGCCAACACCCTCATTTTGGTTGCCCTCTTGAAGGGGAGTCGGGCATTTTGGGGTTAAACCTGGTGGTGAGGGTGAGCCCCTCCCTGAGCTGGACACAAAGGTGTTTGTTTGCCTGCCAAGCCCTGCCGTGTTCCTGGTAACCCTTGTGCTGCAGGCAGAGACCTCTCGGAGCCGCTCAGGTTCACAGCATTAGACACTCCCGGGGCTAAGCCCCGCTCCAAGGGAACCGATTTAAGATGGGATGAAAATAGAAACCTGAGGCTCTCCTCAGAGAAGGACCTTCTGTTCTCTCACCTCTTCCTCTGCCAGGTGCCTGTGCACACAGGGTGGCCATGGGGCTGGCAGCAGCTTTGATCCTCTTGCCTTCCCAGCTGGGTGAGCCATAATCCAGCTGCTCTGGGAAGGGTGCAGGCCACCAGGAGAGGCAGCTGCCTGTGGCTCCAGGCCAAGTGCAGCTCTGTTTGCAGCTCAGCCTGGGGCTGGGGTCTCTGCACAAACTGTCTCAGGGGGTTTAATAACACACACAAACAGGAAGGCTCACATGGCACTGGTTAGTGTAGATTTTATTTCTCTTTCCCTTTTGGAGATTCATCAAAACACTACAGTGAGTCTAGCACAGCCCTTAGAAAAACTGTAAGAAATTTGGGAGAAAAAGGTGTATTGGAAATGGCTCCAGGCATGCCCTGCAGCTCTGCCCAGTAGGGTCTGGAGGTGCATCCAGTCCTGCTCCCTCTCCCAGGAAGGGGCAGAGCCTGACCCGAGTCTGGATCCCTGTCAGCCACTGCCTGGCACAGGGCTGGGAGTCTCTCTTCCAGGGCACATCCCAACGTGTGGGCAGCAGCTCACTCACCTCAGGCGAGCAGAGCCTGGAGCTGGGGGACTGGTGTGGTCCTGCCTGCTCTCAGCAAACCCAGCATCCCTCCCTCGTGCCTTCCCTTGCAGCCTGCCTGGCCACGCTGTGCCTCGAGGGCTCGGGCCCGCTGGCCTCGCTGGCCGCCTGCGACAGCTCCACCCTGCTCTGCGCCAGCGCCCGCTCCGGCATCCACGTGCTGCGAGTGAGCGGCGGCGCAGAGCCCGCCCTGGAGGAGGTGGCAGCGTTCTGAGCACGGGAACCCCTGTCAGACTGGCCCTGGAGGAGGTGGCAGCGTTCTGAGCACTGGAACCCCCCTGTCAGATGCTGTCCCAGGAGGGGACGTGACCCCCAAGAGCTCCCCTGACGGTGGCAGCAGGGACTCTGTGCCTGTGGGATGTGGCAGCAGGGCTGGGGGAGTTTCTGGTTGGTTTGGGGGTGACAGGGAGGCACCAGAGCTGTCCAGAAGAAAAGTCTGGATGGCTTCAGGCCAAGCCCTTGCTCCTGACCGAGCCTCCCTGCAGCCAGAGGCACAGGATGAGCAGAGGGAGGAGAGGAGATGCCAGGACCAAGGGACAGAGGCTTGAGCACCAGGCTGAGCACACACAGCTGGACTTGGGCTTGGACCAGAGGACACTGCAATTAAAGAATTCTGTGTTAGTTGCTGGCCTCTTATTCCATTGTATTTTCCCTGGAAGGAACTGTGCTCTTGGGAACAGACAACTGCTCTCCAGCTGACAACAGGGAGGTGAATCCATCTTCTCTTAACTCCTGAAGGTTTTCATCCAATCACAGAAGTCCTGAGCTGGAAGGGACCCACAGGATCCCCCAGTCCTGTCCCTGGCCAGCCCCCCAGCCC
>VXBS01009642.1:242237-269834 GCA_013400255.1 Sitta europaea
GCGGCGAGGAGGCGGCGGCGGCGATCGGAGCGCCGGGCACGGAGCACAAGAGCCGCGAGCAGCTCATCAATGACCGCATCGGGTACAAGCCGCAGCCCAAGGCCGGCGGCCGCACCGCGCACTTCGGCACCTTCGAGTTCTGACGGGGCCGCCCCGGCCCCCCCGCCGGACGGGCCTCGCATCCCCGCTCTGAGCTGTTACGGTTTTGGTTTTCAAGTTTGGTTAACATGCCCATGAACGCCCCTTGGCCGAGTGTTTTGTTTTAAATAAACACTCTTATAAACACATATTTCGGTCTTGGCTTTTCCCAAATGTTAGAATTAATGTTATAAGCATGATGGTTTTTCTATAGTTTTTGGTTTTTACTGTCTGAATGAATGTATGAGGTTTTCTTTGCTGTAGCTGGAGTTTGAGTGTAGTGTTTCAGCTGCCTGAATAGATAAGATAACTTCCAGAAGAGGCCCAAGTGACTCTCAGCATTCACCGCTTGTGGAAGAAAGGACCAAAGCCCAAATCAAAAAGATGATAACCGAATAAAAGTGAGATTGTGCTTGACGGACCCAAGGAGTGACCATGCAGAGCAGTTCCTGGAAAAGTGAATGTGCACAAGTCCATGCATGAAGAACAGGATAACAAGGGGGGGTTCCAAGACCCGGTCACAACTGTATTTCTTTGCTTTATTGTTTCTCTTTATTAACATTTTTAAACTTTACCAGGAAAGTGAACTTTGTTTTTCACAAACATGTCTCTTTAAGAAAAGAGTAATAATCCCACGAGCTGCTGTAAACGGCTGCAGTTGGGGATGGGAACACCTGGACCACCGGTTCCCTGCTCCTGTGAGCAGGGGATAAAACACTGTGGGAGGATCCTCTGGGAAAGTGAATTGGTGATCTCAAACCAGACAGTGGAGCCTGACCACCTGAACCTCCAGCCCTACCCACGGGGGGCCCCACTGAGAAGGTCCTGAAGTGTCTGATGAATGTTTTGGGATAAATGTGCCACAGTTCTGGGTGCTGGGCACTGCTCTGTCCTTTCCTGAGGCAACCAGGAAAGAATCCCCAGTCTGTTAAATCACCCAGACCCAAACACATGCCAGAGCTGCTCCCCAGTCTGTGTGAGAGCTGGGCTGTGGTTTGGGCCCTGAGCAGGGAATGGCTGCACACCTGGATGATGGGCTGGGCACATGGGTGTGCAGTGATAGCCCCTATTTTCTGATCCAGCAGCTTTTCCTTTACACTTCCCTGTTCCACCTCCACCCCAGCTGCCCTGGTTTGTCACCCTTGGAATGGAGCTCAGGGCTGTTTGCTGCTTGGATCAGAGGCCACCAAATAGTTCCTTATGGATGGTGTCACGTGAAAAAGCCAAGGGCACATTGATTTCTTCAGCAGGTTCCTGGATTTACCCTCATCAGCTGTCTGGGCAGGGTGAGCTGAGATTTGATATAGGTGAGAGGAAGGTGAAATTTGGGGCAGAGCCCACTCAGGAGGAGTCTGGCACACAGTGGGGTGAGCTGAAGGAGGCAAAGTAAAACTCTTGGTGCTCAGGAAACTCTGCTCCCTGCGGCCTGGGAAGAAGGGCAGGCTGCCACAGCCCTGGGCCTGCACCAGGACACCTGCAGGGAATTCAGGAGCTGGAGGTTCTCCCTGCCTCTGGCCAGGGCTGTTTCCTACCATCTTCAGCACAATGACCAGGTCTGGTTTTTCAGCAATCCTCCAAAGTGGACTTTAGTTAAATTCAGGCTTCCTGTGTTGTAGCTGCATCAAATTTCAGGTCAGGCTGGGGAATGTACAGAACTTCCAACTTTTCCAACTGAAAAGAGCCCCAGAGTGGCTTAGGAAAGAACTGCTTTTCCTGTCTAACAGCACATAAAATGACCAGGGGCTGCTCTGCGGGTCTGGCATTCCCAGCAGGGCCCAGATCTGAGAGGACAATGCTTCAGGAGGTTGTTACAGCTCCCTAAAACTCCTCTCCCCAACTCTTCCCTCTCCAGAGAAGGTAGATCTGGGAGGCACCAATTCCTCTTTCCATCCCTCCCCACACCTGCGAAGTGTGACTGAGCTGGAGCAAGCAGAGCCTTCTCAGTGAATCCCCACATTCCCATTCCAGCAGCTTCAGGGCATGTTCCTGGGAGCTGGGGAGGCCCAGAGGATGCTGCTCCTCACTCCCACCCCACAGCACCTGAACAGGAACACTGCCTTCTGAGGGATGCACTGAGGATTATTCCCAAAACACACCCCACCACAGTAAAATGCAATCTAATTTATTGGTTAATTATGTACAGGAGATTCTTGATATTCACAGTAACATCAGACAGGTTACCGCCACAAAGAGCAAGAATAAAAACAAAACTGACAGTCCACTGTAAACAAAACTAGAAATCCTGCTGGATTGGGTGGGACTGGCTCCAGACAAACTCAAAAGGCACTCAAAAGCAACAGAAGCCCACTGAGGGACACGGCCTAGATGCTCTGAGCCCCCTGCTCGACGATGCTGGGGAGGCACAGTGTGTGCAGAGCCACCAGCAGGGCACGGACAGGCACAGGATGTTCCCCAGAGCAGGACAGCACACCCAAGCATGCTGCATGTCTGCCCACACAGGAGTTTAAAGGACCCAGGGCTCCTTGGAGCCCTCCCCTCCCCGTGTTACCAGGACAATTAAATTCAGCAGAGGCGCTGGGGCTGCCCCAGAGCTGCCGAGCCCGGGCAGGGGGAGCTCAGGCTTTGCTCAGCTCTGCACAGCACGCAGCAACCCGGGCTGAGAACACACCTGGGGGGTGTCTGGTGGCAAGGGGCAGGCTGGGACACGGGGACACTTCTCTGGATTGTCACACTGAACTGAGGAAAGCACAGCCAGGGCAGGAGAGAGCAGCCTGGCCCTTGCCCAGCTGTGCATCAGGGAGCTCAGGAGCAGAGGGCACACAGCCCCACCCTGCTCTCTTCAGCCACTTCTCACCCTCCCTGGGCAGCCCAGGGTGCCCAAATCACCCCTCGTGCAGGCTGTGGGGCACCTGAGAGACTCCTGCCCAGGTGAGCCCTGCCAGGGCAGTGTCCCCTCCCTGAGCATGCTGGAGGAAGCTGTGTGCCCTCTCTGGGGACAGCATGGGCAGGAGATGAGCCTTGGAAGCTCATCCTGGGGAGAAACAACTCCAGGGACACAGGTGGCACAAACAAAACAAGGCAGAAAAGCTAAACAAGAACCAGATTGACACTGCATGAGCCACAGCCTGATCTCCAAGTCATCCCTCAGAGAATTCAAGTCTGGTCACTTGGATACACAGAAAAGTGGCTAAAAGGTGACAGCAAGATTGGGCCAAGCAGCTTCTGTTCTGAAGAAAGACACAGCAAGAGGTATATGAGGTGACCACAGTCACCACACAGCCACTCCTCACTCCAGCCTGTGACTGGGATGGCAACAATTCCAGCCCCTTCCAGAAAAACCAATGGCAGCAGTGGCAATGTCACCCTGAGCTCCTCAGGGGTCAAGCCCTGCAGTGCAAACCTCCCACCACATCAACCACCATCTCCAGCTTTTAACAGCTCCAGTGACAAACACTCGGGTTTCCTCTCAGTTCCAGCAGGAGTGGGAAGGGATTGTCCATTTCTCTGTCCAACACTAACATTCCTCCCAGCTCTCCAGGGATGGGGAGGGTCATGTTCCCCCTCTCCTGATTGTTGGGAGGGCACAGGAGAGTTTTACCTTCGTGACAGGTGCAGAGAGAGCACCAGGAGGTTCTGTCACAGACAGAGCTCCCTCCAAAGATCAGACTGGGGAAGGAA
Source organism: Sitta europaea (assembly GCA_013400255.1). Lineage (NCBI taxonomy): Eukaryota > Metazoa > Chordata > Aves > Passeriformes > Sittidae > Sitta > Sitta europaea. The sequence continues at coordinate 246,015 of VXBS01009642.1, forward strand.
GCACTTTTCCTGTCTCTCAGCAGGAGGTGGCTAGAACTTTTCCATGAAAATAACTTTGCCTCTTTCACCCAGATGTGAATTTGCTACAGAAAGGAGCTATTTAGGAACCTAAGCCTGCTTTTAACTCAGCTCCTTTTATTCTTTAGTTGCACTGTCCAGAGAAAACAAGACATCCAAATAAACAGATGGCACCAGCCCAGGAGGGCTGACTTTAGAAGATGCATTTCAAGCCTTGGTAGCAGCTCTGGCTTTCCTTTAAGAGAGTGGGAGAGTGGGCTCTGTGAAGGGACAGCAGCAGCACCATTGAGCACCCAGGTACACAGGAATGGCCTCACCCTCTAAGGCTCAGGGGCTAAAAATCTCATTTCCAAAGATCAGCTTTCCTCACACAGCTGCTGCCAGCAGTCACCAGCAGCATCTTCGGGGGAAAAACCTTCCTGTGTGTGCCCAGAGGCTTTATCCCAGCAAGATTCCCTGTTCTCATGGCATTTCCCAGATACCAGTCCCAGGCTGAAAGTGGTGCCTGTTCTCAGTGCCTTTCCCAAATTCCCTCTGTCTTGTCTTCCAGCCAGTTACAGGCACAAACTGGGTAAGCTGGGCAGAGAGAAGACTCCAGCTTTGCACCACACACTCTGCACAACTTTTTAACATGCAGATGTTAAATGCATCCAGATGCTATGTGGTTCTGCCCCCTCACAGCCTGTCCTGCCTGGGCACAGGGCAGAGCCCACAGCACCTGTCCCCCACTGCACTGAGAACCTGCACCTCCAGCATGGGCACACTGGGATTATCAAGACCAAGAGGAGTCATTTGGGTCAGGAACACTTTTTGATTAGCCCATGCTGCTCCAAATTTATCACCTGAGAAGACATTGAAGGCTTCTGTAGTCCTGTGTTTTCCTTCTCCTCTTCCCCACATCTCTCCTTTACAGGAACATGGTTGTTTTCCTCCTTCACCTCCATCCAGGAATACCCTCCAGCCATTTTAACTTTAGTGTCATGAAATCATTATTTAGCTCTTGCCTCATTTACAGTACAAGTTCTAGTAACCCAAAGTTTAGCTCTAGTTCCATCCAGGTGCAGGTCCACATGATGTACCTGGGGGTACAATGGTTTATTTGGAATCTTTTTGCCCTGCAAATACAGAACTATTCCCCTGCATCTGTTCCATACCTGGGAAGGGAAAGCAGCCAAACTCAAGTGTTCTCCCTGGAGGCTGAGTAAAGCTGCTGGATACATGGGATTAACAACACACATCATCCCCTAGTGGGCTTGGAGGGCAGGTTCATCCAACCCCTGAAGCACACAGGTCACATCCTTGGGTCAAAGTCCTCCCTTGCCAGGGCACACCTGAGTGTGTCTGATGTGCAGCACCAAATCTTCCTCAGGGGCTGAGTCCTACAGCAAAAGGTGTCATTGGCCCCAAAAGCCACAATACCAGGGCAATCTCCTCCCCTGGCATTATGTACACATTGAAAAAAAAAATCAAAATTAAAACAGCCATTCACACATTATTGGCAACTTTGATCTTTTCCTGCTGTTCATTAAACCCTTGCTGATGAACATTTACAATTTAAAAATAAAATGGGGTTTTTTTCTTTTTAGAATAATTTCTACAGTTCTCTCAGCCAACTAATTTCGATCACAGCATAATCTAAGAATGAAGCAAATCCTGGCCAAGAATGGCTGCCATGGACTCTCAAGAGCCAAGGGGAGCAGCATGTCCCAGCACCTCACATCCCTGCACCCCTCCAGGAACCTCTGGTGAACTCCAGCTGATTTTCCTTATCAGGATTCTCTTAGCAGCTCAGGAATGCTCCAGTCCTCGGGTGGCTGCACTTGCAGGGAGCAGGGGGGTGGAGAGGCCTGTGGGCACAGCCAGTGCTAGTGGCAGTGCTCTGTGATATCCACCACCACTGCCTTTTTCCAGCTGAAGAAGAAGTACCCAGTGCCCGCTCCCGCGGCCACGGCGATGCACAGGTACCCGTTGTAGGTCATGAAGATCAGCATGAGGAAGTAGCTGACCACCACCTGGATGATGTGCAGCACAGTCTGCAGCAGGTGGGGCAAGCTCAGCATCTGCTGGCTGGGAACACAAACCCAAACAAGTCAGCAAATGGAACAGGTGGGAAATGCAAGAGAAAGCTGCCAGCACAGCAAGGAGGGTGTGGGATGGCAGAGAAGGAGACACCAGCCTGGACAGGGATTCCTGTATGCAGCAGGCACCTGGAGCTGTGGTTTTGCTCACAGAGCAAAGCAGGCATGGAGCTTGCTGGGAGGACACAACTTTTAGCTGAGAAACAGACTTTGCCAAGCTTCTTTTACCCCCCTCCATTTAAAAGCTGATTGGCTCCTGTCAACAAAAGGATCCTGAGAGTTTTCTCTCGGGGTCCCTGGATGTAACACCCAAACTCTGTTCCTGGGAACTCCCCCAAACACGTTCATTACAAAAACCTCAAGTTCATCTGGCTCCTTGCTGCTTTCCTCCTTTTGCCTCCATTCCTGAGGGTGCCCAGTAGTCCCCCATCCTCCAGTACCACGCAGCATCCCAGTCTGGAGCCAGGACACTCTCCAGAGATCAAAACTGGCTGCACAAAGTTCCCTCTGTGCCAGTTTCACCTGCAGAGCTTTGTTTTAGAATGAAGTGCAAGCCTTACCCCACGGTTTTGTGTGTCTCCATCAGGATGGTGCCGTTGGGGCCGGGCACTGGCATGGAGTTATAGCGGATGCTGACCTGGGATTTTCGGAGCAGACACTCCCGGGCAATCTTAAGGCCTTCATAAAACATGGCCAGGAAGAAGACAGCCACAAAAGCACCAGCCATTTCTGACAAGAGAGGAAACATTATTGTCTCTGGGCAAGAGAACGTGTCAGCAGAGTCACTGTGTGATTGAACAGCCCCACTGTGCTGCATGGGCCATGGCCAGGCCCCGTGTGCCTGCACAGACAGCTGGGAAATGGGAATTTCATCCAGACATTCACTGCAATTTCACCCATAAAGCAAAAACAGCAATCACTTTTGCTAACAAAACAAAACTCAAACTCTACAAATATCTCCATTTTTCTTTTACCCCGCAGATGCCATTAAAACCAGACTTGACACAACATGTCCGCAGATTTTTAGCACAAGTAACAAGGTAATTCCTGAAACATGAATCCTGAAACACCAACTGCAAACCTTTTGTTTGGACCACACAAGACAGTGTTACTAACCTCCAGGAGAATTGATTGTAAGTCCAGAGAACAGCAATGGCACATTCTCACAGCTGAAGTGGAAAGTCATGGCCTGCCAAAAACACAAAGAGTGCCAAGATGAGCCTGAAGAGCTTGTTCCAAGGAGCTCACAGCAAGGTGTAGCAATGGGGTTTGTATGAGAACAAGAATTCACATCAGTTTATTTGGTCACCACCTAAACACCAAGAAACTCTCCAGCAGATCTGGTGTAACACACACAAGTGAGACAGGGATGAGGTGCTCGAGGCTCCAGTTCCCAGCTCCTTCAGGCAGCCCTGTCCTTCACAGAACTCCAGAGAAGTGCCTTGTCCTTGCTTTTGGAGCTCCTTTTCTCCTCAGCATCAGCAGCAGTCAGGGACTGGGGATGTCTCCATGGAGTTCCTCCTTGCCTCCCCAGCCCCTCAGGAACTGGGGTACAGGGCACTTTCCCTTCCCCACTTGGAGCCTGCCTGTGTGACACAGGTAAGGGTTGTACAGGTGAGTCCTCTGGTCCCCTCCTACACTGTGCCAGCAGTGTTGTCTCCCTATGGAATTCCCAGGATGCTACTGGAAACAGAGCTAAACACAACTACACAAGGAGGTAAATCTGGTCCACAGCTGCCCCTGGGTGAAAATAAGGCACAATGAATGGTGTGGGGAGACATCAAAGACACCCAGGCCAGCTGGAGGTGACACAAACTTCCCATCCAGGTAAATACAGCTTGGCATGTCTTGGGCACAGCTGCACACAGGGTTTTCACATGGGAAGTCCTGACCAAGCAAGAGGAATTTTTCTTTGAACTTCCCTCGTTGCTTAATTAAGGTTATTTGCTGAAGCTCAGAATTATGATTCATTTCAGCACCCTTAAGAATCAGCTCATTTTCCCCAGAGCAGAAATTACTGTAAAACACCTTTTAGAGAGTACTTTCATCTCTTCAATGAATTGAACATATTTACATTTAAAATAAAACCCACATAAATCAAAGAACTGCAGCTGAACCTGAGCCTGTCACTTGATACCAGTGAGGAATGGGAAAACACACATTAAATGTGCTCAGTCTGTTATCTAAGATCCTGTACCTATGTACTGCCTTCCCTGAAAGATTTATTTGCAATATGAATTCAAAATCTTGTGCAATTACTCACAGTTTTCAGCTGCAGGGCAAGGCAGGGTCCTGTAACTATCCAGGGAACACCTGACATTTGTAAAGAAATGACATTTACATGGAAAGTAATGGCCCAGGGATGCCAATACTGAGCTGAGGTGATGGGAAGAGCTCCACAAGGAGAGCAGTGGCAGTGCTGGACTGAGAGCTCCACGTGGGCCATGCCCACCAGGGTTGTTCTGGTGCTCTCCCCTCCTCCTGTGGGAGGTTGCTGGTTGCAATAGGAATAGAAGCAGAGATTCTTGGTTTTCTCCTCAGGCACAGAGCTGGCAAACAAACTCCAACTAAAGGTTTGCAAAATCCACTCCTGAGAACACTAATTTGAAATGGAAATGTGCCCTCTCTCCCCTCCTTTTGAAAATTAACCATAAACAGACATGTTTTAATCATCTGAAACTCACTCCAAAAGTATTTAGGAAAAGGAGAAAAAGATGAAAAAGTTCCTAGAACTGGCTACACACAAACACTGATCCCCCAGCCATCTCCATGGAAACTCTGGCCAGGATCTCTGCAAAGCCCCAGAGATGCCAGAATGCTCAAGTCTGAACCTGCTGGAATCAGGAGCAATACAGCCTTACTGCCAACATGGCACAGAGCCCTGGCACTGCTGTGCTGCCCAGACTGAGGGTGCTCTGAGAGCTCAGGAGGGATGGGCACAGAGGGAGCTCAGCACAGCCCTCACACTGCTGGGCAATCCTCTCAGGGCTGCCTGGGCCCTCACTGCCAGCCTGGACAATTCCATCCATCATCCATCCATCCATCCATTTCCTGCAGGAAAACTCTTGCTTTGCATTTCTGCCCTTACCTGGCTGCAGAGCAGACACCAGGCTGGCTCTGGAAAGGTTTTCTCAAGAAAAGACAACTTTGCCAAAGGATCTCCAGCTCTGAAATTTCCTGCTCTGTATCCCTCATGCCACTCCTGCACTCCAGAAGACCCACAGTGGGATCTGGGTTTAACCTGGATGGATTCCTGCCTGACAAAGCTCAGGTTCATTTCCAGCTCTCAAGAGCACAGTCTTTAAGATGATAAGTTACTCTGAACCACAGACAAGGAAAAACTAGCTGGTTAATTCTGACTTCTCCACTTACCATCATCATCATGTCAGATCCATGGCCGTGTCCCGAGGCTGTGGTGGAGGGGTGGTGATGCTCAGGAGGATGTGAGGTTGGCAGCATGGAGCTGTTCATGTGGTGAGACATCTTGAGGACAGAGAGGTTCAGAAAGGCACATAGAAAAGTGGGACCCTGAAAAACAAACAAAAAATTAAGCCCTTTTCTAAACAGAACGTGGTTTCTCTACTGCTACTGCACGAGAAAATATTCCAAGCCACTGAGAACTGCTGCCTCTGGAAAACTCCTGGACTCCTGGAGCATCCTCCTGGTTCTGCTCTGGCTACACAGAGCACACAGCAGGACACTTTAAAGGAGGTGTGTCCCTCTGCAGCATAATTTGATTGAGATGGCACCTGGGGCAAGGGTTCAGCATAAAGGAACACTCCTTATCTATGTGAGAAAAAAACCAGAGCCCCTTCCCAAGTGCCTCTTGCAAGAGGCAAAAATACCACAAGCACCACTTTAAATTGCATATACTGAAGGATCAGATTACAGGATTTCTCTTAATTGACAGTTATGCATTTTATTGGGAACATGTTTAACACAGAAATTGTGTTAGTTGGTACAAGACCTACTGCCAGGCAAAGGTCTGCAACAGCTACAGGCAATCCAATTTCATTTCCATGAGCTTTACATTGCCACATCTCCACTCTAATCACATTATCAACAGTGAGAAAAACACTCGAGAGGCTGCCAGTACCAATGCTTAATCTGGTTACCACAAATCAGGGATGTCTGGAGACATTAAAAAAATAAATAAAAATACCCTCCATGGTTATCTGTGGGCATGGCTGCTGCACTCTGCCCCAGCACTGCCTGGGTTGGCAATTGCTGGTGGGAAATGAAAATCATCAGGTAGAAACAGCCACAGGAAAGAAAATAACCTGGGAATACCAGTCAGTCCTGAAAGCACAGCATCTCTCCTGCTGGACCCTGCCTGGAATCCTCTGCACCCTCCCACTCCAGTCCTGCACTGAAGTAAAACCAAGTGAAATAAAAAGCAAAGTTTGGACACTTTATCAAATTAAAGTTTAAAAAGAAAGGAGAGACAGACTTCCTTCCACATAAATCATCAGGAGAGTTTACAAGTGTGTTTTTACAGTTTTTTAAGCCAAAAGGGAGCATGGTGTGTGAACAGAGGAGGAGATGAGACTCTAGAAGAGCTTTCTAAAGTGCAAATAAATCCCTGAAAGGCAGCTGGTGGTGGAGCTGGCTCAGCATGTGACAGGGACCCTGTGCAGGGATCACTGGTGGCCCAGAACACCAGTGCCAGTGCAGCCCTGTGCAGCCCCCATGCCAGGGGATATCCAAGGGATTTGGGGCTGAATTTAAGTGAGATATGAGAGAAATTAAAGATTTGAGGAAGGCTAGGAAACTAAGTCAGCAGTGCTGGGGAGGAACTCAAGAGAAAGACATAAGTAATACACTGCAAACACTGAAATTAAATAAAGCAGGGAAGCACCAAGAAGCAACACCAGAACCCACAGCTCAGGTATGTTCTGCATTTCTCTGCAGATGAAGTTTGTAGCCCATCTCTTATTTCATCAGACAACCTCACAATAATCCCCTGGAAAGTAACTTGTCATGGAATTCAATGGCACTGGCTAAAGCAGAATGAACTCCTTGTCCATATTTCTGCTAATACTTTTTAACTCACTCTGTCCCTGATTTGTGCTTAAATATTGAGACCAGAAAAATCTTCATGGGGAGATAAAAAGGAGAGAGAACAATGCAAGCAGTAGCTTAGCTGAGACAGAAAACTTCACCAAGGGATACCTGCAGAATGCCCAGTGTGATTGCCATATAGCACAGCTTGGAAGATCATCCTGTTCCAGAGCTGAAATGTCCAGGCTCTAGAACTGCAGTCCCAAAATACAAACACTTGGGAAAGCAATTCTCTGCCAAAACACACAAACTTCAAATTGTCTTTTGCATCAGGGAAGGAAGAAAAATAGCCCAAGTGTTTTACCCCCAGGATCAAAGGTAAACGTGCTGTGAGAGAAAAGACAAAACACAAGAACTTCCCTCTCCTGCAGCCAAAATCTCCTGGAATCACAGAACCATGGAATATCCTGAGCTGGAGGGACCCCCAGGATCCCCCAGCCCAGCCCCTGTCCCTGGCCAGCCCCCAGCCCCCCCTGGCACCCCTGGGATGCCCAAAGGCTCCTGGAGCTCTGGCAGCCTCGGGGCCGGGACCATTCCCTGGGCAGCCTGGGCAGTGCCAGCACCCTCGGGGGGCAGAGCCTTGCCCTGAGCCCAGCCTGAGCCCCCCTGGCCCAGCTCCAGCCATCCCTGGGTGCTGCCCCTGTCCCAGAGCAGAGTTTAGAGCTGTCCCTGACTCCTCCCTCTTCTCTCAGTTGACTGATCCATTGCTTTTCCTTTGAATACAACATCCTCACCAGCAACTACTGTCCAATGATTATTTATTCCTCTTAGGATTTCACATTCCTGCCAAGCTCAGCAGGTTCCAAAATGCTTCACAGAAGCTCTGGCTGGTTACCAGATGAAAAGCTGCCTTCATGGCTCAGCTGTGTCCAGCTTTTCACTCCTCTCCTTCTCATTAATCATCATTTGTCTGCAGAAAGGGAGAAACAGTGGATGTATTCTCAGGATATTTACTCTGTAGGAACAAAGAACAAGGTCAGGAGTTCAGGAGTGGCTGCCTGTGGCTGGGCTGGCCTTGGTACAGGTTACAAAGGGCAAGCTTGACCCTCATCTGGGTAGCTCCTTCCCACCCTGCTATCCCAGAGCTGCAACACCAAATTGAACCCCTTGCTGCAGCCACCCAACACTGAAGGACGTTGTATGAGATCCTGAAAGGATGGGGTATTAAGTAGCTTAAGAGGAAATAACCTCATCTGAGCCACTCCAGCTGTGTTTTGTGTTACTGAAAGTAACAAACAGTGGATAAATTCCTGTTTAAAAATAATTCGGTTCCAGTGGACAATCAGACTCTGATTTACACCTTAGGAGATCTCTACCTAGGCCTTGAGGTACAAAACAATATACAGGGCAGCAGCAGCAACAGGTTAATGGGTGTGTAATATCCCAAGCTGCAAATCCCTGGTTGGTTTGCACAGCTCCTAAGAAACAAGCTGACAGATGTGGAGCTCTGTATGTCACAAGAAAGTGGTGCTTTAACAAGGCTGACTCCATACCCGAAGGAAAAAAATCTGCTCCCCACAAGTTTCTATTATTGTAAATTCTTTAAATAGGTTTAGCCTTGTACAAAGCCAGCCCTTCAGCAGGTATTTCTGCCTGAATGGGTGATTTGATCTCTGGCTGCTGCCTGCTCCATATGTTTGCACTGAGAGGGAGAGGCACTGGAGTGGATTCCTGAGCCTGGAGCCCTGGAGAGGGATCTGCCTGTGGCTGCATCAGGCTCAGAACTCTGAACACCTGAAGGAGACAGACCCCAGGGTGTACCTGTCACAAGAGACACACACACACACACACACACACACACACACACACACACACACACAGAGTGATTTTTTTTTTTTGTGCTCTGCAGTAACCTACTGCCTAAGAAAACAAACAGGGTGGAACAGGAGAGAGGAATGAGGAAATTCTCCAGGGCTTCTTTCCTTCCCTCTCAGCACTGTTACCCCAGGTGAGAGAAGCCACAGCCTCCATTTCACAAGGCCTCAGATTTTTAAGGAAAACTGCAAGACTCAGAGCTCCACACAGGACTTCTCTTTCTTTAAGCAGGACCTCAGGCAGCCCCTGCTCACACTGAGGTTTCTGTCCCAGCCCTGCAATGCCACCGTGGCTGCTCTGCAAAGCAGGCTGGATCAGGACAGGTGCAGCCAGGAGCAAACTGGCAGCACCAGGACACCCTCAGCCTCTACCAACACCAAACCAGTACTGCCTCACCTCACACATACCAGGAGGCCACGTTTGCAACTGCAGGGCACAGAGAAGGGGAGGACAGGCAGGAGGTGGCAGGGCACACACAAGTGCAGGTAAATGAGCTGGACCTGATGGGATGCCAAAGCCAGAGCAGTCTTTTCAAGCAGGTCTCAGCCAAAGCTCATTGCCATTACACATAACCCCCTCCACAGCTTCCCAATCTATTGCTTCTGCTGTATTCATCCAGAGTCCTGCAACTTCACAGCAAATCAGTTTTTCCTGTGGCAAACACCCAAGGAAAACACACCTTTCAATGCAGAGACACAGGACATTCAGAAATAGGACTCACTATGGGAAAGATCTACCAAGTTCCCAAAAAGTACTTTACAATCAGCTCAGTGTCAAACAGATCTTCCTTAAAGTCCCAAAGTGAAAGAAGCCCCTTTCCAAATCACAAGTCCAACAGGATTTACACTGGAGCCCTAAATCAATGCCCATTACACCATCAACTCTTCCCTTCTAAACAGTGCCTCATCTTTCCCAAACCAGCTCAGAAAACCCAAAAAACAAAACTCCACTGACTCCCCAAAAGGACCACAGCCTTAAAAATCCCCTCTGCAGTCCCCCTTAGAGCAGGGATTTGTCCCACAGCCAGGGTGCTGCTGCAGTGGCCAGCACAGGACTGGCTCCTGCTCAGAACCCTCCTGACTCCTCTCAGCACAGCTGGAGTAATCTGTACCTAATGTCTCTCCACCACCCTTCTGATACAAGAACAGGGTCAGGGGTCCCTCTCTTCTCCTGAACAAGACAGAAAGACTTGGTAATATTTACTAAAAATTAAAATCAAAGTTCCTCAGGGAAAGCCAAGGGAAAATGACTAAAAATAGCAAGCTGGAAAAGCAAAGACCTCTCATTTACAATATCACATCTGGTCCAGTGCTGCATGACACAAAGGAATGATACAGAAAAAGCCCAGAAGGAATGGAAAAGGCACCCAGGAGTTCCCAGTGCTCTACTTACAGCAGTGCTGCTGGCAGACCGAGCTCCACTGGCTCCCAGCCTGTGGTCCCAAGCCCAATCCCTTTTTTGTTTAGCAGTGCTGTAAATGGAGTGGGAGGGAAGCAGCAGCCTGCAGACACTGCAGCTCTGTTCACTGGCTCTAGCTGTGGGCTCCACTGAGCTCGTCATCAGAGACCTAAGCACTGCTTTTAGTTTATTCAATTTCCTGGCAAACTTTTCTACTTTAACTGCTTCCTTTCCAAATGGGTGGACTTGTGATTCTTCCAGGATCCCAGGCAGAGCTCCAGAGCTGCTTAAAGGTACAGCTGAGGGACAGTGAGGGACAGACCAATTCCACCTGTTCATGCTATAGCAGCACCCAGCAATGGCAGCCAGGCCCCTGGGCCAAGCTTAAAGACACAGGGAACAAACACCACATTCTTCAGTAATGCAGCAGAACACGTGTTACAGATACACACTGCTGTTTCCCAGTGTGAAAATTCCCCTTGGAACTCTCCCAAGCAGCTTCAGCAACCCCAGGCTGGCACTGAGACACAGGGAGGGACTGTGCTGTGCCCAGGACTCTTAATTGCACACCTCTGGTTTTCCCTTGCACAATTCCTGAAGAAGGAACTCTTAGAGCTATATTAAGAACTCAAGGAACGTTTGTGAGCTCACAGCAGAACTGTGGCTTGCCCTGGTACTGCCTCAACACCTCAGTCTCATCCTAAAGCTTTTCCCAGAAGTTTAAGGCTTCACAAAAGCTCAACAAACCAGAAGGGGTTTGGAAAAAGGGAAAGAGAAGGGCACAGCTCAGGAGCTCAAACACACACTGAGAGTGAGCTGTACAAATGTGGATTTCCTGGGGCTTGTCCCTGACCATGGAAGCTTGCTGGATTCCAACTGGACCAGCAGAGCCAAGCAGTGGCACAGTGTGACACAGGGCACATTCCCCTGTGTACCTGTGAGCAGGCTGAGCTATTCACACCCACAGGTTTCAGAACTTCCAAGGATGACAAGCACTCTGGCACTCTGGAGGATGTCCAGCCAGACATGCCAGAGGCTGCAGTGCAGGGAGTGGAGAACAGTGGGCAAAAAAAGAGCTGACAAGGGCTGCAGACAACATCTTGTGTTCAGATTCAAAAGGGCCCGGGCAGCCTGTGACATGCCAGGATGGGAGCAGTCAGCAGGGACAGGCAGCCAAGCTGGGAGCACCCAGAGCCCAGCTCTCCCAACTGGAATGCACAACACAGGCAAAAAATGGGCTTTTGACATGAGGTGCAGGGCTTTCATGTTTTGTGAGGGGAGAAATCCCCAGAGAGCTGCTCCTCTGCCATCACCTGCACTGGGGATCCCAGCTGGAACCACTGCAGCACGGTTGTGGATGCACCCAAACCACTCTGCTGTCCAGGAGCCATGGCCACAACTGATGGGATCTGCCCAGGCTGAGACAGACCCTTATCAAGGTGATCCTGACAAACCCCTGAGGCAGGATGTGGCTGGAGAATGAAGCAAAACCACATCACCCACACAGAGAGGTTTGGGGGTGACACTAAGTCAGAGCTGAGCTCGGGTACTCTGCAGCACAGGCAGATCACAGGGGCCAACAATCACACCCTGCACCAAACACCCATCCTTCAGGCCTCCTGGCTGCCATCACTTGCTTATTTTATTCTTACCAAATCCTTGTGTTTCCTGTACCAATGTGTTTGTCCCTCTCTTTACCAGGCTGCTGTGTCCCCAGGGCTCAGGCTGCCCCTCCACACAGCACCCACAGACATGGCAAATACCCCTAACAGTGCTCCAGTTCCAGACTATGGATTCCAGTTGGGATGGGATGCTGGCTCACACAAGCTCCCTGGAGCTGCACCACATCATTTGGCAGCTCGACGAAGTTATATGCACTAATTAATGTTTAATTAAAATGAAGATTAAAATAAGATGATGAAGTATCAGCATATGTTCAATCCTTAAGGTCCTCTCCTTTGCTCTGAACCAAAGCATCCCTCAGCTGTACAACTAAAACAAAGCTGGTCACAGCCACTCAGCACAACCCCCATGACTTGAGGAGGGGCCAGAGCTCTTCCTCTCAAGCATGGCTACAATAATGGCCCTTTGATGGAGTTTATTTTCATAGCAAACCTGTCTGGTCACCCTCTGTTAAAGGCTTCCCTACAAGGGGAGGGTCATTCCTAATCTCCCAGCTTCTGCAGACGCCTCAGGAAATCTGTAATCTTTGAACAACAAGAAAAAATAACCCAGGACAGATTGTTCTTTACAGGACAATGCACTGAACTTCATTAAGTGAAGCACACACCATGTCATTACCTACAGGCCAAATGGAGTGAAAGGCAGCTGAAAACAACCCAGCAGAGCACAAAAACTCAGACTCTAAGCCTGGTAACATTAGAGGAAAGGCTGAGAAATGCTGGCAAGAGCTGTGTACAGGTGGCAAAATAATGGGGAGTCAGGCTGAGCCTCCCCTGTGGTCAGGAATTTTCCTCAGCCACACTGAAACTCCAGGAGACAGCAAAGCAGTCAAAGAAGGATCCTCGTGAGAAGCATGGCACACCTGAGGAGTCCTTGCCAACCCTTTCCTGCTGTGGACTCATTTCTGAGAGAAGTCTGACCCAACTCAGGTGCAAACACCTGGGACACACACAGAGCTTTGCATGGAGATCCAAGAGTGATCCTCTGCTGTCTCCATCGAGCTGAGACCAGGCAGTTAGACCAGATGATTCCTGAAGGTCCCTTCCAATTTAACATTCCTATCCTATTCCTATATTTCCTACTCCTACTCCTACTCCTCTTCTATCCTACTCTACCCTACAGCACCCCTCTGCTTGTGCTGGCCACCTCTCAACCCCTGCCTTGGTAGCACAGGTAAGATCATTTCCACAATGACCACAGGAACCTTTAGCAAGAGGTGACAGAACCAACACTGTCACACCTCAGTTTGCCTCTGTCCCTCCCAAATCCAAGGTCAGCAATGCAGGGGGAGAAACTCCCCTCATCTACAAAGGAATCCCACACACATTCCCACACATCCCTGTGAACATTACATTACATTTTCCTTTGAAAGAAGCACTGCAATCTCAAAGAAGAATCCATGCCTCCAGCTGTTGGGCCAGATCCTGGGGTCCCCACGTGCACATGGCCCCCAGAGCACCCCAGCATGGGGCAGCACCACCTCTTCAGCACAGCAGCACAGCTCCTTGCCCTCTGCTGTGCTCACAATGGTTTGGAAGGTGCACACCAGGCTTTGGGGCCCAGAGGACAGCAGTGGCTACATGTGACTGGAACGTTCTCATGCCTTTGCAAATGCAACACACTCCTTGCCCTGTCCAATGCAAAACAGCAGGAATGGCATGACACCAGGAATTCCACTGGGATTGGGTCTGGCAGCTGCTGTGAAAGCCACGGGGTGCAGGCTTGCAAAACAGTCTGTTCAGCAGATGTTGCTCAGGGCACATCTGTCACAGAAGCCTGGCTCAAGGGAGGGAGTTTTGGGTGGCAGACAGATGCTGGAGGCTGTCACAAGGCTGAGGATACTTATCCACACAAGGGACTCTTATCCACACAAAGGACAACCAGGCAGGACACAGCAAACTTGTTTTGGAGAAACTGATATCAAGAATGCCATGACCTGAAGTTTTCAGCAACAACTTGCTCCCATTCTGGTAAAACACAAATACTTTCAACCTGCACGAGCCCAAATTAACCTGAAGTCCCCAGTGGGACACTTTCCAAACATCAGAACACATTCTTGGCTGTCTTGAACAACCCCAGCCAGGGACTATAATAAGCCAAGTAAATCCAAAGTGGAGCTGAGGGAAGAAAGCAGAGCTCACTTGGCCTGGTGTCACCCTCACACTGACCAGGAGCAGAGGGCCAGGAACAGACATGTCAACCACAAATTGCTTTTATTGCCAATAAATGCTAATGAAGATTGTATTCATAGAGGGGAGCTGCTGCATCAGCAGATGATGTGGAAGAGGAATAGTGACAAGGTGGTATCAATTAAAAGATGATTGGCATCTCTTCCATACTTCAGTTTCCCTGTTCATCTGTCTTTCCCCTTTTCCATGCTACTGCTCCAAGAGAACAGCCCCCAGCTCCAGCTGGGCAAAACCAGCAAGGACACCAATGTCCTCTGGGTTGTCAAAGCCAGAGCACATCCATTCTGCACTAGGCCTCTGACTCCTGCACTCAGGAGTGCCTTGTCCTGCTCAAGCCCACCAAGAGCACAATTTCTTCCATTCTGTACATGGACAGTATTTTCCACCCCTTTTTCATTTCTTCCACCACCAGCCTTTTGGATCCCTTATTTGCCCCATGCTGTTCATTGTTCCCCTTTCTGTCTGGGTGGAAGAGGCAGCTGTCCCCCTTTCTGGCACACGAGAGCACAGATGTTTCTGGAAAGTGGCAGAATTGAGGCCCCTCAGGACATGCAAGAGCTGAGGAGTGAGTGCCATTCCCACAGCTCCCAAAGCAGAGATGCTGTACCAGAGCTGACTTGTGATTCTGTCAGCTGGAGACAACAGCACAGCACCAGAGATACTGAAACTGCCACAGGATGCCATGTTACAATTTCTTTATGAAACATTCAGGATAAAAAGCATGGCAGACACCAAAATTCCTTACAGCCAATGCTAGCATGAATTCAAGCTAGAAATGACAAGTTTCCATCAAAGGTAATGCCCAGGAGGCATCTACAGAAGCACTTCAGCACTTCCTGTGTGTGTCAGAGCCTTCTGAAGCCCAGGTCTGCAGTCCAGCAGGCCACACCATCAGAGCCTCACTTCTCTTCCTCACATCACCATGAGCATGACACAAGAACACAAATCCAGGTCACAAAGTCCCCAGGATTCAGCAGCCAGGGAGGAGAAACCTGGCAGGAAGGGAGGAAGTTTAGGCAGATATGAGGCAGAATGGCTCTAAGGCCAGGGGAGTAAGAGCTGTGTTGAGATGGAGGAGCAGGGGGTGGGTGGTGCTCAGGCAGGAGTCACCTGGGAACCTCCTGCTAAAAACTCTCAGCACTCACCCATCAGCTGAGGACAACCAAGGATCCTGAGCAGTGAGGACACACAGGACAGCTCGGGGAAGAGGAGACAGAAAAGCAGGGCCATGTGACCCATATTTTCCAAGATTACGTAATTCCTGAATAAACAGATATTTCCTTATCCTCAGTGCTGGTTTTTGCTCAGATGTTACACAACCAAACACAGGAATGGTGACCAGGGAGATGTGATCCATATGGCCACAGAGCAGGAACCATCCTGCTGCCTCAGGGGAGGCTGAGAACAAATGGGACAGAGTCCTGAGCCTGGGAATACTCTTCAAAAACTTTTTAATATAAAAATATATTCACATTTGCAACCCCATCTTGCAAGATGCGTATTCTGTAAAATCAGACAAATTCTGCTTCCTTAGAAAAAACAAGCCTAGTGGAGAATTTCACTTCCTATTTCATATGCCCTAATCAAGAACAGTTTCTAGCATGTATTCCTCCACCTGTAACAGGCACTTTTACAATGAAGGGAGAAGTTTTCTCTTCAAATGAAAGAAAAAAAAACAACTCACCATTTGCATACAGGTTCTTTATAATGTTCACTAATTCAGCTTCCAGATTCCTGCACATTCCACACCTCCTGCACCACTTGTACCTATGGAAAGGAGCCTGTCTCCCACAAAAATGTTATCTATTATCTCTTTATAGAAGTTATCTTGTAACAGCATAAATACCTTTGTCCCATGCAGGTAAAACTAAACCTGAGGGTAATAAATGGATGGCACAAGTTTATTAGAGGCTTCATAAAAGGGAGTCCAGCACAGCTGAGTCACAGGAGATTCCCAGACCTTACCCTGCTTGCCCATTTTCACACAGTTTATCTTCCCTCTCTGGCTGCTTTTCAGCATTATAATCAGACTTAGTCCAGAAAAGGCAACGCTTGTACAAGTTCTGAACTGACTTTCAGGTGTTTTGAGAATCTGAATAACAAGAAAACCACACTCCAAAACTCCTGGTTAATTTTTAGGAGGCCACTCCACATGTGTGATATGAGACATACTGATTTAAGCAATTCACACACGTTTTTCCATGTCCAGTACAGCCACACAGGACAGCATCCTTGCAGAGCAATTCCACTTCACTCTTTTCCCATTTAAGCAGTTGTTTGGCTGTAATTACCCCTCAGAAGTGTGTCCATGTGCAGACACAGCGTTGTGAAGGGGCCACTCAACCATTCCCCTTCCCTGGAGCTGCCACATTCCACCCTTTGTCAAACATTGCCTCAACAGCCCCGGGCTCATGTCAGCTCCTCCTGGGATACCCAGGAGTGTCAGGGTCACCTTTGAAATGCAGCCTTCAACTAAAGACCTAAGAGCTCACAAGACTGACTTCTAGGAAGATATCTTTTCTTGCAGAGGAGAAATGGATGTGTGCTCACTTCCTTCTGCAGCACCATCCATGACTGTCCCTCAACACAAGAACCTGTTCTACCACAGCCAAGAATCAAATTTTTTTTGTGCCTCAAATACTTGTTTTGAGAAGCCTCAAGCTGTTCATAGGCAAAATGCAAAGTAGAACTCAGGTCACCAGCAGCAAAATCCATTCCAGTGGGTTTTTAATTAAGCCCAGGAAGTGGATCTCTGTTTTGGTAGTTGGTTAAGGCTAAATATCCATCACCAGAGGCACCTTGCTACTCTTGATCCATGATCTTGGCAAACAGCAAGTGGATGGCACAGTGATGTATAAACAGCTCCCAGGTAGTAATGCAAATACTTGTAAGGTTCAGAGCAAAAATTCATAGCCCCAATCCATGGAACAGAGCAATCTCCTTTTGAAAATGCAACTGAACTATTGGAAGCATTATTGAAATTACTGAGTCACTGAAAATACAATCTCAGCACGGCAGAAGATCTCCAGTATCAAGAAGAGGAAAAGAGCAATCAACTCAATGCTCTGGAAAGGAACTTATCTTTGGAAGAGCCTTGGCCTCGTGACACTCTTCTGACAGGAAGAGCCATGACTGTAGGGCATGGAAAACCAGAACAAGAGCCACCAACAATTCTTCTATGAGTGACAAAAAAACATAACAGGAGAGAGCTTTGAGTGCTGGCTTTTTCATCATTTTCAAACCCCTGGACAGCCACAGAGCTGCTAAGCCAAAGCAGAAATGATTCAGAGCTAAAAAATGCTGAGTACTTACTTTTCCACAGACAGGTTTTCCATCTACCCCCTCCAGAAGAGTCTTTTTCTCCAAAGAGGCAACAAATCTGAGACTGATCAAAGTTTCTCAACCCTCACATAATGCTGACAAGCACATCATTATCTCTATCAAAGGCTAATCATTAACTACTGCTTGGATTAGCTTAGGACCAGGCCAAGCACTGGGATGCTCACATACAGATCCAGAGAGCAGCAAAAGCAGCTCCTGAGTCTCCCTCACGAGATCTTAGGACAAATGCAAAGAGATTTTAGAACTCCCTGATCTGATTAATTGCACTGCAGAGATTATTTTCCAACACATTAACCAAAACACATTTCAAACATTCATATCTCTATCAGATAAATCAGTGGTTTGCTTGCTTCTGGATATTATAACAAAGCAAGCCTAGCTTATTTTAGTATTTTAATATTTTAGTAGTCAAACTGAGAGGGAGTAGATTTATATAAGATATTAGGAAGAAATTACTCCCTGGGAGGGTGGGCAGCCCTGGCACAGGGTGCCCAGAGCAGCTGGGGCTGCCCCTGGGTCCCTGGCAGTGCCCCAGGCCAGGCTGGATGGGGCTGGGAGCACCTGGGACAGTGGGAGGGGTCCCTGCATGGCAGGGGGTGGAACAAGATGAGCTTTAGTGTCCCTTCCACCCCAAATCACCCTGTGACTCTATCTGCCCCATAATGAAGAAATGT
The DNA here is from genome assembly GCA_013400255.1 of Sitta europaea. Taxonomy (NCBI): domain Eukaryota; kingdom Metazoa; phylum Chordata; class Aves; order Passeriformes; family Sittidae; genus Sitta; species Sitta europaea. The sequence goes on from VXBS01009642.1 coordinate 264,273, forward strand.
GATGTTTTCAAAGCTATCAGCCAGTTTTTAGGAGCATTGGAAAGCGAGAAAAAAATAACACTGATGCAGGTAAATTATCAATTTTGCAGAAATTCTTCAACACTGTGTACAAAAACCTTGTCAGGGTAACTGGCTCTGGGACCCCTCTGCTTGGAAAGCTGGAGCCAACAACTGCTATGGGAAAAAAAAGGGAAAAAGCAGAAAAATTGCAAGAGCAGTTGTGCTTTGCCATGCAACACAAGGGGCCTCATGGTGGGGGCTGTGGTTTCAAGCAAGATCAGAAGTTGCACAAAACAGGATCAACTGACAAGCAGTGCACATGATCCTGCTGTTATGATGTCCTGGAGGGTTTTACTTGAGGAATTCAGAAAATTCAGGAAAGTCAGGCTGCTGCCAAGAGGTTTTTAAAACTAGAAGCAAAATAATCGTAATCAAGTGTATTAGCCTCTATCATCCATACAGAAGGATATCCCACAGACACTGCTCTGTGCCTTTTATGAAAAGAGCACAAAAATGGCTTTACAAGTATAACCAAGCCTGTAACAGGAACACGAGGGCAGCTGTGAAAGTTCCAACCGTTAGCAGCTGTTCAGGTTTCAGCCTGACAGCATCTGTAACATGCTCCTCCAGCACACTTCAGCCTCACCTGACATTACCTTAACCACTAAAGTTCAGCACATCCTCGTGAGATAATGTCTTATCCCAAGTTAATGAAGGCACCAAAGCCGACACTAACTTGATTTGTATAAAACCCTCCTGGCAGCGAACCCAGAAATGGTGACTCAGTCTCTTGTCAAATCCATTAGACCAGGAGCTCAGACAAACAATGAGCCAAGAAAACCAGAGCAGCACTGATTGCATTTCACTCGCACAGTGTCCCGAGGCTGGGTGTGTTCCTCGGGACCTTGTGCTCCCACTTCCCTCATCACTTTGATGTACAGGGGCTGATTTGCCCATCGGAAATCCCCTCCCACGGAGCCCCACTGAGGGCAGCACTGCAGTGACTTCCCGAGGGCTGCAGCAGAGTGAACTGGGATGGCTCCTCCTGGGAGCACTGGTCTGAGCCTGCTCCACATTTGTTAATGTTTCTCCTTCCCAAGTAAAAGATGCAATCTTGAAAGAGCCGCGCAGCTGTGCCAATGGGCTCTTCAGCAGAACCCCTTCGGAGCAGGGAAGGGTGACGGGGGAAGCAAGGCAGCAATGGGATCCCAGGCCAGCCTCTGGCACAGCCCAGCCAGGCTGGCACGAGCTGCTGCCATGTGCAGCCACCAATTCCACACATCAGCCAAGGGTCACAGGGATGAGCCCCTCCCTGAGCAGGCTGGAGCTGGGCCCCTTCCCAGGAGCTGCTTTTCCCAGCTCTCTGGAGCAGGCCACTCTGCTCACAGCATTAGCTCAGGATGAGCACTGCACCTCACAGGTGGCCCCAAAGCACTTCTTAATCCTACAGAGCCTAGTCCAATCTCTCTAATGTGAAAAAAGCCTGAAAGTTCATTTGCCGGGCACTCATTCCCCCAACAGATGCAGTGTTTAGGCAAAAAAAACCAGCCAAGACTGTCAGGGTTCACCTTATCCTGGTTAGCCAGAAGATCAACTAAATATATCACAAAGCTCATATTCCAAGCTCCTGTACCTTCATCAGAGGAATGAGATCTGAACCCGTGATAACTAATGAGTAAGTGTGGGAAAAGAAGGTGTATGGAAGTGAAGTGGCTCTCCCACAGTCTCAGGAGAGCTTGGGGCACTAACTGTGAGGTCCCTGCCAGAAAACCTCCATTCTGTGCCCATTTTCCTCCCAACTTCTCAGGATTCATATCAGGACATGCTGAGCAAGCAGTGAGAACAGAAGAGCCTTAATCACTTTACAGCATTTGCTCTGTGCTCTAGGGCTACCATGGACTGCTCTAGTCATTTAGATAAAGTGAAAGGATTGCATGCTTTTTTTAGCAGATAATAAATGACATTTACATCTGTGATACAGCAAATGTGAGATTTTTCTAACATATGTCCACAGAGAGGAAAAGAGCAGGAAGCAAAGCCATTCCTCTGGCTGCAATCACAGTTGCTGAAGTGCCACTGGAAATCAGCTGGAGACCCTTGTAGATATGAACTGATAACACAGGGAAGAAAAGACAAGGGGAAATGACATTAAAAACTGTAGAAATAAAAAAGGAAAACTAGAAAGGAGCTATTTCATCACAAGCTCTCACTTCTAGATTGGCTTCTAAACCAAGAAAGTCTAATTCCAGGACCAACAAATGAAAAGCTTTAGAAAGTACAGCAAAATAGGAGTTTAATTTGTTTACAATAACTAGTCCCATTATTCTCTGCATTAGCAGATTCCAGCTTTCAGATGAAAAAAAAAAGGTTAATGAAAAAAATCACTGGCATCATGTTTTCCAGGACCTGATTGGGAACATTTCCAGAAAATTAGATTGAAACAAAAGGCAATGGAGTAGATTAACTAAGATTGGATTTCCCACAGAAAAACAACATGAACTAGATTGAGTCTTTTTCATCCTTCCCTAAGAAAAAATTGCCAAGACTCCCAGTGATTTGCTGGCAGACTTGTGGAGAAGTTCATGCTGGCAATGTGCTTCAGCTCAACTTCCCAAAATTCTGCTGCAGGCTCCTGCTAACTTTCAGGTGACCTTCAGGCCAGAGCAGGGAAGGCAGCTCTGCAGAGCCATGGCAGCTTCCTGTGGGTTGAGGGGTCCTCATGGCAAATAGAGAAACCAAGGAGGAAAGGAGAAAATAGTACATTTTAGTTCAAAGAACAAAAAGTTCTGTCTTCTCTTGGACCTAATGTCTGACTGGAAAACAATCCAGCTGAAAGGAAACTCCCCAGGGCCCTGCTCAAAACTCACCTTGTGAACGTGGTAGATTTTGTCATTTATTTGCAATATAAAACTGGAAAAGATTATTCTCAGTGCCCTCCCTTCCCAGGCATTAAACTTTTGATGAGGGATAGAGTGTTTCACTAATCCAGACCTTGAAGTTATATTGTGAAGGTAGAAGTGAAGTGAAAAATTGCCCCAAACCTCTTTCCAAAACAAAAAACAAAACAAACAAAAAAAAACTCCACCAAAACTGCACAAACCTTGTCCTTGTACCACTGCAAGTGGCAGGGATGATACCTTTAAAATAAAAAAAACATGCAAAAGTGACTTGGAAAGGTGATTTAATTCCTCCTCTCTACTAGCAGAAATTATCCTAATTCTCAGCTTAGTTAACAAGCTGGGCTAGATGAGAAATCTGATATGAAATGCAAAGCAGCCAAATCTCAGTAGGAGATGGTTGTACAAAACTCCTTCATTCTCAACACCAAGTTGTTTGGGAGCCTGCAACTCTTGCCAGTTCTTATATTTTCAGTACCTTGTTTTTTGGTTTGGTTTTTTTGGGGGGGAGGGAAAAGAGCAGAAGAAGGAAAAACCTGCTAATTGCAACAAATTTTGTGTTTGCAGCAAAAAGCATCACTTTAATTTTGTACTGTACAGCAGAGCAGTCACAGCTTCACCAACAAATCTTCAGTTACAAAACCAATCTTCATTTAAACAGCAATATTCACACATTATTCCCAGTGACCCCCTTTTTAATGAAGGATGGGAAAAAAATAATTCAGAGTCCAAAGCCTGATGAAAGCCTCAGGAAACATTACCTCATAAATGACAGGATTTGGGATCATTAACTTGAAGGCTAACTTACCCTATAAGATCCCATTCTGCTACTCATGAAAGATCCTGCAAAAGCTTTACTGACCTCAGGCTCAAGCAGAGGCAAGTTAAGATCAAACAGACTGAAAATCAACTTAATAAACACTTGTGAGGAGCGTTTCATCTACCTGGGCACAAAAAGCAGGACGAGTAAGCATTCTGGAGCTTGGAGGTTGAGCACAAACAGGAAGAATTGGCCTCTGCCTGGGAACTGTGTGCAACCACAAGCCCACTGCACACTCAAATACACGTAAAGACTGTGAACAAAGCTGAAATTAAAAAAGGACAAGCGGCTAAGGTGTGATTCTTGCTGCGTGCTGCAGGGTGTGCTGCCACAGCCTCTTCCCCACTACACTGGCATTAAAACTGGCCAGTGCTAAATCCCAGTGAAAAAAATAGGAAATATATACATTGGGCTAAGAAGATGGTGAAGGGTCTGAAAGGACCACATGAGGAGCAGCAGAGGGTACTGGGATTGTTCAGCCTGAAGGGGAAACAGGTCAGAACTCACCAGGGGCTGCAGCTCCTCCCCAGGGGCAGCTCTGCTCTGTGACAGGGCCTGAGGGAATGGCTTGAGGTTATCCCAGAGCAGGCTCAGGCTGGGCTCAGGGCAAGGCTCTGCCCCCCGAGGGTGCTGGCACTGCCCAGGGGATGGGCAGGGCTGGAGCTGGGCCAGGGGGGCTCAGGCTGGGGCTCAGGGCAAGGCTCTGCCCCCCGAGGGTGCTGGCACTGCCCAGGCTGCCCAGGGAATGGTCCCGGCCCCGAGGCTGCCAGAGCTCCAGGAGCCTTTGGGCATCCCAGGGGGGCCAGGCTGGGGCTGGGGGGCTGGCCAGGGACAGGGGCTGGGCTGATGATCCTGGGGGTCCCTCCAGCTCAGGAGATTCTGTGATACCTGTACCTAAAAAACCCAAACTGAAGTGCCACACCAGGACTTAGCCACATGGGTCTTCTCCATTTAAAAAACAACTATGTTAACAACCAACCCCCCAGAAAGACAGGAGCCAAAGCAACAAACTGTCTTCATCCCAGGGGTCCCACTTCCCATTGGAAGGAAGTTCATGTCCACCTGCCTTACCAAGGTTGGAACAATCTCCTCCCTCCGGGAATTTACACCAAATTATTGTGTTTTGGTTTTTTTTATCAGAAAGAAGACTCTTACCCTTTTCCAAGTTTCATTCCAAATTCATCACACATTCCTCAATATAAAAGCTGCTTAACACTCCCCTTTATCTTCTCCGTTTAGAAGTGGAATCACTGATATCTCAATCATTGCAATAAACTCCTGAATTACTGCAAACTCAGGTCCACAACAGACGTGGCAACTTCCTGCTCAGACTCAAACATCCAGTCAGTAACTGACAAGACAAATTTCCAACCAGTGCCAGCAAATACCCAAAGCCAGGAAATATCAACCCTCATTGCCGTTCTGACCTCCTGCACATTGTTTTTCTGCATTTCAACATCATTTGGATCCAAGGAGAAATCAAAGCCAATTGGTCTCACAAAGCACATAGAGATACCAGCTTTCCAAGAGAGGAAAAGACACTGCAAAACCACAACACACCACCAGAAAACCATTCAGCAAACCAACAAAAGAGCGTGTATCTCAAGGTCTGAGGTGTACGTGGAAAAGTGCTCCGGAGGGGCGGCTCAGGCGTTTATCCACGCAAGGAACTATCCGATGTTAAGAACACAGCGCACTGCTGCTGCCCCGGGTCACTCAGGACCGACCCAGGAGCGCAGCAGCGCCCGGGTGCGCCCACCCTTCCCGGCCGAGCCCACGGACCCACAGGGCCCTGAGCGGAGCCACACGGGCCCGCTGGCTCGGCCGGAGCCCCGGCGGGTCACG
>VXBS01009642.1:270325-295994 GCA_013400255.1 Sitta europaea
CCCTCCCGCAGCCGGAGGCGGAGCCGCTCCGGGGTCGCCAGGGCAGAGAGCTCGGCTGGGCAGTGCCTGCAGTGCCGCTTCGGGGCCGCTCACCCCGGCCGGCTCCTCCCTGCCGCTCGCCCGCGTTCCGCTCGGCTCCCGTCTCGGAGCATACCCCGGGTTTGTATCGCTGACTTGTTGCCGCTCCAAGAGCTGCAATTCCGGCTCTGTGCGCTCCCCACCCCCTCCAGGAGCTTCTGTTTAGGAGCTCTTATAAACTAATCCCCTCTGTTTATATTAAATCTAGGGGTCTTTTAAAGGAGATTCACTGACAGTGGGGTCATCTTTGTTTGAATTATTCCCTTGCCCCGTGATTTCAGGAATAGGTTGAGCATGACTGGCCTTGAAGCTGTGAAAATGCAAACAATGTATCCTGAAGGAATAACCTCCAGCATTAAACCCTCTGCCCTTAGCTGGGAGAGCTTCTGCCATTTGAAAATTAATGGGAGAATGTGTTTCCTGAACATTTAAAGAAAAAAAAACTCCAGGAGCTGAATGGTGGTTTCTCTGTCACATATCGTTTTGGGTATTGTAATATCAATAATGTATCAGCTATTTTATGTGCTGATAGTTCTAGTCATTGCTTTAAAGTAACTTCTATTTTTGTGTAGTTTCAGTTCTCATAACTTGAGTCGATTTTTTGAAGAAATGAAACACAATTGTACCCCTTTCACCACCTCTTCATCTAAATGTTCTGCCTATTCAAAATTAAACCATTAATTTGCATAAAGCAGCTTAACCTGCAGCCCTTTGTTTATTTCCAGACTGATGATAAACACTTTGTATTTGATATAACTTCTAGTTAAGGGTGTTCATTATGTATGATGCCTGTGTTAAACAAGATTAAATGGTTTTATTTCCCTTTCTAGAGCCAGATTAGCTTTTCTCTTTGGCCTGGATCAAACAGCTTCAAGCCAGAAAAATGAATTCTTCCAGTTCACTGCCCCAAAGCAGCCCAAGAAGGGTCAGACAGCAGCTGGTGAGTAACTGGGCTTGAGAACAAGTGGGGAACACACTCAGCAGCACATGTGTGTGGGAAGAGCAGCAGAGCAAATAATTCCCTGAGCTTTCCTCAGTGATGTCCTCCCGTGCCCTCCTGCACCTGGGTTTTCCACTGGCCTTGGGTGCCTTTGGAATGCAAGTCTTTGTGTCTTTGTAATTTCCTGCTGGAGTTATTTTTCCCTGGGGGAAGGGGCCTGCTGTGGTGGTGCACAGGCCAGTCCTGTGCCTCTGACAGCTGTCCCCAATCCCTGTGCCCACAGGCCAGCCCCAGAAGGCGTCGGTGGCCCCGGCAGCCCCAGGAGCCCCCTCGGTGTTGGTGGCCACTGCCGTGCTCGCCTATCGATAGTAAGTGACTCGTGCATGACCTGGTGCAGCCTCTGTCCCTAATCCCAGAGGGGAGATTCTTCTGGGTAAATGGGAAGAGACCATTGCTCTCAGACATCTCTGCGTGGTGGAAATGCTGCAAGGCAATGGGAGTTCCTGCTCAAGCACAGTTTCAGTTGTGCTGCAGCTCTGGGTGAGGCAGTGCTGAGATAAACAGCAAGTTGTGGGTTTGGCTGTGGCTGGGAGCTGTGTCTTGGCTGCTGGGCTGAGATGTGCTTCAGGAGCTTCTCTGAGGTGCTTGTGGCTCATGCCTTTGAGAGTTGAGGCAGGAGCAGAGTGAGAACAGTAAAATTGTTTGATGCTGCCACCATGGAAAAACGCTTCTGCCCTGGATCTGTGAGAGCAGTTTTCAGCTCACTCCACAATGTGTGCTCTTGCTTGTGGGTGAGCAGGAATGTCTCTAAGCTAAGCAAAGCTGCCTGAGGAAAGGAATCTGAACTCTAAAGAATTCTGAGTTAGGGACAGCTGTGCAGCTGAATGTCTCCCTTATCTTCCAGTACAAATGGGCAGTACTTGAAGCAAGGCAAGTATGGAGCAGCTGTAGTGGGGAACCACGCTGCCAAAGAGGTGAGAGACACTCCTTCCCTATCTCTGCTGTGCTGAGGGCTGGTATGAGGTGGTGTTTCTGTGAACTCTTAGGTGTTTTGCTTTTGATGTTGTTCCTCTGCTGCCTTTCTGCCTCCACGTTGGTGGCATCTTTCTTTCCTGCAGTCCTTGAGTTTGTGAGATCTCCTACAACTTGTGCCTGAAGTAGTTTGCAGCATTCCTGGAAGTCATTTTCGTGTTTATTCAGAATGTCTTTGACAACTGGATCATATATTTGTGCACGTGGAAATGGATATAAAGGAAAATTCTGTCCAGCAGCACAGATGCTTTGCTTAATTCTTGTTCTTCTGGTATCAAGAACATCTTTCCTTCCCAAGTGTTCCTTGAAGAACACAGAACTGAGGTATCCAGTAAATTGGTGTTTGAAAGCTACTTTGAAAACTCTCACTCACCCCCTGGTGTTGGTATTTGTAATGTTTCATACCCCTCAAGTTCTCATTCATGTCTCACTAAGTTGCTTCTGCTTTGGCAAGAACAAAATAAATCTTAGTTTGGTAACTAAATTCCTGAGTCAGTGATCTGGGAAGTGATGAGCTGTGTTGTTCTGGGGAGCTGGGGAGGACAGGGAGTGCAGGAGGAAGCTGAACCAGCTTTCCTCAGGCTGCCTGTGTGATGCCACATCCAGCTGGGAGCAGTTAGTGGGTCACTCCCAGTTCACCACTGAGCTGTGTCCAGTGCAGGTGCAGAGGAAAGCACATTTCCTTAATAGATTATGTTTAGTAGAGCCAAATATGTCAATAAATCTCATATCTATGTTGTTTAGTACTTGTAAAGCTCCCTCCAACTCAGTCTTATGTCAGTAGGTTTATGCAAAGATAAGAGGACACACACAGACCTCTTCAGGCTGGATATTAGGGAATATGCCTTTCCCCAAAGGGTGCTCAGAGCCTGGCACAGCTGCCCAGGGCAGTGGTGGAGTCCCCATCCCTGGAGGGGTTTAAAGGCCACGTGGATGTGGCTCTTGGGGACATGGTCAGTGCTTGGGGATTGATCTTGGATGTCTCTTCCAGCCTAAATGCCTCTCTGATGGTTTGATGCTGTGTGTGGTGAGTTCTGTATCTGAAAGGGTTAGTGCAGCATCTTTTTCCACTGTGAAAAATGTGGAATTAGTTAAAGCATGTTGCTTATTCTAAAACAATGAGTTTGACTTGCTTGGTTGCAGCTAAATAAAACCCTTGAGAATAAACTGGTTTTTGTAAGTGTCAAAAAACTCTTAAGTGTTTTTGCTCTGGTGTATTTGACTAAGAAATACTGAGCCTTAGGCTCTGCATGTGACAAAGCACCTTAGAATTGAAGAAGTTTTGAGTTCCTGTTTTTCTTTTTATTTCCTTGTCTAATTCCTTGTGGAATCCAGTACAGGATCCTCCTTTACATCAGTCAGCAGCAACAGATCACCTCTGCAAGGATCCACCCAGGCTTCGTGCTCACGGTGAGACTCTGGCTTAGAAAAGCATTTTTTGACCACAGCAAACACAAGGTTGACTCAAAAATTCTTCCTTAAGCCTTGGTCTATAACCTTTGAGATCAAACATCTGAGTGACAGAGCAGGAGGTGTCCCAGTGGGATTGTTCTCCTCCTCATGTATTGCACAAGAGGCTGTGAGAGCTCCCTGGAGCAGAGCTCCTCCTCAGGAGATTCCAAACCAAAGCCCTTGTAGGAGGTAAATTATTACCTGTGCTCACAGAGGTGTTTGGGGTTTGCAGCCCTGTAATGGCTAAAACCAACAAAATTCCTTTTGCTGAGTATTTCTAGTTAAGTGTCTGAGAGAATACAACTGAGTAAGCAGAAGGAAATGACAGCAAGGAGAATTATCTCTCAGGAAATTTACACTCAGCATTTTTCTGCTGTTGACAACAGTCTGGAACATTGTGAGCTTTAAAATGGGATCTTTCAGGAAGTTGGTTTCTGCCTGTTTTTCAGAAAATTGATGTGTTGATTTACTGTCCTTAGCTTGTCATCAGATGGCATCAAATTACTTGGTATGAGAGATAGAAATTTCACTCCAAAACAATGAAATTTCTGTCCCAGATTAGACCTTGCTCTCTAGTTTTATAAGCACATTCTTGAAAAATTAATGGGTTTTATAGTCACTTCTGATGACATGGGTTTAGAAGTGAGGAAGAAGTGACTTCTGTTGATTCTGGAAGCCTAAATAAAATAAACCATGAAATGTCAATTACTTACACTTAAAAATTCACAGTATATTAAAGAACCAGGCTTCAAGGGAGTTTCTGAAAGGTTTCACCTTCCTGTGTGAACTGCAGCATCTAGGAAGAACTTAATATTTGTTCACATATTTGAGTTATAATAATTCTTTCATGATAATGAGCACATAAATAGTGCTTATTCTGAACTTGGGCAGTAGAACAGAAGGGTTCTTCCTGCTTAATTTCAGTAGCTCTTACTTCAAGCTTCTTTTGGATGTGACTTTTTAACTTCATTTGATGCCTAAGATAGAACTGATTTCCTCTCCCACAGGTTCAGCCCAACAATTACAGCACGTTCTATGATGATCAGAGGCAAAACTGGTCCATCATGTTTGAGTCAGAAAAGGCAGCAGTGGATTTCAGCAAGCAGGTAACTGCTCACCTCCAGGCCAGGCAGTTCCTGATGGCTGGTTTACAGCAGGGACAAATCTAGTTTTATTTTCATTGGAGTTTGACTTTGAGTGTCTGCACAACTGTGATGGGGGCAGATCTGAGAGGAGCCTGCCTTGAGCTTTGTTCATTAAAACAAATCTCTTCGAGGCAGGGAGCCTGTTGCTTCTCAAGATTCTCAAGTAGTGCATCTCAATGGTTCTGTAGAGCAGAGGGTGTTTAATCAGCAACAGTTAGCACAAGGAGATGTGGAATGCCCTGGGAATGCATTTCTGGTGTGGGCTTGATCAGTACAGCAGGGAATGCATCAGATTCACGAGTGGGACTTGTGCATTAAAGGCCAGAGTCACAGCCAGGCTTTCCCTCTGCAGGTGTGCATTGCCAAGTGCAACAGCTCCCCAGCACTGGACTCAGTCCTGTGCCAGGATCTCCTCCTGGGAGAAGGACAGGGAGTGGAAGGAGGAGACTCCCTGGAGGTTGCCTATACAGGATGGCTGTTCCAGAACAATGGGCTTGGACAGGTAAAGACTTTCCTGCCACCTCCTAATGCTGAGTGGGACAGACCCTGGCAGGAACCTGCATATCCAGCATAGTACTGCTGTTGATGTTAAGGGTATGCTTTGGGCATTTATGGCACTGTAAGTGGCCTCATATGTGTTGCTTATAGAATATTAAGGGATTCTGGCATATTGCAAAAACATTTCCTCACTGGAAGGGTTATTGAGTGTTGGCACAGCCTGCCCAGGGCAGCAGTGGAGTCACATCTCTGGAAGTGTTCAAAAACCATCTGGATGTGGTGCTTGAGACATGGTTTGGTGTGAACAGGGCAGTGCTGGGAGAATGTAATCTTAGAGGGCTTTTCCAACCTTAATGTTTGTTATTCTGTTACTGTTCAGGGGGAGGCAATTGAAATGTTTTTGAATTCTGTGGGCACTCTCACACATGAGTATTTAATGTTGAGTTTTGTTTGACCCAGTCCTGTGCTAAAGCAGGTCTGAAGTCTGAGTCTCCAGTTATCACTTTGAAATTGTACTTCAGGAAATGGACTAAAGCTTTGTCTTATGGCTGAGAAGTAATTTTGGTAGTAGTGAGGTGGGAAATAGCATTTAACCAGAGGTTCTAGGAGTTCATGGAATGTGTAAAGCAGCATTCAGAATCTTGAAACAGTTGGGAAAACCACGTATTTTGTGTTCTTGTTCAACCCTCCAGGTGTTTGACTCTAATGTCAACAAAGACAAGCTGCTGAGGCTGAAGCTGGGATCTGGAAAGGTCATCAAGGTACAGCTTTTGGCACTTCCATTACAATCATTGAAGTCTCAGAGCTTTGAATTACTGCAGCTCTTGTTCAGGATTCATACATGCTATTTCTGTTTCATTTATTAGCAAACACTCTGTGGCAGTGACTCACTCAAGCTTTGCACAATGGACCCCAGTCTCCTTTTCAACATCAGTATTAGACAGGAGTTGTCCTCTTTGGTAAAAAGGAAACTGCCTGTGTTCAGGAGCTGGGGGTTGATTGCCTTTGTTTTTCTGGAAGTCACTTAATTCATTCTTTTGTTCTTGGGGAACCCCATTTCTACAGGAAACAAATTTTCATTCAGATGTTGTGATAGTCCCTTGTTATCCCATAAAATCAGGGTTAGAATCAGAGATGCTTTTGTTCAGGTCATGGAAGTGTAATTCATGTATTACCTGTATAATTCATAAGTGACCTGTTACAAGTTGTCTTTTTTTGAAGATGTGCTATTTGTCTACTTTATTTGGTCTATCCTGTATCTTCCTAATTTTGCCTGGCTGTTAGAGCAGCCTTGTTCAGCACTGGCATCCTTGGGTGGTTTGCATTGCTCTGACTTCATGTCCCTCATTACAACTATTTTCTTTGGTTGCTTTGGAAATGTAACCAGAGCAATTCAGATCTCTCTGGAGTCCAGTTCTTCCCCAGAATGCTGAGTGAGGTTGTCACTGTGTGGTGGAGCTGCATCTTTATTCTTAAGTTAACACTGGAATTTACTGGCTGACAGGATTTGTGTCAAGACAAAGGTTTAGTGCTGCACATTGAAAATAAACAAGATTTTGCAAGAATCTCCCTATATGTGTTTTGTCCCCTTTGCCTGCAGTTGTCTTAGCTGAGGTAAATAATGTCACTGATCCCCGTGTTGTTTCTCTTCTGTTGCCTGTGCAAACCGAAGGGCTGGGAAGAGGGAATGCTGGGCATGAGGAAGGGAGGGAGGAGGCTCCTGATCATCCCTCCAGCCTGGGCCTACGGGGCTCAGGGCGTGGCTGATCGAGTCCCTGCAGACTCCACCCTGGTGTTCGACGTGGAGGTCAGGAGGGTGAGTGTCTCCTGCCAAATGCTTGTGACCTGCTCTTACTGTGGGAACTCCAGCTCAGGAACTGTTAGAAACCTCAGCAAGATGTGTATCTTTAATTCCAACCAACCCAAAACAGTGCCCTAAACCCAGAAAATCCCTCAAGGCTGTTTGTCTGTTGTAACTGTCTTGGGATCTTTTAGTTGTCTTATTTGTGAGTCACTTGGGAAAACAGAATACTGTGGGAGGAATGAGAGGATGTGAAGACTCAGCTTCTCCAGCTCTGAATCAATTGGCTGCTTTTCCTTGAAGTGCAGGAGCTCCACAGGCAGTGGCATCACAAATAAATTGATAAAAATTTTTACAGGAACCCAGAATAACGTTTGTTTGTTTGCTTCATGCTGTTTAAGGTGAAGCTGGCAAAGGAGTGCTCTGGTTCAGATGGGCTGAGTGTCAGTTCAAGGGATTCCCCTGCACCTTCTCCAGTTCCCAGCTCAGATGGATTCTCCTCAGACACGGGTTTAGTGCCTCCCTCCACCATCCCTCCAAAGCCAGGGTAAGAGGCAGCATGGCTTAAACAGCTTTCTGTGTTAAGGCTGGTGATGCCCATCAGCACAGTGCTGCACCAACACATCTGGCAAATGTGGGGCCTCTGTGCCAGCTCAGTGCCCCATGTGGCACAGCAGTGCTTGCTAACAGGACTTGCTGGAATTTCCTGCTTGAGTGCTGACTTCCAGATTAAAGCAATTGGAATGGGCTCCAGTGAAGGAAGTCACTCTTCTCCAGCATTCCTGAGATCCATGGGACTGAGCTGTGTGGGTGCTGCTCTAACAGCTGTCTCATCTCAGCTGGCATCATTGTCATGAGCTTGGACCTTCTCAGTCTCCACTACTCCCTGAAAAGAGGGTGTAGCCAGGGGGTCAGGTTCTTTTCCCAGGTAACAAGTGACTGAGGAGAGGAAATCACCTCTGAGTTACTCCAGGAGAGGTTTATGCTGGATATTAAGTAAACTTTCACTGATAGAATGGTCAGGCATTGGCACAGGCTACCCAGGGTGGAGTTACCATCCCTGGAGGTGTTCAAAGAATGCAAATGTGGCACTTGGGGATGGGGTTTAGTGCTGAACATGCTGGGGCTGGGTTAGTGGTTGGTGATTCAACTTTAGATGTATTTTCCAACCTTAACAATTCTATGTTCTGTTCCTTAAATTGAATGGGTCAGTCACCCTTTTTAGGCAGTCCAAGTAAGTGCTGCTCTTGTTGCCATAAGCAGTTTGTTATTGGACTTGGTTAAAATTGCTTATACCAGAATGTGGTTGTTAAAGCAATCAACAAAATTCCTTCTCTAATCAGCCTTTCCAATGGACCATAGACCTGAACACATCTACAGAGAACACTGCAAAGAGTGTTCCACAAGTGTAGGCTAAAAGAAATGCTCATGGTGTGAGAAAAGTGCTTTCCTAGAGAGAGGTGTATTTAACAGTGGTTATAAATCCAGGATGTTGGCTCCTGAATTCCCCCTGGTTAATCTCCCCCCGTTTGGCTTTGCAGGGAGCCAGCTGTTCGGGCCAAGTCCAACTCCATCAGTGAGCAGCTCGCAGTAAGTGCTGGCTTTTCCTCATTTGAAGCCTGAGTAGAGAAGTTTATTTTCACCTTAAGCATTGGGTACTGCTGAAGATAGAGTGAGCATCATGCAAGACACTGGAATGTTCACCTTACAGCAGCTTAGAGCCTTGTTTTTGAAGGAATTAACAGTTGGACTCCATGGCCTTAAAGGTCTTTTCCAACCTTAATGATTCTGTGATTACCAGGACCTGAGGAGCCCCAGTTCCTGCTCTTACATGCAAAGTGACTCTGACCATGTGGGTGTTCACAAGGCTGGTTGTCTCTTGAGATAAATGGACAAATTTAAAATAGGTAACAAAGGAATTGGGACACTCAGGATAAGTTTGTAGAGCTGCATGAGAAGACTTTGTGCCTCCAGACAGAAAATTGCTGCTAAGCAGCTTCCTAAACTCACACGTTTTCTTGTTGGTGCTTTGTGCAGGGATAGATTTTTCTCTGTAGTGACAGCACTGTCATCCCAGAAGGAGCATATATAAAACAAGCCAGATGAATCCTGGTGCTATCTTGTGTGCTTGAAGAGTAGATTTTTCACACAGTCATAGAAAAATTGAGGCAAAATTCAGTCAGAGATTTAGGTACCTCAAAAGCCAAAGGGAGAGTAACTAGATGTTTCTTTTAGAACCCAGATGTAGCAAAAGCAAAGCTGATTTCTCGGATGGCCAAAATGGGACAGCCCATGCTGCCTTTCCTTGCTGGGCCAGCAGGGAGTCAGCTGGACTCCAGTGACTCGGAAATAGAGGTACCACTCTCAGCAGTGACTCCCACTGCTTCTCCTACACTGGGGGGTGCTTAAAGTGGGATCTGTAGTGGTGACTCTGCCCTTGCCCAGGGACACCTGCTCTGGTTCTGTGACAGAAAGGTTCCACTTGGGCTCCTGGGGTGACACCTGGTCTCAAGTGACCTTGGGCTCAGGCTGTTGGCTTGTTCTTTGGTGTTTCTTGTAACATGTAGAAATGTTTTTAGGATCCCAATACTCTGAGAGGGACAACACAGCCAGGGGCTTCGACCAGACCCTCCCAGCCAGCTCAGGCAGTGCTGCCCACAGTGTCCACACAAGGTAATGTGCTGGGGAGCTGCTGCACTCCCATTCCACTCCATGAAGGCTGTGGGAACAGAGGATTCCTTCCAGGAACTGAAATATGAACTGAAAACTTCTGATAAGGCTTGCTGATCTGTGAAACACTAATCCATGGAGTACAGGACAGTCCTTGGAGAGTTTCTTCATTGTGGTCCTGTGCTTGAGGAAGAGCAGCCACCATGCCTGAGCTGTCCTGTCACTGGGCACTGAGACTTGCAGGCTGTGGGGTTTGAAAATAGAATGTTACAAATCCTTTCCCAGAGAACAGTACTTTTGGGAATGATGGAAATCCAAGTGAAGGGCAGCATGGGGCTGGCAGCTCTGGATGTGTCTTCCCATGATGGAATCAGCTGCTGGTCAGCTGAGCAGCCTTCAGAGTCACTCTGAGTCACACCTTGTGCCAGTAAACCTCAGAGCTGTCTCTTTCTAAATTAAAAGAGGTTATTTAAATGGAGCTGGAAGTGGAATTTCTGTGAAAGGCTACTCTTTTCTGTTATCAGTTGCTTGACTGGATTTAATTTTCAAAAGGTTGAAGACAGGGTTATGTTAAACTTTTGTCTATTTAATGGTTTGTTTGGGATTTTTTTTTCTGTTTCACACTAGGTGAATTAAATTTTTTTGAGCTGCTTTGTAGCGTGCTGAATTTATTTCTTCCTTTTCAGTACCTCAGGCATCTGGTGCTGCACCTTCAGTATCTTCTGCTGCTTTAATTCCTGCAACAATCCAGCCCCATTCAGCTCTGCCTGGAGGAGCACAGGGCTTTCAGGTACCAAACTGAAATCAAGGAGAGTCTTGGCCCTTCTGTCCTTTCTCCTGAGTCTTCTCTATTCCTGGGAGCAAGGACTTTAATTTAGGGATGAGAATTCCAGGCTATTTCTTGTGACTCTTCAGCATTCTCAGGTTTTCATCATATAACTCTTAAAATTTATTCAAAAAGGGCTAATTTTCTGTTTGATGGGTTCTTAAACTAAGGATGAACCAGGCTTTAATACCTGGTTTTGTAGTGAATACAATAAAGACTTCCAAGGTCTTCAGCAATGAGCAGTGAAGTTGCAATCAAGTTGTGTTGTGCTTTTTGAGCCCTTTTTAGGAGATAACCTTATGTTCAAATTAACTTCAGAGGGAGCTGTTCACATGCTGATCTCTGACTCTCACAAATGCAGGGTGACAGTTTTGCTGAAATTTGAGTGAAGATGGGAGCTAATCATCAAAAGAAGAGTATTATTTTCCTTTCACAGTGACTGTTGTGTATTTTGACTTTCCAACTCCTTAATTCTTGGATTTTTCTTTCCAAACATCATCCTTGCTCTTGGGCTTAAAAAAAATAGGAAGCTGTGAGGACATGGGGAAATGGTAAAACACATTCTAACCTGTGTAACTTGTTCTGCAAGGCATATCCAGGAGTGGGATTTGCTTACCCCCAAACTGCTGCATCTGCCTCCCAACTCCAGCCTGTGGGTCAGATGTATCCTGCTCCTTACCAAGGTATGTTTTAAAGGGTACCTGCAGTAAAGAGTTTGTGATGATGATTTATAGCTGTGGTAGCACTGTGCTGTTTCACAAATGCTTATTTTTTAATAACTAATAGGGGCAAACACTTCCCAATGAATGCCCATCTCTTTCTTACCTTAAAGAGCTTTGTGCAGTGTGACAGGGGCTGGAATTTCTGTGTCTTCCTAAGAAGACTAAAAGAATTTGGTATATTGTGCTTCCAGTTATAGATAAAATTGTAATGGTAACCAGCTCCTTAGCAGCCAGGGAAGGAATTGAACTGTAAAAGGCAAAACCTAGGAAGGACCAAAGGTGTTTAAAGAACAATTTAAGTCATCCCAGTTGGTGAAGTCTTGGGTGTAGCTGAGCCTTTCTTGGAGTCTGTTTTTTCAGTGCAGTTTCAGAAGCTAACCATCACTGCTGTGGTTTGATTGTGCCTCTGCTTTGATGTGCCTCTGTTGCTCTGGTGTGTCTGGGGGCTTTGTTCTTGAGCTGAGCTGTCATGTGGCTCAAGAATTTCCTGTACTCAAACCTGCCTGTTAAGGTTATTTGGGAAATACCTACATTATCCATTTTCCAAATACCACTTTTATTTCTGGGCAGAGAGTGGCTTTCCTGGTGCCAGGCTTCATGCCACAGCTTTTGCTGTGTCTCTGTGCAGGTATTTCCCCTTGTCACTATAATTCTCTCTCCCTTCCCTTCAAGCACCTGGAGATGTCACTTCCTTTTTGATGACAGAAGCTCGGCAGCACAACACTGAAATCCGCCTGGCTGTGAGCAAAGTCGTGGACAAAATGGATCACCTGGCTGCCAAGGTATGGCCTGCTCAGGGCACTTCTGCTCTCCAGGTGTGCTGAGAGCAGTTGGCTCTATTTAAATGCCTGCATTAAGTGATACAGTAAAGGAATAAAATTCCAATGTTGTCACACCTTCAAGGGACAGCAGTTCAGCTGCTGTGAAAAAACAAAGCTTAGGCTTGGGGAAAGGTGCTGTGTTACTGTCTTGAATATCACATGGTGCATTGTTTGGAGGGATTCCCTGCCCTCTGGGAGGTGTCACCCTTGATTCAGTGCCTATTCCCTGCAGCTGAGCAGAAGGATCAGTGAAATGCCTCTTTGTACATGTCTGACTCTCACCTGCACCCATAAACTCATTTCAAATGGCTTGAGAATGGTTTGTCCCTGCAGGTGGAGGAGCTGAAGAAGCAAAGCACTGCTAACAGCTCCCTGCTGCCTGGCATCTCCTCTGTCACCATGGAAGCCTCCATGATCATGAGCAACATCCAGCGCATCATCCAGGTGAGCATGGGCAGCCTGGGGTCACTTCAGCAGGAGCTGGGGCTCACAGTGTGATCCCTGAGGAGAGCAAACACCCATCCACCCATGGGTTCTGGTTCTGCCTGGCCAGAGTGGGGATGAGACAATGATTTCCATCTCTTTTCCTTTCCTAAAAGCTCTTCTTAGCATTTTGGAGTTTGGATATTTTCTGAGTGGAGTTGTGGGTATTTAATAGGCCTTGACAAAAGGTTCACATGGGAGAAGTTCAGCTTCTCAAACCATTATGGATTTAACCCCCACTCTCCAGCAGAACAATTTCACAGCAAAAGTACCAATTGTAGAAACCACTTGCTTCTGCTATTCACTACTTGATTTTATGCTTTGAAGCCTTTCTAAGCAGCAGCTTTAAAACCTTGGGGTTTGGGGGTAAAGAAGCCAATCAGACACAGTATTTTCTAGAATGTGATTTGGCAGCCCCTGTCCTGTGCCAGGATTCTGCTAAATGTAGCATGGTGCCTTCCTGGGCTGTTACCACAGAAGGGATGAGCCTCACCACTGTCCTGCATCTGTGCAAAACAAAGATTTAGGAACTGCTGCAAGGAGACCTGAATAAGCTGAATCTTTGTGCTGTGCTGTAGGAGAATGAGAGACTGAAGCAGGAGATCTTTGAGAAGAGCAGTCGGATTGAGGAGCAGAATGAGAAGATCAGTGAGTTGATTGAACGCAACCAGAGGTGAGGAGTGGGAGCCTCATTGCATTTCCAGACTGTCCAGCTTGGGCACAACTGAGGGGTGTTTGTTAGGAGACAGCCATGTTCTGATTTTTATTTCTAAGGTATTAAAAGTGTGGGATTCCTCCCACCCCTTCTCTGCAGGACATATCCTCAAAATTCTGATTTGCAGTAAACATGAATGTGTAAAAGGGGAACAAAATCCCTCATGTCTGTGAGCATGCTTGCCCTGCTTCTGGCAGTTGCTTTCTTTTTGCTGGCTTTTTAGTGAGATGATGGAATTGTAGGGGATGTGGTGCCCTTTGTGAAGTTCAGCTGATACCCAGTTATCAAAATTCTTGGAGCATGAGATGTTTTCAGAGAGGTGAAGCCCTTAACCCAGCTGATGAAATCTCTGCTGTGCCAGGCACAGCCCTGCCACACCTCTGAGATCAGCCTCTGCAAAACTGTCTGGGCCTTGTCCTGAATTCAACAGAACAGAGCTTCTGTGCTTTGGAATGTCACCTTTTCTGTCTGAGCCCTTGGCTCCTGTGTTTCCAGGAATGCCCACAGAGTCTCCCTGTTCACAGGTATGTGGAGCAGAGTAACCTGCTGATGGAGCAGAGGAACCACTCCCTGCAGACAACAAATGAGAACACACAGGCAAGAGTGTTGCATGCAGAGCAGGAGAAGGTAATGGTGGCATGAACAAAGGCAGCACTGTTCCATTAAAACAAGCTGAGGCCTTGTTAGTCAAGGCAGTTTTCTTACAAGCCAGCTGCAGTTCTGAACTTTGTTTTGAGGAAAAAAAACAAAAGGAGGTTTTGATGGCTTTCATGACCAAAGCATCACAGAGGCTATAACCATTTCATGCTGTCATAACTTTAATGTTCTTATCTTGTAGGAAAGTGTCTGATCTATTGTTAACTGTGTAGGCATGTGGCCAATGTGTTGAGGAATTGTGTATCTCAGGGCTTTTGAGTTGGAAATACTTCAGTTATTTACTTGTACTGATAGTTCCAGAAGAGTTTTATTCCTCCTATGTAAGTGACATAGAGTGAATATAGATTCAAGAAAAAATATTTCCTGCTGGAAATTCTTCAGTGCACTTTTGTGCTGTTTTAATGCTAAGCAGAAGCTGTTTCTCCCAGTAACACGTTGTGCTTTTATGACAGGAACTGTTGGGCAGTAGCTTTTAAACCAGTGAAATGCATTTCTGCATGGCTGTACATCCTGAGCCATCCCTGGAGGCCAGCCTAGCCCAGGAGTGCTGCTCTGGCTCTGCCATTGCATGGTGCCTGCTCTGCTTCCTCAAGCACTGGCTTCTTAAATTACACCAAGTTCAGTCTTGCTCTGTGCTCTCCTGCTGAGTTGTCTCTCTCCAGTTCAAATGTGAGGTGACAAATTCTTCTGTGTGAGAACCATAACTTGGTGCACCTAAAGCTGACCAGAACTGCAGCTTTCCAAAGTGTGGTAAAGAGCAGAGCAGGGAACAGCTGATGGTGCTGAGAGCAGGCAGGGAAGGGGCTGCTTTTCCACCCCCAGCACACCCACAATATGTGGGAGTGTGAGATTCTAACCAGGAATAAGTCAGACTGAAATAATGAATTAAATTCCTTTCTCAGTGAAGACAGCATCCTGCTGGTACAGTAAAACTCGGAGAGAAATCATCTTTTGGAAGTATAAGATCCTCAGGAGTCTTTTGGGCCTCATCTTCAGCAGAGCCCCACTGACTGAGCAGTCAGTGCCCAGGGAGGATGGATGTTACATGAACAGGCTTCAGGCCAGACCAGGAAAGCTCTGACTTGCACTGGGAGGTTCCCCCTGGTTCTGTGGGAGCACTGAGTGTAAATATGAAGGCTGGTATTCCTTGCTCTTCCCTTTATCTAGCCCAGCTTGCCCTGGGACTGCAGTCACTGAATGCCCAGGGACAGACAGAACCAGGGAAGAGGTTGGAAGCTGGTTTCTCCAGTGTTTGCACACAGAGAGGCACTCACCATTTATTTGGTTGTACCCAGGATCACTGAGGTGTTGGTAACTCACTGCTTTTGGGTTAGGGATCTTTGGGCCTGGCAGAGCAGGTCACAGCTTTAGGTGAAGGCTTTGTGAACCATAATTCCCCACCTCTCCAGTGCAGGTCACACCCAG
Organism: Sitta europaea; assembly: GCA_013400255.1. Taxonomy (NCBI): domain Eukaryota; kingdom Metazoa; phylum Chordata; class Aves; order Passeriformes; family Sittidae; genus Sitta; species Sitta europaea. Next base: position 285,591 of record VXBS01009642.1, read on the forward strand.
GACTGCTCCCACCTCTGCTGTGTGAATTACCCTAAGGATACCTTTAGTGGCTTTTTACATCAGGCTTCACTCCCTTTTTCTGTCTAAGCTTTTACAGTTCTTGGAGTAATTTAAAGGCTTCTCTGGCATGCCTTAGGCTGCTGTTATGAAGCATTTTGCTTTTCTGCTGATGAATGCCTCTGCCTTTCAAGTTGTGTTCTTTAACCCTTCCTGTTTCCTGTTGCTGCTTTCTCTTCCCAGCACATGCTGCCAGTGGATCGGGGCTGGGACCAGGTGAGGCAGTGTCTGCTGACTGTGTAGGTGGTAGATGGTTGTGCCCTAGGTAGTGCCAGCCCAGCTTCCTCTTGAACTAGAAACTGATTGGCATGAAAAGAATTGTCTCAGAGCTTGAATGAGCATGGATCCTTCACTGGGAAAAGGGCTTTAGAGCTGGCAGTGTCTCCCCACTGGCCCCCTCTTTCTTAGGGAGCCCTTTCCAGGAATTCTCTCACATTGCTGCTTATTCCACTCCCCATGGGGGAATAGGATCACTGTCAGAGCAGGTACAAGTCACCCAGGATTCTTGGTGCCTGAGAGCTGGAGGCTGGAGCTGAGCTGTGGACATGTAGCATCCTCTGCAGAAACTTCTGTCTAGTAACACTTCCTGTTGTAGGATTTCCTAAGTTTGTTTTCTTTATTTGCTATTAAAGACAGAGGCCAGGATTAAAATAACCTTTAGATGTCTTTAGCTGTGCCATGGGGTTTGGTTTTAGCATGCCAGGAGTCAGTATAGCAGTGGGACATTTATGGAAACATAAGAGGAAAGCAGATCTGGTTTTGACCACTCTCTGAAATGCTGCCTCCTCTTTAAAGTGAGTGCTGTGGTACCCAGCCCTCCAAGTCAGCACATCCTCATCATCACCATAGTTGGAACAGTTTTGCTCACAGCTCTTCTGTGCCAGAAGGTTTTGGTCCTTGTGTGGAGGGAATTCTTTTGGGGGGATAAAGCAGAGAGAAAATCCAGTTCTCCTGACCTTACCTGTTACAAAAATGTGAAAAATCTGTTGGGAATCTTGAAATAGACAGAGGTATGGAAGCTGCTTGGGGATTCCCTGTGCAAATTCTGTCTTTGCAGAGCATCCTCTGAAGTTTGTGTGTCACTCAAGGTTGGGAATGGGACTTTGTGTCTGTCTTGGTGCCTTGAGCCCCTGCTAACATTGTTTACAAGTTGTCTAACAAGCAGTGCTAGTGCCTGGTTTTAGGTGAATCACTGACTCTGAGCAATCCTAAATCTAAACAGTTCTCAGATGACTGAGAACTGGGAAATGCCAGCCTTGCCCATCAGCAGCTGAGGTGACCTCGTGCTGTGTGCTTGGGGACAAGGTGCTCTCTTGGCTGGGACCAGCCTATGCTTGAAGTGACTCTTCAGTGATTTGTAAACTTATGGAAGACAATTAGATGTTGGAGCCCAGGCTTTGTACTCAAATAGATGTTTTCATAGCCTGAAAACTGAGCACAGCCACCAGGCACTGGTACCAAGTTTAAACATCTTTAACCTTTTCAGGAAGACTCGCTGGGTTGAACTGATGTGGTGATGAGGTTGTTGGTGGCCTCATGCAGCTTTCCAGTCAGTCTGGACAGAACTGACATGGCAAAAAAGTCATTGTTGCCTCCTCAATCTGGAGATGTCTTCCCTGATAAGGCCTCCAACCCTTTTCCAGCTCTTCCTGAGAGAACACTGCTGCTGCTTCCTCACATATTCCTTTTCCCTGCTTCATTTTGTGCTCCAGGCCAAAGTGGCAGAGGAGTTGGCAGCTGCCACAGCCCAGGTTTCCCAGCTGCAGCTGGAGCTCACTGCCCACCAGAAGAAGGAGATGGAGCTGAGGAAGCAGCTCTCCTGTGCTGTGCAGGATGCAGAGAGACAGGAGGCACAGCTCAACAAGCTGCAGGCACAGGTGGCAGGTGAGGAGCCTGGCCCTGAGAGCTCCTTCATGGCTCTGTTCTTTTCTAACTCTTGGAGTTTTCCTGTCTTTTGGGGTATCTTCCTGCTTTCCCTGGGATAGCTCACAGGGGATGGAAGAAGGATATGGATGCACTGGAATATCTGAGGGATGTTCATCCTTGTCACCACTAAAGGGAAAGTGGGATGAGTCAACAAACAAAATCATCCTGTTGTAGGGATGCCTCTTGTAGAATAATCTCTTGGCTTTTCTGTGCAACATCCTGTAGAGCAGCCAGAGATGTTCCAGTGGGTGGAAAGTTGAGATAGGCCTGAGGTGTTCATTCCTTCCTCTGTGCTGGGCACTGCTGTGGCCCCACCCTGAATCCTGGGGTCACTTCAGGACCCCACAGGACAAGGACATTGAGGGGCTGGAGCAATTCCAGGAAAGGGAATGGAGCTGGGGAAGGGGCTGGGGGAGCTGGGCAGGGGCTCAGCCTGGAGCACAGGAGGCTCAGGGGGCCCTGCTGGCTCTGCACAGCTCTGACAGGAGGGGACAGCTGGGGGTTGGGTTCTGGGGACAGGGACAGGGGAGGGAACGGCCCCAGGCTGGGCCAGGGGGAATTTAGGTTGGATATTAGGAGAAATGTCTTCACAGAAATGGTTGCAAAGCATTGGAACAGGCTGCTCTTGGTAAATTCCAGTCCCCACTGCAGGCACAAGCAGAGTTGTTGACTGCACTGTGTGGGAGACCCTGTTCCTCCCCATCAGCCCCCAGAATGTGCTCCCCTGCAATGGGAGTTGCACCCAGACTCACAGGGAAATGTGGGGGTTTGTTTGCAGAGCTCCAGGAAGCCTCTCAGGACACTCAGAGCAGGTTCAAAGCTGAGAAACAGGGCCGCAAACAGCTGGATATGAAAATTGCAGCACTGGAGGAAGAGCTGACAGACCTGAGAGTGGAAAAGGAGACTCTGGAAAAGGTATGTCCAGTGACAGCAACAGTTTTGGTTGTTTACTGAAGGGTAACCCAAGGATAACCAAAGGTTTTTGCTTTTAAATATGTAAGTTAAGTAAATCTTAACTCATCTGCAGACTGGTGGATGGATCCTTTGTGCTTATGTGGGGTTTTATTTCTTTATTTAATGTCTTACCCAGTAATGTGTCAACCTTCCTTACCTCTGTGTAGTCTAGTTTCAGAAACCAGAACTTTAGAAAAATCAGAAGCTTCAGGCCTGAAACCAGACTACAACCTCTGAGATAACCCCAGTTTGATTTCCAGTGATGAAGTTTGCTGCCCAAAGAACTTCCTGCCTGAGGAAGAAAAGCTGCTTTGATGCAGTCTGGCCTATTTGTCATGTTCTACATTGCAGAATCTTGCAGAGAGGAAGAAGAAATCCCTCTCAGAGAGAGCTCAGGCAGAGGAAGAGATGGAAGAAATTCGCCGGTCGTACCAGCAGGAGCTGGACAAGCTCCGGCAGCTCCTGAAAAAGGCCCGGACCTCGACTGACCAGGCAGCAGCAGAGCAGGTGAGGACTCAGGGGAGCTGCTGCTCCAGGCCTGGAGGGCTTGTGGGAACCTACAGGTAGGAAATAATGTGAAAATGCTCAGGTAGGGGAAGGGTGAAAGAATTACCTGCTTGAATTCATGGGTTAGTGTCAAACTGAGGAAAGGAGAGGAACCAAACTGAGATGATAGTAGACAGAAGAATATGGGACTTGTGGGGACTGAAAGGTTGTTTAGAAATAGGCCAAGAGGTCTGAAACCTGAGCCAGGCCTTCTGGGCAGCCTGGGGGTTTGTGGCTGGAGCTGAAGTGAGAGGTGTGGGTAGGAGCTGGTGGCAGCACTCTGTGGCTGTCCAGCCCTGGGCTTTCACTCTTGTGCAGTCACAGCTTGTGTGTGTGTCCCTGATGGTCTCTCTTATGCCATGGGCAGCTGTCAGTGATCCAGGCAGAACTGGAGTCTCAGTGTGAAGCCAAATGTGAGCGTGCCCTGGCCTCAGCCAAGGAGCAGCACGCCCGGCAGTGCCAGGAGCTGTGTGAGCAGAGGGACTCCCTGCAGCACCAGGTGGCCCAGCTGGAAGAGAAGGTAAAGGACTGTTCTTTATTGCTGCAATGGGCACTAAATACCTGCAACTGTAACCAACAGTCTTCTTCCCACCTAACTGGGACTTGGCTTTCTAATTTCCTGCCTGTTATGGAGCTTGATCTCAGCCAACTGCACATGCAGTTGTTCTCCTGGGTTGGTGGGTTTGTGGAGGAGGGAGAGCCAAGGTGCTGATAGTGCTGAACTACAGCAACAGCTACAACTTCCACTTACCTGCACTGTCCTGAGTGGCTGTTGGTGAGCTGAGGCTCTTTGGAGTGGGTGACACTGCCAGGGGCTCTGTCTGCTCTGTGACCTGCTCTGGCTCTTGTGTTTCAGCTCACAGCTCTCAAACACTCGAAAAAAGCAGAAGAGCAAAAACTGTCTGAGGTTCAGCAACGTTTGGAGGAGCTGGAGCCTATCCAAGAGAAGGTAAAGAAATAACACAGCACCTGCATGGGAACTGGAGTGCAGGGAACTCCAGTCTCAGGCTAGTCCAGAATAACAAGGATGGGAGTTCCAGAATATGGTAGGGAAGGGATAATTTCTGGTTTCCAGCAAACCAGAACAGGCCAAATAATGAGACCCAGCCTTCATTTCTCTGGGATCTCAGTGATGCACCCAACTGTTTGTGGTGCCACTTGAGGAGCTGATGACACAATTGTGGCTCTCCAAGGCTGCCTTGGGTCTCCTTATTTTGGCGAGGTTGCTTTCAGCCAAGTCTTTTGGGACATGCTTAAAACTCCACTCAGAGTTAGTGCCTCACTAAAACCCTTGCCAAGTCACTCCTCGAGGGGAGGCTCAGGTGTGAGGAGCAGCTCTGAGGGTGGCTCTCCCTTGGCAGTACTCAGCCCTGCAGGCAGACGTGGTGGTGCTGAAGGCTCGCTACGAGGAACGGATCCGAGACCTGCAGGAGCATCAGGATGGATCTCCCCCTGCAGACTTCACTGAGCAAGTGAGCCTCACTCTCCAGTACTTCTCCTTCCTAAGCAAATGGATTTACTTTGACTCATTTCTCTTTGAACTGACATTAGAAGGAAGAATATAATTTTATCCACAGAGCATGTTTGTAGTAACAGTCCACAGGGGAAGAAAGGATGGGATCTTACCCTAGAATCATGGTCACACAGAATGGTTTGGGCTGGAAGAGAGCTTGAAGCTCATCATTCCCACCCCCTGCCCTGGCAGGGACCCCTCCCACTGTCCCAGGCTGCTCCAGCCCCATCCAGCCTGGCCTGGGGCACTGCCAGGGATCCAGGGGCAGCCCCAGCTGCTCTGGGCACCCTGTGCCAGGGCTGCCCACCCTGCCAGGAACAATCCCTGCCCAATATCCCACCCAGCCCTGCCCTGGCACTGGGAGCCATTCCCTGTGTGCTGTCCCTCTCCAGCCCTTCTAAACAGCCTCACTTCATCTTCCTGCTGCCCACTTTGTTGCCTGACTTTTATTTCTTCTTGTTAAAACTACATTTGAGGTTTAGATTTGAAAACTGAAATAAGTAAGAAGTGCCAGTCTGCCTTGGCTTTGTTTGGCAGCCTGCCTCAGGTTGGGGGGATAAGTTTGGGTCATATAGAGTGGTTCTGAGTTAAGGTGGCCTGATGTGGTGAGGATTTCTGGTTTGGAAAGTAGATTATTTGAAAAACCACCTGTGTGTGTTTGGATTTATTGTTCCTTCCCTTGGAGAAGTGCCTGATGTTGAATGCAGTGCTTCACATGCTAATCAGTTGTCTCTGTTTCCTGTCGTGCTCTTTTGCAGGTAAAGAAGATAATGAATGGTGTATTTCAGTCTCTTCGGGGTGAATTTGAGCTGGATGAGATGTACAGTGGCAGGACAGTCCTGGGGCTTGTCATGAACACTATCAAGGTATGACAGTGCAGAGAGAAGAGAGAGCAAGCCCTGGGCTAAAACCTCGAGTCTGTATGGTGAGACTGAAATAAGGAGAATTTGTTGTGGGTGGCAAAGGAGCCTGGTAGGGGGAGGTGATGCAGGGATCTGTGGTGGTTTGTATTTAGGGTATAACCTGTGTTCTCTCTGCTCCCTTTTCCAGACTGTGACCCTGCAGCTGCTTGACAGGCAGCAGGAGAAACCAGAACATGGCAGTGACAATGAGGAATCTGGCACAGGAGCTGGGAGACAGGAGGGAGCACCTGGAGCAAACCCTGAGCACAAAGAGCACGGCCCAGCACAGAGCACTGCACCCCCAGCTGATCCTGAGGAAGCAAGCAGAGGCTCCCTGGGCTCTGAGCAGGAAGGCCAGGCTGCTCCTCACCCTGCCAGGCCCAGAGCTCCTGAGGAGGAGCAGGAGCCACAGAGCAGTGGGGTGACAGAAGAGAAGGTTCAGGAGGAGAATCTCCCTCCCACAGCTGATGCCAGCCTGGCTGCCAAGAAGGGGCTAGTACCTGCAGCACAGCCTGTTCCTGGGCTGGAGCAGAGGCTGGAGAGTGTTCCCATCAGGAATGCTGAGCCAGAACAGGGTCCCTCTGCAGTGTCTTTGCAGGCAGAAGCTGCAGAACCCTCTGTTCCAGGAGCCAAGCCAGGAGAGGTGGATGAGGCAGCACTTCCAGCACATCTGGCAGTGGAGCAGAAGGCAGAGGAGGCTGTGGGAGGTTTAGAGCCTCCTCCCTTAAATGGGGAGGAAGGGATTGGCACAGACCCGTGGGATGGAGCTGGATCTGAGCAGGAACCTGCCCCAGTGTCCAGCAGAGCTGTCCTGGGAGAAACTCCAGGATCACAGGGACTGGGCTCCAGCCCCGGGCACAGAGACTCCAGGTGAGGGGGGTGCTGGGGCTGGGACAGCAGCAGGCCCAGGGGCTGGTCCAGGTGTGTCCCTGCTGCAGGGCACACCCCTCATGGTGCTGGCACTGGGTGGCACCAGCCAGGACCTGGCACAGACCAGGCTGCCCTGGGCACATTGCACTGGGAGCAGCCCCAGAGCAGCCTCGTGCTTGCTGGAGGCCGTGGAGAGCATTCCCAGGGGAGTGTGCAGTTCCTGTACAGTGTGCTCCTGGTGCCTGCCATGTCCCAGAATTGCCCTGCACTGCTGAACAGTACCTGCCCCAAAGGCTTCCCTCAGTGACAAAGCTTTGCCATCTCCCAGTAACAGAACTTGTAAAAGCAAATCCCATCCTCTGAAAGCCAACTGCTCATTCTTTATCTCGTTGCAGCCTCTTTGAAGATGACAACTTCTTTGAAACAGCATCTCCTAAACCACTGAAGCCTCAAGTTCCCTCTGAAGAGGAGGATGAAGAGGAAGTGGTATGTATCTGGGTGTTTGGGTATTTGGGACTTTGCTCTGACTGAGGCATGGTCTGTAGGATCCTCCCTGTGGCAGTGGGGGCCTGGCTGAGCTCAGAGCTCCCCATTCCTGTGGGAATCAGGAGTGTCTGGGGTTGGTGGCTTGGCTGAGGGAGTGGTGACAGACTCCTGCTGCCATGAAATCAGTGGCACTTGCCAGGTTAATTGAAGGGGTTTAGTGTTTGGTCCCTCTCCAATCCCTTTTAGCCTGTAAGCAGCTCCTGGAATCACAGAACCTCAGAATCCTTAAGGTTGGGAAAGACCTTTAAGCTCGTCAGGTCCAGCCATCCGTGTAGCATCCTTCCCCATTGAACCATGTCCTCAAGTACCACATCCAGCCACTTTTTGAACATTTCCAGGGGTGGTGACTCCACACTGCTCTGAGCAGCCTGTGCCAGTGCTTCACATTCCTTTCCATCAAGAATTTTTTCCTGCTATCTAATCTAAACTTAATCTAAACACTTAACCATCACATGAGAAATAAAAACTTGGGTAATGAGGCTTCTTGTTCCCAGCTCCTCAGAGCTGGCAGAGATTGCAGAGCAGTTTGTGTAGTGATTATGAAATGCCAGGAAGCTGCTGGGGCTGAGCAGTTTCCCTCTGGTGTGTCCTGCAGAGCATGAAGGGGCGCCCCCCTCCCGCACCACTCTTCGGTGATGATGATGATGATGACCTGGACTGGCTGGGATGAAGATGTGGCTGCTGAGCCCTTTCCTCTGAGCCCTTGGCAAGCTGCACACTGGGACGTTGGCAATGACCAGGGCCTTGCCAGCTCTTGTCCTGCAGGTGGATGGGGCTGGCAGCAGGGGGCTCTTCCTGCACTCGTGGGGGCTCAGCCCCGGGGCTCTGAGCTGCCAAGCACTCTGGGGTTGGGCTGAGTGCAGGAGCCACCCCCTGTCCCCCTCCCCTGAGCCCTGGATTCATTAACCTCAAACTTTCTGCAGATAGGAACTTGGTGAAGAACTTCAGCAGAGCAAGTCTGGCAGGACCCTGCAGTGGCCACACCCTGTTAGAAATGAGACTGAAATCTCCTTCCCCAGTGATGAACTCCTTGGAATATTTCTTAGTTCTCAGGGTGGCTCCCAGGGACCCTGCACCCTCTCCCCACTGTCTCTGAGCCATGTGCCACTGGAGTTTCCCCAGGAATCCAAGTGAGGAGTTTCTTGTGAGCCCCTGGCTCTGCACAAGCAGCTGGGGAGCCCTGAGGGCTGAGGTGGTCCAGGTGGGCTCTGACTCAGAGCTGTGGCACAGGTGGGGCTGGACCTTGGAGCTCTGGTAAACCAGAGCCTGGGCTGGGTGCAAGGAGCCCAGTCCCTGCTGTGTGTTGGTCAGACACTCACAGGCAGCTCCTCTCCTGTGCCTAGAGCTGAGGTGGTTTTTGCTGGGCTCTGTCTCCCTGTGGGAGCAGCAGCACAGCTCTGGGATGTGCTGTGTGTTTGGGAAGTCCTTCCCCACAGCCCAGCCCCTCACCCGTGCCTTTGGCTCTGCTGCTGTTAAAAGTGTTCCCATCCCAGCACCAGTTAAACTGTAGAGAGGGGTGGGACACGAGGCCCAGGCTGGGCTGGGCAGTTTGGGGTGTCACCCTGCACTCTGAGGGGACCAGGAGGGGAAGGGAGTGAGGACAGAGCTGGGCAAACAGCCTGGGGCTCTCACAGCACTTTTATTCTCCACTCATGGGCACTAACAGAAGTTCACCCCAGAAGTCTTAAATAACCCCCTTCATTAAATAACTGTAGAATTAATTCTGTTTTCTACACCTGCCTTTATACTCTCTGACTGGAATTAGATCTGTTTTCCCTAAAGCTGATTTCTTGGGAGGAAAACAACCACAAGAGCACTGGGTGTTGCTCTTGGGGGGACCTGACCCTCAGAGCCACAAATTGCCAAATGCAGCTGAACTTGGGACAGAGACCAAAGCCTGTGCCAGCTGCCCTGCTGCCTGCAGGGCGACCTGAGCTGGGCTTTCCTGGGCGTAAGTCAGTGCTGAATATGAGGGTGTTTGAGACTGGATTTTCTGGGGGTGCTTGCTCTGAGTGTCAGTGCCCTGATGTGGCCTCTGGCCCCATGCATACAGTGGCCCAGGGGCTATCATTGCTCTTACTCACACGTTCCACTTCTTGTTCCCTGTTACAGATAGACACCCTGAGGGATTTGCATTTCACTTCTTGGAAAATAAAGTGCAATTAAACCTGTCTGTTTTCCTTGCAGTGGCTTTAGTCTGCCTTCATCTGTTACCTAAAAACTGACTTAGCTCTGACTTAAATTGGGAATAATTTGAGCTAGAAGCTGTTCTTGTCTGTTCTTCTTGTTGCTCTCTCCTGGGAAAGGAGAGAAGGCTCCTTTGTGCTGTGGCTCCTTGGGCTCTCCCACTGGACTGTGTTGGTGTGAGGAGCTGGAGCACAAAGGACGGTGATGGTCACAGAGGGCCCTTGCCTGATTCCCCTCAGCTTGGAGGGGATCTTGGGCAGCTGCAGGGCTTTGCAGAGCCCAGGCCCTCCTGTGCTGCTCTGGGGCTGCAGGAAGGTTCAGCTCCGCTGTGCTGGGAGCCCTGAGCAGGGACTGGGGGCAAGAGTTGAGACTGAAGCTCCTCTCCCGCAGCCCCGTTCAGGCCCAGCTGCCACCTCAGCCCCTTCCCCTCCCTGGCAGCTCGCTCGGGCTCGGGCTGTGAATGAACCTGCGCTGCCTGTCCTCTGTGCCTGTGTGAGCGCTGTGCTGCCTCAGGGGCTGTGCTGGGGCTAATCCTGATCCGGGGGCTGAGTTCTGGCCAGAGGCGTGTGAACCACGGAGGACTTGGCTGAGGGTGTGCCCGAGCGGGCTGCTGGGGGCTGGGGAGGAGAGGACGCCCTGCTCCATCCCGGCCCTGGTGCTCTGCCTGCCTGCCGACGCTCTCGGACTCACAGAAAAACACCCGGACGCGATGCTGGGCCCATGTCTGCCTTTAATGTCTCGTGTCTCTGCGGGACTGAGCCCGATCCCGGCTGCCTGCTCGCTCTGCGGGCACCGTGCCGGGCTCTCCCCTCCCGGGAAAGGGCTCTGGGCTGCCCTGGAGCAGCTTGGCCCCGGGCAGCGCGGCGGGCCCCGGCCGTGCCCGCTGCCCGCGGGGCCGCTCCG
>VXBS01009642.1:299229-326534 GCA_013400255.1 Sitta europaea
GGCTCCTGCCCAGCCCGCACGGAGCCCTGTCCGGCCCTGCCCTGCCCTTCTCTCTCCCTTCATCCCCGCTGTGATGCCCAACCCCGGCTGTGCCCGGGAGCTGGCGGGACGAGCCCCGGGCGGTGCCAGGGCCAGGCTGGGGACACAGACCGGGGGTTGAGCTGGATTCCGCCCTCCCTCCGCCCCCTGCCCCGGGCTCTGCCGGGTCTCACCTCCTGCTCCATGCACACAACGCACTCCGACTTCTTCTCGTCCCACTGCAGCGGCGGGGCCGTGGGGGCCGCGGGGCTCGGGGGCTCCTCCAGGGGAGCGCTGGGCTCTGGGGCCGCAGGGACCTCGGCGCCCTCTGCCCGCCGCAGCTCTGCAGCCACAGCCAGGTGTGAGACCCCTGGGAACACCCACCTCCCTGCCTCCCCTCCTCACACACCCACAGAGCTCCAGGCTCAGGTACCTGCTGTGTCAAATGTGGCAGAAAAGAACTGGGGGTACCTGGGAGGGTCGTGGCCACAGCCAGGATCTCGTGAGCCCGCCTGAGGATGGCACGCTGCAGACCAGCCTCTGTCACACCGAGCTGTGGGACAACAGCAGGGGGTTGGCCCCAGAGGGACAGCAGGCTGGTGTCCCCAAGGGGACACTGAAAACTCCTGGGCATTGCTGGAAAACCCCCCTGCCAGGCACCAGGAATTCCCTGGTGCTATTTCTACTATGGAGAGCATCTGGAGGATGCTGGAAGATGGGGCCAGGCTGCAGCTCACCCTGCAAATCTCTGGGAGAGCCACTGCCCTCAGGGACAGGCAGAGCAGCACAGGCACCCGTCCTTGTGGGGAGGTGACAGAGCAGAGCACCAGCACTTCGTCCTGCCAGACCCACCAGGCACAGCAGGGCAGGGACAGGGACAATCCCTGCTGGTGCTGCCCCACGCTGTGGCTCTGCTGTCCCATACCTTCTCCAGGTCACTGGCACTCATGGTGCTGAGCATTTCCAAGGATATTTGGTGGTGAGCGAAGAGTGGCACGTACTGGTCAGCAGAGAGCTCCAGCAGCAGGCTCACCAGCTGCTGCTCCAAACCCTTCTCCTGCAAAACATGGAATGAGCTCCCAGACTGCCCCTGAGGACAGGCAGCAGTAGGGCTGGGGGTGTGCTCCTCCCTGCCCTGCTCCAGCTGTGCTGCATCCCAAATACACCAAAGCCTGGAAGCCCAACAGCTGGAGCACCTCTGGCCACAGGTGTTTTATGGGCATGGTTCAAAACGTTGAGGTCTGGGAATCATTGAATATCCCGAGTTGGAGGGACCCACCAGGACCCTCCAGCCCAGCCCAGCCCCTGTCCAGCCCCCCCAGCCCCAGCCTGGCCCCCCTGGGATGCCCAAAGGCTCCTGGAGCTCTGGCAGCCTCGGGGCCGGGACCATTCCCTGGGCAGCCTGGGCAGTGCCAGCACCCTCGGGGGGCAGAGCCTTGCCCTGAGCCCCAGCCTGAGCCCCCCTGGCCCAGCTCCAGCCCTGCCCATCCCCTGGGCAGTGCCAGCACCCTCGGGGGGCAGAGCCTTGCCCTGAGCCCCAGCCTGAGCCCCCCTGGCCCAGCTCCAGCCCTGCCCTGGGTGCTGTCCCTGTCACAGAGAGCAGAGATGGGTGCTGCCCCTCGGGAGGAGCTGCAGCCCACAGTGAGCTCCCCTCACACATGAAAAAAACCCTTTGTCAATCCATTGGATTGGATCTGTGTGAAGGGTCTGTGCCCTGCTCCCAGCCTTAGCTCAGGGGGCTGTCCTCACTCCCCCCAGAGCAGAGCCACAGTGAGGGTAAGAACAGCAGCAGCACCTGGAGTTTCAGGGAGAGGGGCTTCTGGTTGAGCAGGCGCTGGTACTGGATCAGCCAGTAGTTCTCCTGTTTGGTTTCGCTCTTTGCCTCCATTTCCAGCTGAAAAGCAAACTCATTCATTCAGCAGCCTGAGGGAACGTGGCCAGGAGGGTTCAGGGATGGGTGTGCAGGAGGGAATCCCCAGCCTGGGCAGTGCAGGGCCCAGCCAGAGCACTGTGATGGGGTCAAACAGGCATTTCTGGCTCCTGCAGGCTGGCCCGACTTCGACCCTGCTCCCACCCAGTTCAGGACTGTGCATCCCCCTGCTCCCTCATCCTCAGGCTCTGTGGCCTGGTCTCCTGAGGGTCAGGAGGTCTCCAGGATTGCAGGACCACAACTCCCATCCCTTGTGCTCATCCTGCTTACCACTCCTCCCCAGCAGGGTCACTGATGGTGATGATGATGCCCCAGGTGCACCAGGGAGTGCTGCTGTGCCCCCCCAGTTTATGTCAGAACATCCTGGGGCTAAACTGGCCTCTGGACCTGGACACAGCCCTGCTCTGCTCCCCTTCACTCCCACACTGAGCCACAGACTCTCCCTGCAGCCAACCCAAATGGTTCCTCATCCACAGTGCTTCATTACCAGGATTTGTTGCAGCTCTTCCTCCCTTTGCTTCTTCTCCTTGAGCAGCTGCTGCAGGAGGCAGCCGAGCGCCCGGCGCTGCTCCGTGACCACCTCCTGCAACAGGAGAGCTCTGGCAGCCACATCCCCACACTGCTGCCAGCCTGTGCCCTTCCCAGCAAAGCCCCTGCCAGACCCACACCAGGCCCTGTGGCTGTGCAATCCCCACAGCTCAGATCCTCTCCTAGCAGCTGGCAAGGCAGAAGCAAGCTGGAGCTGCTCCTGTCAGCCCTGCACTGCCTCCCTGAGCAGCCCCAGCCCACCCTGGCTGCAGCAGCTTCTCCTCACGTGACAAGTTCAGGCAAAAAGTATTCATGGTCCCCCCTCTGTAAGAATCATGGAATCTTAAACTGGTTAGGGTTGGAAGGGACCTTAAAGCTCATCTCATTCCACCCCTGCCATGGGCAGGGGCACCTTCCACTACCTAAGGTTGCTCCAAGCCCTGTGCAACTGAGGAAAGACCACCTGAGAACAGGTCTGGAATCCTGCAGATAAACAGGACAGGTGAGGACCTCTGCCTTTGGGATGCTTCCTTTCCCTGGGGTCTCACCCCAGGGCAAGGCCAGGCATCCCTGCAGCCACTCCCTGGCAATGCAGAGTTAACTGGCTCGGGAGTGTCCCACCAGGTGGCACCTCTGCAGCTTCAGGCCCAGCTCACCCCCATCTGAGCAGAGGCCACTGGTCATCAGCCACAAGGACTTCAGATGCCCATGGACAGAGGGACAAGGATTCTGTTACACCCTGATATTTGCCCTGGGTGTTTGTCACTGACTTTGGGCTGACTGAACAGGTGACCTGACCTGGCACATGGCACACAGAAGAAAACAGCTGATGCAAAAGCATCATAAAACACAATTTAAAGCCAAGCTGCTTAAGCTAAACCTGGTATTCCTCAACGTGTGACTGCTGATGATGTCAAAACCAAAACACAACACAATGTAAAAAGACATGCAGTGCACAGCAGGCAGGTGTTTTTGGGACAGCCAACAACTGGATTCCAAAATCCTTCCCCATCAGCACACCTGGAACTGCTCATCCCTATCTCTCCTCTGTCTCTCTGCTGAGAATGCCTGGGGATGTTTAGGAGCAGCAGCAATGTCCCACATTCCCAGGACACAGAGGGTTGGTGTGTCCTGTGCAGAAGGACCTTCTGACTAAGCACAAAACCATCTGCACACTGCCAGGAGCAAGGGAAGCAAGTGGAGCAATCCCAGAGCAGAGAGGGTGGGGGGCAGCCCCAGAGCCCCACATACCTGCAGCATCTCTGTGTCCAGTTCTTGCCTCTTTAACTCCAGCTGTGTCAGCTGCAATAACTCTGTTTCTATTAATTTAATCTAAACAGAAGATGAAACATTTTTACTGACATTTAAAATTACTTTAATTTATGCTCTTTTAAAATGAGGTTTGACTGGCAAGGGCAGCACTGCAGAGCACACAGAGGTTGGGGGAGCTGCCTGTGCCCTTTGGTGATGTGTGTGCTGAGGGTCCCTCTTCTTTTACCTGAGGAGCTGTGTCCTCCCCCTCCAACTGTCTCTCTGCTCTGAACACCTTTTGCCCAGGTCTGGAACCTCACTGCAGTTTGTGCACCCAACCTTTTGCAGCCACTTTGGAAAGCAGAGTCAAGGCCCTCCCAGGAGCACGGCTCAAACCTCAGACTCCTGGGACAGTGCCCTGGTTTCCAGGTGCCTCCAGCAATCCCAGAACAACACCTGCTCTTTCAGCTGGGGCAACTGAGACACAGAGAGGTCAAGTGAGTCACCCAAGGTCCCACAGCAAAGCCAAGATGAGAGCCCAGCTCACCCCTCTGCCCTGCCCTGCAGCACAGGGGGCAGGGGTCCCAAGGGGGAAAGGCTCAGCCTGGGCATCAAGGAACAAACTCTTTGTTCACAGAGCAGGAGGGAGCAAAATGCAGGCCCCTTGTGGTGAACTCAGGCAATAATGGAGAGCTGTCAGACAGGTCACAGGCTTACAGGAGAGATTGGCCACTGGGGCACTCAAAATACTCAAAGAGTCTGCCCACCAACTCCTGACTCGAGCTTTTCTGCTGTGTCAGATCAGGAGAGGGAAGATTCTGGAGCACTGTGTCAGAAACCAGCAACCCCCCTTCCTGCATTCACCACTGCTGCCTTCCCTCCCTCCTGCATCCACCACTGCCACTTTTCCAGCATTGTGCATCATCCACCTCTACATTCCCATCTTCCTGCATCACCCACCACTACTTTCTCCAGCTCCTGCTCTTCCCCCCATCATCACTGCACCTTCTGCAGAATGGAGCTCAGAAAGGAAGGCTGAGAATGGGAAAGAAAAGGTGAATTCATGGCTCAAGGTGCAGCTCTGATGTGCTGGATGGAGATGCAGTGGGCTCATGTGGAAGCAGCAGCCCTGCCAAGGACACAGCCTGAAGGAAATCAGAGGGGCAACTGCAGCTCACCCCTGGAGCCAGTGCAGGTCTGTCCTCCAGTGCTTCACCCACCAGTGCTGAGGAGACTGAAGAAATGGCAATGCCACCACCTCCAGGAGCCTAAAACCTGCTTAGACACTGCCTCCCTCAGAGCTGGGAGACTGGAGTGTAACCAGCACTGCCCAGCTCTGTTCAGAGCTCTCAGCAGTACCAGAGCTCTCCATGTCTCAGACCCTGCTCTGTGCTCACAGCACTTTGTTCTTCCTCCCAGGGTCTCCTCAAGCAGCAGGATGAGCTGAGGAGCTGGCTGCTCTTTCCTCTGTTACTGACTCACCTGGTTCCTGATCTGCCTGTGCATAAGATCCTTCTTCACCCGGAGAGCTTCGAAGGCAGCTTTCTGCATCTCAATCTAAGGGACAGGCAAAGTCCTGCTCAGGGGGGTGGGTGGTGCAGTGGCTGAGGGGCTCAGAGGCTGCTGCCTTGCAGGGACTCAGGTGCAAGTCCCTGAGTGGTGCTTGCTCTGAGCAACAGTGTCCTGAAACACAGCTGAGAGCCCAACAGGTAAAACCCACCTCAGAGACACAGAAATATCAATGTTCTCCAAACATTCATCTGGAATGCTCTGTGACCCCACCTCTCCTTTTCAGCAGCACTGAGCAGCAAGGCTGTGCTGCAGGGCACAGCTGCCCAGCACTTCTGAGAACCAGCTCTGAAAATGCTTTTCCCAAGTCCCCCAGGAAACCTGCCAAAAAACAGGACTTCTGTCTCAAAATCCCCTCTTAATCATCATGGCAGTTTTCCTTCCCATGATCTGTGCTCTGACTTTTCTGAAAATTTGCTGTCTAGATAAATTTTTTTTTTCAACCACCCAAATTACTTTGTCAGAATAGCAGATACTCTCAAAGTTTAGCATGTAGTGTTAAATGAAATCACTTCTGCATGCAGGCCAGCACAGCCACTGCTGCTCCTGTGACCCACTCTGGATCCTCCTCTCCCTCAATCCCCCATGAGCAGTTTGCCCCTTTGCCTACCTGCTGCAAGATCTGACTGACAGCTTTGTTCTGATCCAGCTGCTGCCAAGCCAGGATTTGCTGGAACTTCTGATCCATCTCAGCTAGGCTGCAGGGAGATGGATGTGCCATGGAGTTAATGCTGGGTCTGGGACTCTTGAGGCAAACCAGAGGAAAAGGAGGCAATGGGGAATGTAGGAGGAGGCATTTCCTAGTGAACAGGGGAAGAGCCGAGGCACTGCACAGCTGAAGGCCACAAATTTACCACCTCCTTCCCTACACCCAAACCAAACCTGCACCACAGGCTCCTGTGGACCTGTTGGGCAGCTCACAAGGCTGTTTTGGGTCAGTGCCAGATGTTGACAGATTAAAATTTCTCACCTTGTCATAAGCAGTGAGCCAGGATGCTCCTGGTATATGCAGCAAAACTCATGTACTACTTATGCACACACAGCATCCTTGAGGCAGCCTGGGAGGTGAGGGGAGGAGCTTTGGGCTGGAAAATGGCACTGAAGTGCCTCAGAAAACAGAAATACAACTGGTCTAACTCCATCCTCCATATTTAGCTTAATGTATACAGCAAAATAAACCGTGCAAAAAAGTGACAGTTCCCCCAAAGTGTGATTGGCATGCAAATTGTGGTCGTTATAAGGTGGTTCATTTAAGGGAGTCTGACAGTTTAATTTGCACTGTCCTGTGCTGTTACAGCTGTCCTGCTGCATTTCAGCAGCTCCAGGGGTTCCTGGTGCATTTCTGGGAATTACACTGTTGAAAGAAAGGGATTGAACACCAGCCCCAGACCCCTGCACCTGGAGCAGGCCTGGCTGACGAGGTCCTGCCGACGAGACTCAGAGGTCACTTGGAGCAGCTTGTTCCTGTAGGTCTCAGCCAGCATCTGCTGCATGGCAGCTGGGGACAGAGGGGACAGAGGGGCTCTCAGTGCCTGCCTGTGCACAGCAGGACCCACCCACCACTGCTGCTGCAGTCACTGCAACCAACAGAGGCTCCTCTCTCATTGCTCTTGCTCTCCCCATTTCACTGGTTCCAGAGCTCACCCATCCACCTGAGAACTGTGGCTCTTTACTGGGGAAAGAGCTGAGGAAACTCCACTCTGCCTGTGCCTGCACCTCTTCAGTGCTCAGAGAAGCCCAGTCACTGCCTACCAGCCCTGAGACCACAGGATCACAGACTCTCCTGGGAAGTAGGAAGGGACCCCCAGGATCACCAGCCCAGCCCCTGTCCCTGGCCAGCCCCCCAGCCCCAGCCTGGCCCCCCTGGGATGCCCAAAGGCTCCTGGAGCTCTGGCAGCCTCGGGGCCGGGACCATTCCCTGGGCAGCCTGGGCAGTGCCAGCACCCTCGGGGGGCAGAGCCTTGCCCTGAGCCCCAGCCTGAGCCCCCCTGGCCCAGCTCCAGCCCTGCCCATCCCCTGGGCAGTGCCAGCACCCTCGGGGGGCAGAGCCTTGCCCTGAGCCCCAGCCTGAGCCCCCCTGGCCCAGCTCCAGCCATCCCTGGGTGCTGCCCCTGTCCCAGAGCAGAGAGGAGTTGGGCTCTGCCAGTCTTAGGAGGACACCAGGGAAACTTCTGTTTCCCTGGAGAAACACATCTGGCCATGGTCAGCAGGAGCAGGAAAGGCTCCCCAGCACCATTCCTGTTCACCAGACATGAACCTGATGGATTAACAGGGAGCTTGGCTTGTGTCTCATGGACAACAGGCAGGGCACTGCAGGTGGAAGCCTTGGATCAGCTGTGGCACATGGTCCCTGTGCCCATCAGGGAATGTCTCAATGTGTGTGCCAGAGCATCTCCAACATGGTTGCCACCTACCCAGGGCATCTCTGGAGGAACCAGGCCTTTCACAGAATCATTAAGGTTGGAAAAGACTTTTCAGATCATCAAGTCCAACCATCACCACCACCATGCTCACCACTAAACCATGTCCCTGAGTGTCACACCCACATGTTTTTTCAACACTTCCAGGGATGGTGACTCCATCATTGCCCTGGGCAGTCTGGGCCAATGCCTGATCACCCTTTCCATGGAAAAAAGTTCTAATATCCAACCTAAGCTTTCCCTGGTACAGTCTGAGGCTGTTTCCTCTTGTCCCTTGCTCCCTGGGAGCAGAGCCTTACCCCCATTTTGATACACCCTTGTTTCAGGGAGTTACAAAGTCCCTCCAGAGCCTCTTCTTCTGCAGGCTGAGCCCCCTCAGCTGCCCCTGGTGCTTCAGACCCTGCACCTCATCTCCCCAGAGACCTGTCAGGACTTACAGGCCACTTCCCTCCTGCGCAGCTGCTCCGTCTCCTCCTGGGTTATTGCCATCAGCTGTTCCATCCTGATTCTGCCAACAAACAACAATTCAGCCACTCCTCCAAAAGAGCCCTTTTCCTCTACTCTCCCAGCTCAGTCTCAAGGCTGGGCAGGTTCACCCTGCTCAGAAAAGCTGGGCTTATCAGAGACACCACAGCCTCGGTGACTTTTTGGTGAAGAACCTCTAAGTTTAATGGGAGACAACATAAAATTTGCTCAAAACCACAGGGACAATGGCTTTAGACAGGGAGGTTGATTTTTCTGAGACAGAGCACTGACACAACATGCACATGCTCTCCCTAACAGTGCCAGACCATTCCTTGGCTTTCCTTTCTCCTGACGCTGGATGAGCCCTGCACAGCTGGCCCAAGGGAGCAGTGCCACTGCAAGCAGCAGCCTGGCCTCCCTCCCCACCAGCCCTGGCCTTGTTCCAGCACATTCCCCCCACCATTTACCAGGACAGGAGTTGGTGTGGCTGGGGAACAATCTGATAAACAACTGGATGGTGTTCACCAAGTTTACTGGGCCTCAGCTCAGCTGGCTGAAGGGAGGGGCAGCTCACAGAGCTGGGGACAGTCACTTTTGGTGGCAGTTAGTTCAGAGTGTTGGCTGAATGGCAGATTTGCTCCCCACCTACTCCTCCCAGCCTGGATATGTTGCTGGAACACCTTCATAACTACCTTGCTTGCCAGCAGATGGAGGATCTCTCTTGGTCCTTGATGTTGGAATACAGAGTTTTGCTCCCAAACTCATTATTTAGGACCATTTAGAGATGAAAAAGAGGTAAAATCACCCTGTCACTGGATGTGCCAAACTGGGTAGGACCAGGCACACTGAGTCCAGTGTCCTGCCTCCAAGTTACCAGAGCCAGCTGCAGGTATGAGATGAACCTTGCCTCACTTAGGGTGGATTCAGACTGGTGACTCTGAAAAGAAGGTCCCTGCCCTCTTCCCAGCTTCTTACCCCTTTTCCAGACAAGTTTGTTTCAAAGAGACTCACCTCTCATTCTCCAAGGACTTCAAAATGTCTGAACTTCGTTTCTGCCTAAAAAAAAAAGATAAAACAAAAGGTTTTCATCAAGCTGAGTAGAACATCCTGGTTCCCCAGAGGACAGAATCACAGAGTCACAGAATATCCTGACTCAGAAGGGACCCACAAGGATCATCCAGCTCCAGGCCCTGCACAGGACAACCCCAGCAATCCCCCCATGTGCCTGAGAGGAAACAACTTTGCTGTCCTGTGCAGCAGAGCAGCTTCCAGCAGGCTGGGCACCTCCCACCAGCACCAGCTCACAAACATGGAGACCAGCAGACACAGGCAGAGGCACCTTAACACTTCAAACTGGCCCCTTCCATGAGGAATTTAAGTTTCTTCCTTAGCACTGCAAAATCCCAACATCACACACCTAAGAAACAGTTTTTTTAAGATGTGCTTTACACGGGTCTTTGGCAGTCCAGGAGCTAAAGTGGCTCCTCCAGACATTGATCCTGACCAGGTCCTAAACACTCAGGGGCAACATGAACTGCTCAAAATGACATGACAAAAACCAATCAGAGCAAGACCCCCTGGGACCCCACCTCTGGTTGTCCTCCAGCAGCTTCTGGATCCGGCTGGCAGTGCCCTGCTCTGTGTCCTTCAGCTGCTGCAGCAGCTTCAGCCTCTCCTCCTCCAAATAGTGCTGGTGCTTCGACAGTCCCTGCTCCAGCCTCTGCTGCTCCTGCCAGAGCAGGGGAAACCAGGAGAAGGTGGTGGCTTTGGGGGAGCCAGTGGGAGCCCTGGTAGGGCCCTGCCCAGCACACCCACCTCTCTCACTGTCTGCAGGATCTCATCCTTGTGGCTGCTGAGCTGCTGCACCAGCAGGGCCTGCTCTCGCTGCCCCACGTCCAGGCGCCGCTCAAATTCCAGCTTCTCCTGGGTTTTTCTTTCCTGAGAGGAATAAGAAGAAAGATGAATGACAGGAATCTCCTCCCCCAGCAAGAACATCTTCTGGCAAAAAGGTAAAGCAAGGCACAGTAGAGAAGAAGGGAAGTCAAATGGCAAAGAGCAGTCTTGTCTAGGGGAGGGGAATATTCTCTCCTTAGGAACACAAAAATTGGGAAGCAGAGGTTGATGTTCTCTTCATAACAATCTCCAAACTCTTTCATGTCATGAAGGTGAACTTCCTAGGCATTGACTGACACCAAACCAGCCAATATAAACAGGTGGAGGGAAGGCCAAAATGCAGGTTGGGTTCAGTTCCACAAGGCACAGGACTCCCTTGTCTGAAGGAAGCAGCCAGCTGTGGGCAGCTTGAGCCAAAGGCACTGAGGAACTGCATGGCAGGAGCTTCTGGTTATTTCAAAGTGAGCCTTGCACAGGGGAAGAGACAGAGACCAGGGAAACAAAAAGAACAAGCTAAAAGTGTAGCAAGGTGAGGAGAATGAGAAACAAAATGAAAAGATAGAAAACAAAAACCAGAAGCAGACCCATGCTGCAGACAAAGCAGTTGCAGGAGTTGATTCTTACCTTCCTCTTCTCATAATCCAAGAATTTGTTCTGAAAAATAAGCAATATGAGCAGACATTTATTGCCAGAAGTACTTTTTTGTAGATATTACTAGTCCACAGTACAACCTCCCCTGAGTGAAGACATCAACCAAAGGCACAGGAACAAAGGCCCAATGTCCAGTCACTCAGGTTTCTCCAGGGACAAAGGCATTGTCTCTGCACTTGCCAAAGAGCACAGGAACTAGCCCAGTTACCACAACTATTGGCCCAGCCTCCCCTTTCCCAGGTAGGGCTGAACATGTCTAGCACTTGGCTGGGAAGCACAAAGTTCTGCAGTTTGCTGTCCCCCCAAAAATAAACGTCACACACTGCACATTCCATGGCCCACTGTCACCCCTGTCCCTTGGCTCCATCATTGCTTTCAAGGATGGAGACAGCTCCTTGGGATGTGTCTGCCAGGAGTCAGCATGGTGACACCAGCCCAGCACAGGAAGGAGATGAGTGCACACACTGTGCCTGGCTGCTCCCTTGAGCCCAAAAGACACAGCTCATGGAGGGGAAGGTGATGAGGGATGATGTGCCAAGTGCTGTGAGATGCTTTGGTTGGAGCACAGAGGCAAATCCCAAGCCCTCTGGTGCAGGGGAGCCTCACCTGCCACTCACTCTCCTCCTCCAGGTACTTCTCCACTGTCCTGTCCACCCCATCCACTGAAGTTCCTCCTCCATCACTCTCCAGCGTGGGGAGCAGGCACTGGGAGGGAGGGTAGTATGGAATTCCACACTCTGGAAGGCACCAGACACAAAAGAAGAACATTTGGGGCTCAAAGACCTCCTTGACACCATGGCTAGAGCTGGCTGGTGTGTGTGACTGCTTCCAGCTGTGCTCCCTCTGCTCACACTCTGAGGAGTGCCTGGCAGGGCTCCTCCAGCTGAGGCAGGATGGACAAGGAGCTCTGGGAGGAGGTGGGGCCACTGCATCCCCACCAGGACAAGGATCTGCTCAGACAGAAACACATCCTGCACACAGCTACAGGCTTGGTAACTTCTGCAGGGCTGCAAATGTTACTGCCCAGACCAAAATAAGTTCTATGCCTTGCAAGGCATTTCCCCTGCATAAAACGTCCACCAAAGCTCCCTGTCTGCACCAAACACAGTGTCTGCAAACTTAGAGTTCATCATTCTCACAACAACCTGCAGGGCCCAGGTCCTTCCTCAGAGAAAAGGAGGGCAGCAGGGACCTTGAGTGACTCCTGAGTCTCTCTCCTTGTCCCAAGGCAGTGACAGCTGGACAATGCCTAATCCTCTCACAGGAGAAAATCCAAATAACCATGGGAGATGCACTGAGTTCTTATGGTCACTGAGACAGCCTGACCCTGCCACTCTGGTTTTTGACAAACCACTCTGCAGTTCAGGGTGGCAGGGCTCAGGGGAGGACTCAGGTTGTGCTGTTTGCCAACAGAGACAGGTAACCAGGTGTGCAGGGCATCAACAACCACCCCAAGCAGAGCCCACACAAAGCCTGTCCTTCAGAAATGCCATCTCTGGGCACAGCCCAGTGCTCCTGGCTTACCCTTGCAGAGGAACTGCTGGATGGCCTCTGTCCCCACGCTGCAGATGTCAGGGGGTGGGTAGGTCATGGCAGAGGCATCCAGGGTCAGCGTCTCCAAAAGAGCACACAGAGCTCCAGGTTATTCTGAGTCCAGACAGAGGCCAGCTGCAGTTCTCCTTGCAGCTCTCCAAAATCTTAACGTTACCCTAAATCCTGACATAAATGCCAGGCTGCATTGAATCCCTGCTGGGTGTCTGGCACCTTTCAGAGGTGACTCCACTGTCCCTACTTGGGAGCTTCTGAGCTGGCCATTCACTGGAACACTCCCCTCATGCAGATACTGGCATTTTGTGTTTAGGTACCAGAGGTCAGAACACCTCTCAGCTACAAACATTCCCTACTCCATGTCAGGGAGCTGGAGGCCTTCAGCATGGAAGTGGAGGTGATACAAGGGCATGGAGAGGGGTCCCATAAAGAATGAGGGGAAGAGCCACTTGTTTTGTCCTACTGTGGCCACCAAAAGGACCTAATGCTGTCTTTTGTAGGGAAGGGCACAGCAGGAAGGCCCAGAAAGGAACCACTTTACCAAGCACAGGGGGCAAAGCTGCACAGATGCCTCAACTCAGGCTGTCCTCAGGGAAGTGAATCCCAATGCTGTGTGTGAGACAGGAGAACATTTATCCACACTTTCCTGCTGGAGTCTGAGCCAGCCATTGCCTCACACTTGCACCATTTAGCACTGACAGGTTTGGCAGCCAGAAAGCAACAGATCCATTAAAATCTTGCTGCTTTTCCCATTCTGAATGTGCACTTCAGGGAGCCACGAGTATGGGATCTGCCAGGGTGACAGAGGCACAGTACATGCTCTCAGAGCCAGCCCTGGCTGGAAAAATCCAGGATTCACTCTCTGGGAATTGCTTTTGTCGTGATTAAATGACAAAATGTCTGGAATTAAACAGCAAAATGATCAGATTAAATGGTAAGAATAATCAGAAAAGGGCAGGTACACAAAGGTTATTTTGGACAGCATGAACAGCCCCGTTACAAAGCCCTGCAGCACATCCTGCCCAGACCCTAACCACTGCCCGTGGGCTGGATTTCTCCCCAGCAGAGGGAGGCAGGCCGGCAGGGCTGGCCCAGGGCCGGTACCTGCAGGCTGCGGACGTGGGCCAGCGCCCTCGGCAGCTGCTGCAGCGCATTGCCGCTGACAGCCAGAGCGCGCAGCGCCCGCAGGCCGCCCACGCTCCCGGGCAGCTCCCTCAGCTTGTTCCCTGCAGAGACAGAAACGCCAGTTAAAACCGGGGAGCATCCCCAAACCAGGAGCCAGAGAGCTCATCTGCTCCAGCACCAACCCACAACTACACACACGGCTCATTTCCACGGGGACAGGCTGTCCCAGGTCACACAGGGACTCAGAGGATGTCACTGCCCACCAAGAGTAACTTGGGATCCAAATCTCCCTCTCAGCTGAGGTCACTGCTGCAGGCTGGATCAGTGCTCTTTATCAGGAGAGCATTTGTAACATGGAACGTTCTCCCCTTGGTCTAAGTCCCAGGGACAGGAGGAAGGGGAGTGAGTGTGAGATTGCCTGGGCTCAGAGCCCAGCTGCTGCAGACACAAGCAGTGACCTGAGCTGCCCTCCCAAGTTCCTCACCCTCCACTGCCTTCCCTGTTTCAGCAACAGCTCTACGTAACTAAATCTCCTTTTTCTCCCAGATTTATGGCACTGCATAGCTGGAAAATGCCCAGGAGTCTGGAAAAGAGGTGACCTTTGTGCTTGGGCTGTGCAAGTGGGGATACACAGGCTCATAGGAGCCAGCTCTGGGTGTTGGGGGACACAACTGTAATTTCATTTATTTGGTTCAGTGCTCTGCTTGCTTTACTGGAGGGCTTGAGGCTCACACATTTTCTGCTTAGATCATTTCTCCTGCCTTGCCAACTATTTGAATTCAAACCTTCCTTGTGTTCCTCCTCAGCATTCACAGTACAAACCATAGGTGCTTGCCTTGGTTGAAAGTAATAATTGCTAATGCAGCTCAACACGACCAGATAATAAATGTGCTTTGCCCAGAGCAATCACATTCCATACCTTTCACATTGAGGACCTGGAGCTGGGCAAGGTCTCCTATAGATTGTGGAAGGCTTTTTAAAAGATTCCTTTCAAGGTTTAGGACCTAAGGTATTAAGAGAAAAGATATTAAAAACATTCATCCAAGTCTTATGTCTTCTACACATCTGTGCTGCTGGGACTTTCAGGTCCAGAAGTACAACTTGAAATTGGTTGTAGATAAAACTTTCAGGGTAAAAAAAAGTGTATTTTCCACCAGCCCTGGATAAAGGGCATGCCAAGCTACCAGGGGCAGTGTGAAACTCTGCTCACCACCAACATCTGGTGCTGGACCCAGATGCAGGAACTGGGAACTGGAGTGTCCAGAGCAGCCCTCCCCAACTGCAGCTCCCACTTAAAGCTGTCCCCTGAGCAGAGAGACCCTGAGTGTGCCCTTAGACACTGCTCTGGGCTCTCAATGTACCCACACCAGGGAGAACAGCAAAACCTGAATGTTTTGGGAAATCAACAGCACTCTGCTTGCTCAGAGCATCTGCTTGGCCATGGGAGCCACTTGGGCTGCACCAAGCTGGGAGAACATAACCAAGCCTGGCTTTTCCTGCTCTTCCCCTGCTCCTTTCCTCCTTTTCTCCTGCTCTCCCTCTAACCAGCCAGTTCAACAGAACAGTCAGGGTGATGTGATAGGTCTGACCAAATGGCACCATCACAGAAGCTGTGATTAATTATAAACCAAAGAGCAGCAACCCCATATCCCTGCTGTCCCCAAACATGCCCTGCACAGAACCCAGGGATGCAGCTGCAAATCTTTTACCTGAAGAGCTGTCAGCTGACCAATATCAGCAGGAAGAGATGCCAGCTGGTTGTCATGCAGATCCAGAACCTGGAAAAGCAGATGATGTCACCAAACAGGGCTGGGAACAAAAGTCACAAATTATCTCACAATGAAAATTTCTTTGCTTCCAATGGGACTTTTAAAAGCTGCTCAAGTTTTCCAGGGGACACAGGTACTTAATTCTGGGAGGTCTTTTGGAAATTCAGGCATCAGTAACAAACAAGAGACAAGGGAGAGCAGTGACACTGAGGGAGCTGTCCCACAAAACTGGACAAATCATCCCCTTGGAAGCAGGCTGGCAGAAGGAATTTCTGCAGGATCAATGAGCTGAACTGCTCCTTGGAAGCTGAAGTGCTCCAACAGCAGTGCAGGGAGAGGGTAGGACTAGACCTGGAGACCTCTGCCCCCCATGTGGAGCTGCTGAAATGACTCTGCCTCTTGGGGAATCCCAGCACAATGGTGATACAGCCCTGTCACCCCCATCCCCACTTCCTTCCCATTCCAGGGACCCTCCAGAGCAGGAGAGAAGTGGATCTACCCCATAACACACCCAGCTCTGCCTGACCACCACCAGAGAGGCTGCTGAGGGGAAACTGGGGGATTCTGAAGGGGATAAATGAGTTGTGGGACTGATGGTGATGTTACACAACCACTCAGTGCCTGCTTCTGTCAGCCTGTGAGGAGGCCCCAGAAAGGCAGGAGTCACACCTTGGAACTGATTCCTGGCAAAGCCAGTGAGCCAGGAGGGATTTACTTGGGCTGGTGTGCTTTAATGCAGCTCAAATCCAAGGAAAATAAGCTGCAGTTGAACTGTTAAGAATCACAATTACCTTCAAAGTTATGAGACTCAGGAGGCTGCAGGACTTTGGAACTAAAGATGTCAGATTATTTGTGTGAATAATCAGCACCTGGGGAGGAAGAGCCCCATTGACACATAAACACAAGAGACACCAGGACAAGCACTTTTGTTGAGACAGAACTGGGGTTTGTATAAGAGCTCAATATCTTATTCAGTGTCATATAAAACATTAAAGTAGGAAATGGATTGCCTGAGAAGGTCAAACATTTTACATGAGATCTAAACCAGAGCCCAGCTCCTCACATGAGAAATACCCTCAGATGGGCTAAGGCAGGAACTACCACCTCATCTTTCCTGGCAGAAGTTAACTTTAAAGAACACAGACAGGATTAATCTGACTCAAACTGCTCTCTATGTAGTATCACACATAAAACAACTACACACAGTCATTTCAAACACAACAATAAAAATTATGCATAATAATAGAATTAATTATTTCTGATTACAACATTACCTTTTTTTGCAAGACCTTGCAAGTTGCAAAGGCCCCATAAGGAACCTAAAAACAATTAAAAAAGAGTAATGTCAGACTTCTCTTTTAAGCAGTTCTACACTGTCCACCTGTAAAGTGTGAAAAACTTGACTGAAAATAAAAGTGATGCTTAAAATTATCTGCCCCTGATTTTCCCAGGGAGAGCAGGAGGAGCTTCCATTTAAACAGCTTCCAGTGGCTCTCCATGACACAACCTGTCACAGAACAGGCTGAGGCTTAGGCAAGAGTTCAAGCCTTGTGTGATTTAATATTCATTGTGCAGATGAGTCCAGGCAAAGGTTCAGTTCAGTCATCACAGAAATGCATTCTGAGGTTTGGCAACCTCGTGGCCACACTGCAGGGTGCTGAGAGAGAAGGGGGAGCCCCAGGCTCCCAGAGTGTCCCTGATGTGCCAGGAGAGGGCCAGGCAGAACAAGGAGGTGCCAGCTCAGGTGGCAGGCATGGCTGGGCACTGGGACCTTCCCTGCAGCATGGAACCAGCAGCAGCCAGACTCCTGTCCATGGCTAATTGTAAAACCAAACTGATGCCTCACTTCATATACTGAAACAACAATGCAAATGAAACTGCAAGACAGTTTTATGGGCCAAAAGGAGCTGCTGGCCATCCCAGACCAGCTGTGGCCGAGTAGAGCTGGCTGGGTGGATCCTCTGTCTGCCACCCTGCCACACCCAGGCTGTCCCACACAGCCTGCACGCCCACACACAGCCTGCTGCTGGCTCCTGAGCTTGGAACAAAACATCCCAAAGTCTCAGCAAAGCCATTTCACACTGCACAGCAGGCAGCTCTCCTCTCCAAGATGGTGTCAAATCTCCCCACCTTGCTTGGCAAAGGAATCCCATATTCAGGATCAACATTTTAAAAGCAAGAGACAAGGAATAAAATTAAAAATGAGATAGAAATGGGTTTCTGCCTGAGGCTGGCCTGGCTGCCAGCAGGAAAAGCTGTGTCTGAGTGCCTGGCACTCTGTCACTGCCTGCCCACACACCAGCAGACAGATTGTTTCTCATTTAGTTGGTTGCCATAAAAGAAGCCAAGCTGGGAGTGAGACTTCCATCCTTAAGCAGCAACTTGGAAACAGGACTGGGATTTTCACTTACACAGAAAAGCAACCATGGGTGGACCAGCAAAATTAAGCCATGAGGTCCCAAATTAGTGTAAAACAAGGCACTGGTGGAGGGTATGAGACTACTCTGCTCTTCTAAAGGATTCCCAGGACAGAAGTGGTGTCAAAGCATGAGACTGGACAGGCAAATTTCCACCAAAAAAAAAACAGGGGAAGAAGCCCCTAGCTGAAATCCAGAGCTCAGGAGATAGGGAAAAGGTGGACCAGCAACAATTTCTGTCTCATGGCTCACAGGCATGAGAGTAAATCTGACAGTTGGTCCAAGAAGCAGAGAATCAGAGCTGTGAGTGAAGACTGGAAGTTGTAGAGGACGTACCTCTGAGAGCTCACATCTGGATATGTCAAGGGTGTCATCAGCACCAGCTTCTTTGGCCTGGAGAGGGAAGAAACACATCCAGAGAATCAGACCATGCAGAAATACAGCTCCTCTTGCTGCATCTTGCCCAGAGTTTGTGGACTTCCTGCCCCTGGCAGTGTCCCAGGCCAGGCTGGACCCTGGGGCTGGGAGCAGCCTGGGACAGCAGGAGGTGTCCCTGCCCATGGCAGGGCTGGCACTGGATGGGCTTTAAGGGCCCTTCCATCCAAACCAGTCTGGGATTCTGAGGTTCTGTTCCAAAGCATTTTCCATATTCAAATCAAGTCCATCCAATGCAGCTGCTAACAGTGATGAACCTGGACAAACACTCACGTCCCCAGGTGCCACACCTACACATCCCTGGGTCACTTCCAGACATGCTGACCCCACCACTGCCCTGGGCAGTCTGTGGCAATGTCTGACAAAGCTTTTCAAGCAAAAAATGTCCCAGTATAGAACCTGAGGCTGCCCTGGCCCAGCCAGAGGCCATTCCCTCTCCTCCTGTCCCTGTTCCCTGGGAGCAGAGCCCGACTCCCCCTGAGCCTCCTTTGCTCCAGGCTGAGACCCTCCAACTCCTCAGCCTCTCCTCATCCCTTCCCCAGGAGATTCCCTGTGCCAGAGCATCCTGGTGAAATCCTTCTCCAGGAGAACAAAGAGCAACATCTAATGAGTTAATCCTCAGGGTGACAGGAAGATCAGAATAATGGGAAGCAAAAGAGAGGCACAAGGCAAGGAAGATATGATGGGAAGTCACAGTTTCCCTGGAAGGAAAAGCAAACTGTGAGATCTGTAAGGGGCATGGAGGAGAAAGGAGAGCTGGGGTCCCACCTGCAGGCTGGCAGGAGGTGGGGTGGGGTGGAGGATGCCCATGGAACATGAACCCCACACAGAGAGGGATGGAAGTGGCACAAAGGGGACGTGGGGCTGGGGGGGCAGGAATTCCCTGAGGTACATCAGGAAGAAAACCTGCTGGCTTGGTGGGGTCAGGAACATGATTCCTGGTCATGAAACATGGTTACTGGTTGTGCAGGGGATGTACCAAATCTCCTGGAGCCAGGATCAGGCATGGAGAACAGAACTGACCTGGCAATGCCTTCCAGACACATCTGATACCCAAGGACCAGGCACAGAGGACAAAAATGACCTCAGCATTGCTGACCAGACACATTTGGTACCCAAGGACCAGGCACAGAGCACAGAGCTGACCCTGGCAGTGCTTACCAGGCACATCTGGTACTCCAGGCGCTTCCGAGCATCCTCGCTGGGTTTCTTCTTCCTGGAGAAGAGAGGCATCTTCAGTCCTGGCTCTGTCCAGGGGCATGGGTGGTCAGTGCAGAGAAAGGCTGAGGGGTCCTGGGGTCTGTGTTTGCTGGGGAGCCTGGGCTGCAGAACTGGGACCCACTAAGTGGCAGAGAGGAAGATTAAAAAGAAAGTAATTGTGTCAGCAATTGTCTTTGTTTAGCTAGATCACACAGGCAGGTTCCAGCACAGGGAGACACAAATATGAGGCACTCAAGCCCTGCTGTGGTCTGAGAAGGGCTGGTTGTCAGGGTCAGCCCTGGGATAGGCACAGAGAAAGGCAGCTGAGGGATCAGAGAAATGCAGGCCCCACTCCAGGAATTAAAAAGCTGTATCAAGAAATTGAGCTCCAGGGATAAAACACAAATTATTTAAACTCAAAGTCAATTCTGGCACAATAATAAAGGACTGAAAGCAAGGATTCTAGCTGGTTCAAGTGTAATGGAAGAGAAGTTGGACCTGAGAGAGGAAAGGGTGGGTGCAGGAAGATGCCTGGTGGAATCAGGAGTGGCTGAAGGGGAACAGACACCAGGCAGCTCTGGGACAGGGCTCTGAGCCAGCAGGAGAGAAAAAGGAGCTGTTGGCAGATTTTGAGGGAAAGGCAGAAAGCTGTGGCTGGAAAAGGAATGGGGAGAGCAGCTGGTAATGAGGTGGTACCAGTGGGGATGCTGGAAAAGAGATGGGGCCAGTTGAGTAATGAAATCAAGGAGAAAAAGGGGTTTTTCTGTGGCTGCATAAGAGCAGGGGGCACAAATGGGGAATGCAGGAACAGCCTGAGCTGGGGCTGCAGGTGAGCAGGGGCTCCCAGAGGGACCTGGCTGGGAGATGAGAGAAGGGCAGGAGGGCAACAGCAAGCCCTGACCAGGGAGCAACGTTTCAAACACTTGCAGTGACTTTTTTAAAGGCTGCTTAAAATTCCCAAGCAATTAAAAATCAGCACAAAAGAACCACTACTTCACCACTGGAGCAGTAACTGACACAGCCACACAACACTTAACTGAGGGCTCAGCAGAGCTCAGGTGTTGCACATAAAATGCTGGTTCTCTGCCAGCTCTCTGCAAACTGGCCACAAACTCTCCTGAAGAGCAGGTACCCACAGGATTTAGCCAGGGATGTTCCCTGAGCAGGGAGAGTTCTGCCAAAAACTCCGTAAAATCTTTACAGAGAAAACTCCTCACTGTAAAAGTAAAATAAGGCAGTGTAATTCATTCCTTTTCCTTTCACTGCAGGAACAAGGAGGCAGAGACATCCTGAGTCACTGTGCTGCTGTCACACCACTCCCTGGGACAGGCCATGGGCCACAGCAGGAGGTGGCTACAAACTCATCTCCAACAGGTCCGTGGCTCTTTCCCTGCCATCCCAATCCCTGCCTCCTTAACCAGTTCAGATTATTGAAATGCTGCTCAGACCCAGCTCCCAGGAGGGCAGGTGAGAGCCAGAACTCAAAGGACTGAGGAAGAAGGGAAGCTGACTGTCAGGGAAATGCAGGGCAGGAATCAAGGGCAAGATATCAGAGGCACAAACAGAAGATTTCAAGACGAGAAAGCAGAAGAAAAAGGTCCCTGCAATAAGATATCCTTGAATTGATGGTCATGTTCAACTCTGCTGAACATTTCTGTATCCCCTTTCCCACCTCACCTTTCCCTATTCCAGCCAGATCTCATTAGTCATGGGGATAGTGGGAAATGAACAGTTTTCATCCAAGAAAACAGATAAAGACAATGTAGGCTGAAGGGCAGACAGTGAACAGGAAAAGAATCACACCAGGCATCAGAAAACGAAGGATCAGAGATTTCTTAGATGGATTCGACAGCTTCTAAAAGTGGAAACTTGCTTTAGTGAAGACACAACAAAGACACAACAACTCAGAGCCAGGAGTTAGAAAGGCCCTTGGCATAACATGACATAATTTTTATTTATTAAATTACTGGAAGAACTGCATGGGCCAGCACCCACCCTGCAGGCAGTGAGCACCAACGGACACCAAATCCTGATCCCCCTGCTCCCTGCAGGCACTGAGCACCCACAGACACCAAATCCTGATCCCCCTGCTCCCTGCAGGCACTGAGCACCCACAGACACCAAATCCTGATCCCCCTGCTCCCTGCAGGCACTGAGCACCCACGGACACCAAATCCTGATCCCCCTGCTCCCTGCAGGCACCAGTTCTGCCTGAGGAGCTGGTGGGGAAGGGCACAGGAATGTCCTCTGGGTGTTTCCCAGTCTGCAGCAAAATAAAACCAAATGCTTCATTTTACTAACAACTGTAATTAAAACACAGCAACACAGCTCTGGAAAAAGCCCAAATTTTCAGAAAATTCTGGACACCATAAATCCATCCAGGCACTGTGAGAAGCTGAGGGTGTGGAAAGAAAAGATGTTTTATTCAGTCTGGGAAAACACACTCAGGAGCAGAGTGAGGGAGCAGTGAGCCAGGCTCTGGATCTGGGTGGGCTCCTGAAGCTGCTGCCTGGCCCTGGGGGACAGAGGAGTCACCAGGCAGCCACAGGCTGTCAGCAGCCACTCCTGCAGGCACAGAACAGGCACGGAGGAGGCAAGAGCTGCACTGCCGCTCTGGAACTCGCTGTCCTGCATCGCCTGCTCCCTGTGCCGGAGCTGCCACAGCCTGAGCCTGACCATGGCTCAGGGCCTCCCCTGGCAACGCCTGGAACAAATCTCTGCTCGTCTTCACCAACCCAGCTCTGCCTCTCAGTCCTTCCTTTCCCTCACCATCACTATTCTCTTCTTCTTCTCTCTGCGGGTCCCCTGGGGGTCCCCCTCCCAGGGTCACACAGCTTCCC
This sequence comes from Sitta europaea, assembly GCA_013400255.1. Classification (NCBI taxonomy): domain Eukaryota; kingdom Metazoa; phylum Chordata; class Aves; order Passeriformes; family Sittidae; genus Sitta; species Sitta europaea. The sequence continues at coordinate 321,289 of VXBS01009642.1, forward strand.
AGCTCCTCGTCTTCTGTACCCTTCCCTCATCCAGAACAGCGCCGTCCTGTGCCCAGACCCTCGGAAGGAGGAAGAGCTGAATCGACCCTGCCGAGATTTTGTCTCGCAGCCCTCGGGCACCGGCCCGACACCTGGGGAGAGCAGCGAGAGCGGCGGACACCGCGCAGCTCCGGGCACCGCCTGCTCCCGAGGAGCACCCGAGAGCGCGGGACCGGCCCGGGACAGCCGNCGTGCGAGCCGAGCCCGATCCCCGAATCGAACCCAGCGCTGCGCACTGAGCACCGCGGCCAGGCCTGCCTCGGGCGCCTCCAGGGCTGGGCAGTGCCCCGGTGCCAGTGCCCCGCCAGCCTTCCACACAGCCACATTTTACAACAGGGCGGGCTGGCAACCTATCTATATGACTGTCTGTCTGTCTGTCTATCTNTCCCCGCAGTTTACCTGCGCTGCACCGGCGGTGAGGTCGGAGCCACGTCGGCGCTGGCCCCCAAGATCGGCCCCCTGGGGCTGGTACGTACCGGGGACGGGGGAGCGAGGGGAAGGATGAAACGCGTCCCGGGCGTGGAGGGTGGGAAGCGTGTCCTGCTGGGGGGAACGAGGGAATCCCGTGGGGAGNCTCTCCACAGCCCGCTCTTCACCTCTCGCGAGATCTCGGCCGACATAAATACCTTCCTGTCCTCTCGCGAGATTTCGGAGGGTATATCTCAGGCCCGCGGCACGCTCGCTGTCTTTTCGCTGTGCCCGGAAGGCCTCGGTTCTTTGTGCGGCCTCCATCCGCCTCCATCCCCGCCATCCGCCGCCGCGATGCCGCCCAAGTTCGATCCCAACGAGANTGTGCCCCCCGCGTGTCGCCCCTCAGTCCCCCAAGAAGGTGGGCGATGACATCGCCAAGGCCACGGGCGACTGGAAGGGGCTGCGGATCACGGTGAAGCTGACGATCCAGAACAGGCAAGCGCAGGTACCGCACGCCGCAGGGGCCGGCCGGGNGGCCCGGATCCCGGCAGGGTCCACTCAGCCCTTCATCCTTCCGAGGTGGATAAAATGAGTGCCACACAGCGGGTGTGTGGGGGTCTTCTGGGAAGACCTTAAAACGTGGGTGGGGGGCTGTGTGTGGAGCCGGGTTTAGAGGATCCTGAGAAAAAATCCTCTTGTGCCAAACTGCAACTTGCATCCTGATGCAGATATATTGTTCTTTCCACAGAACATCTAACTAGCAAAAAAAAAAAAAACCAAAAACTTACTCAAAGCAGCATAGGAATCAATAATTTATAATCTTGCCTACTCCTGTAGCCACCCGCCACTGTACCTGTTGTGATGCCCGTGGCTGGTACATTCCAGTGGTGAGCTGAGAGGAAGCCCCAGGCAGGAAGCAGTCCTCTCCTGCTTGTGGGGAGGCCTGTGCCGAAAACCTGGGAACAGATTCCTGCAGCACAAAAAAACCTGAGAGTGAGGGAACTGATCAAACCCACACTGCTCTCACAGCTACCTTTGCTGAGATAATTGAGCGGTTGAGTTTTTATTAGTAATGGAATTCTATGTAGAATGGGGGGGGAAATTAATCTCTTTGCATTTAGATAGAGGTTGTTCCTTCTGCCTCTGCTCTGATTATCAAAGCTCTGAAGGAGCCACCTCGTGACAGGAAGAAGCAGAAAAACAGTAAGTGTTCCCTGGCTCTGGTTCTGAATGTTTTGGGGCTAAAAGAGGGGAAATACAAGCACCTTCCTCTGGGATTGTTCAGCACAGACTGGTAAACCAGGGACACGAGGCTGGGTACGGGCATCCCTGCAGTGCCAGTGTACCAACAGAGGCCTGTGTTTGAGGAGTCGATGGAGTCATGGACTGGGTGGGGTTGGGAGGGACTTTAGCCAGAACACCCATTCAGTCCCACCCCTGCCATGGCAGGGACACCTTCTACTCTCCCAGGGGGCTCCAAGCCCCATCCAGCCTGGTCTGAGACACTGCCAGGGATCCAGGGGCAACCACAGCTGCTCTGGGCAGAGCTGGGGTAGATCAGGCACGTGCCCCTGTCCTGTAGCACAGGGCCTAGCAGAGCTGGCAGAAATGCCACTTGGGAAGAGGAGTTGGGGATAATCTGGTGCTCAGTTTGGGAGCAGCAGCACTGACAGCAGCCCTACTGGAGCTACAGACTCCCAGCTCTCCACGTGGTCCGAGTGCTGGGAATGGTGCTCCCAGAGGAAGTGGGGAGCTGGCAGTGCCCAGGTGGCCTCACTGCTGCTCTCCCTGGCAGTTAAGCACAGTGGCAGCGTCACCTTCGACGAGATCGTGAACATCGCGCGGCAGATGCGGCACCGCTCCCTGGCCCGCGAGCTCTCGGGTGAGTGCTGCCCTGGGGGAGGGAGCGCTCCTCCTCCTGCTCCGTGTCCTGGCAGGGAGGGCTCCTGGCTGGGAGCAGGCAGCCCCAACGCCTGGGGAGGCACAGGGAGCCTCCAGCGTGTTCCTGGGGAATCCAGTGTGTCAGATCTGAGTGAGGGACATGATGTTCCCTGGTGAGCCCTGAGGCTCCAGCCTGCAGACCCCTGAGGGAAGAGGGACAGCTGAGAGCTGTGTGGGGTTCTCTGTCAGAATCCAGACTGGTTTGGGTTGGAAGGGACTTAAAGCTCATTGAGTTCCACCCATGAGCAGGGACACTTTGCACTAGCCCAGGCTGCACCAGGTAAGCTCCTCAGATGTTTTCCCCTGGTAAAAGCCCTGAGTAGCTGTGTTCCTGCTGCAGGGACCATTAAGGAGATCCTTGGCACTGCCCAGTCCGTGGGCTGCAGCATTGATGGGAGACACCCCCACGACATCATCGATGACATCAACAGTGGTGCCATCGAGTGCCCAGCTGTAAGTACCCAGCTCGGGCTGCAATTGCTGTAGAACATTTCATTAGTGAAAGACTCCACTAACGAGCTGTGTCTGCTTCTTCCAACAGAGCTAAGACTGCAGAAAAGGAAGTTGCCATGTGAAGGCTCCTTCATTTTTTTGTAGCACTTTAAATACTTAAATAAAGACCCAGTTGTCTGCAAACATTGTTGCTGGTTTGATTTGTCCCTGTCCCATGCTGTGAATTTCCCTTTCGGGAAACACCCTGTCTATTGGTGTAGTGGCATCCTTCTCCTTTTTGGATGGATTGGGGCAGAGATGGAATTGTAACTGTTAAAAAATGGTGAGGAATGAGCAGAAAGTTTAGCCTTGCTTATTCAAAGTGAGATCCATTTGTGTCCTTTGCTCCCTGATGAAATTTGGCTCTACCCTGGTGATGTGAGGGCCATGGAGTCTGAAACTGGGCTGTAGTGACAGAGGGAAAGCATGATCAAAAAACATTTTTATCAAATCCACCAGCCGTGTCAAACACCTCCTGTCCAGGATATCCCACTGTGTCCCTGTCAGTGTGGAGGGGAGCTGGATCCTCACTCCTAAAACCAGACTGAGTGAAGCCTCACCTGGGTATTCCCAGACGTGGGAATCTCACAAGCTCGGGGCTCTGTCTCTCCCTGCCAGGTGTGGCTGTGCCTTGGGCAGCTCTGCCCGGGCTCCAGGCCTGTGCCCCTCTTTCCCCTGTCCCCATGAGCAGCTGATGGGGTCAAAACCGGGAGAGCTGTGGCCCTGCACTTCCAGCTGTTTTCCCCCAGCTGTTTGTAGGGCCCTTTTCTGAGGCTGCCCTGAAAAAGAAACAAATACAGCTGAAATTCCAGGCACTTGCCGTGCTGAGGGAATGAACTGCTGTAGATGTGGGAAGGTTTATAGAGGAGCTCAGGGCAAGGCTCTGCCCCCCGAGGGTGCTGGCACTGCCCAGGGGATGGGCAGGGCTGGAGCTGGGCCAGGGGGGCTCAGGCTGGGGCTCAGGGCAAGGCTCTGCCCCCCGAGGGTGCTGGCACTGCCCAGGCTGCCCAGGGAATGGTCCCGGCCCCGAGGCTGCCAGAGCTCCAGGAGCCTTTGGGCATCCCAGGGGGGCCAGGGTGGGGCTGGGGGGCTGGCCAGGGACAGGGGCTGGGCTGGGGGATCCTGCGTCCCTTCCAGCTCAGGATGTCCTGTGGTTCAATTCCTTTGTTGGACCTGACCGTGTTTCATGCTGGGAGTAATGCCTGATGCCCTCTGAATAGGTCAGGCCGTGCTCTCTAACCTGCCCAGTGCTCATTTCTCCAAGGATTTGGCACAAATTCTGATAAGGTACAGGGGAACAAACCTTTGTGTGATGAGTGGCCCCAGGCTGGGAGGGCTGCAGAGGGCTCCCCATCCTCATCCAGGGCAGGATTGGGGCCCTTCCTGCTGAGGCTTTGCAGGGATTCCACAAGAAAGCTGCACAAATGCTTGTGGTGCTGCAGCCCCTTCCAGCAGCAGCTCTGCTTTAAACCTGTTTAAAATCTTTGTGCCCCTGGTGTTAGAAATCCACTCTGATGTGAACCCGAGAGCCTCAGGAGCTGTTCAGCCTCGTGCACTTGGGGCTCTCCCGTGTGGGTTTTCCTCCATTTGGCAGTGCTGGAAACAGTTGGAAAAATGCTTCCTTTTGCTTACGAGGAGTTCTCCTGGGACAGGATCCATAACCTTTCCCATGCTGCCTGAGGGCATGTGCTCTGGTAGGAGCAAAGCAGTGCCTGGAAAGAGGGTTTGCCCTGCCAAAAATTCATATTTTCCAAACCATGCTTCTTCAAAAGGAGGCAGAGGGTTCCAAAGACAGTAACAACCTACATTAGCGTCACGTTTAAACCCATCTTCCTAATTTATTATTTAATTTAGTATCTCTATTAACGACATAGATGAAGGGATCAAGTGCAACCGCAGCAGGGATGCAGGTGACACCAAGCTGAGGGTGCAGGCTCACATCGAGGGATGTGACGCCGTCCAGAGGGACCTGGACAAGCTCGAGCAGTGCCCCACAGGAACCCCAGGAGGTTCAATCAGGCCAAGTGCTGGAGCTGCCCCTGGGTCGGGGCAACCCCTAGGACCAATCAGGCTGGGCTGAGCACAGGGAGCAGCCCTGGGAGAAGGATTCCACGAATCTTTGGGGTTTCTTAAGGGAATGAAGATACAGAGGATACCCTGGGCTGAAATCTGAACCAAAAAATTGCTGTGACACCCTCACAGGTCCTGAAGTAATCCCCAGTGCTGGAATGGCTGGAAATTCCGGCACTAACAACCTCACTGTTGGGGTGACCCCACAACAGCTCTGTGGTCCCTCTGCGCTGTCCCGCTGGGCCTGGCTGCTGACCCAAGGCAGGGCCAGTTTGTGCCGCACGGCCCCTGCC
>VXBS01009642.1:328853-342512 GCA_013400255.1 Sitta europaea
AGCAGTCCGGGGCCATGTTGGGGCCGTGCCGTGCCGTGCCGTGCCCTGCAGCCGGGGCCGTGCCGTGCCGGGGCTGTGCGGCCGCGCTGACGGAGCTCTCGCTGTGTTCCAGACCAAGTACACGCTGATCGACGAGCAGGACATCCCGCTGGTGGAGAGCTACTCCTTCGAGGTGAGGAGCCCCCGCCCGCTGCCCGCGCGTTATTTCACCGGGTTTTGCGGGTCCCGTCCCCGCCCGGCGGTGCTCGGGCTCCCCTGGAGCTTCGGCTTTTTCCTCTCCTCGTGCCCTGCTCCGAGCAAACAGCTCGTGAAAGCGCTGTGCCTGCAGCTCCCCTCATTGGGGGAAAGAGAACCAGTTTTAAGTTATTGAAGTCCCAGCGTGGAGGCTTCCAGGCAGGAAAAGTTCTGGGTTTTCCTTTTTTTTTTTAGTTAGGTGAACGTTGTTTCAAAACTTGTACTTGCTAATTTATTGTGTAGCTTTTGATTTTCATACTATTTGTATGGTTTTGGAGAACTGGTAATTTGTCCTCCCTTGGTTTGACAAACATTAAAAATGTTCACTCAGCACTTAGTCTTGGATGAGGAAAACTTGCATTATTGTAACTGATTATGGGACCAGGAAAAAGTGTTTCCTCTTCACACCCACTGCAAGAGGGTGAGTGGGTTCTACCAAGACTTTGAAAGTTAAAACCAATGATTACAAAATCGCCAACAAATAAAGCTCTTTTTGGAGGAGGGACCATCATCTGCTAAATTTCTGCAGTGCAGTGGATGCTTTGGGGCTGCTTGTAGGACTTTTAGGAGTTTGGGCAGTGCTGCTGCCAGAACAGTCCCTGTTTGTCCATTGCTCTGCTCTGGCAGCTGCTGTGAGTGTCTCTCACTGTGGTGGTAACTCACTGGCACTGTCCCAGGTGTGTGAAGTTCTTGCTGTGCTTTGTGAGCTTTGGCACCAACTCAGTGTTGTGGAGTGCAGGAAAAATGACAGGCTCTGGTGGTGAGGTGGGTGTAGGGGCAGTGCTGAGAGCAAAGCCCTGGTGGCTGCACAGCGACAGAGTCTGGATCCTGATGTGAATCCCTGCCCCACAGCTGCACTCCTGCTGTTCTTTATCCAGGCAGGCCCCAGCTCCTCCCTGCCCTCTCCAGCCCCACCAGCCGGGCTGGCTGCGTCCCCCTGGGGGTTTCAGACCACTCAGATCCCGCTGAGCTCAAGCGACCTGCAGGCCAAGTGTGCAGTGCTGGGTGCCTCCCAGAGGAGCAGGTGCTGTCTGCCCCGTGGATCTCACAGCCTTTCCCTTCCCCCAGGCTCGGATGGAGGTGGATGCTGATGGAAATGGTGCTAAAATCTTCGCTTACGCCTTCGACAAGAACCGAGGCCGGGGCTCAGGCCGCCTCCTGCACGAGCTGCTCTGGTGGGTACTGCAGGGAGGGGGAAGCCAAGGGCTCAGTTTGCTGCCATCAGCTTGTGTGGGGTGATTTCTCTGCCTGTAACCCCTCAGGAGAGCTGGAAACCAGCACAGGGTGCCCACAGGACTTTGGTTTGCACAGCCTATGACAGGCAGAGAGAGCAGAGATGGGTGAGTGAGGTTCATGGACACCCTGTTCATACCTGAGAAATGCTGCCCAGACTTCAGCTGGGGGAAAAACCAGACCTGCACCCTTTAATAGGTGAAGCCAAACCTTTGAAGGGTTGCTGTGGGGTTTTTGGTCCACTGAGAATTGCCAGAGCACTGCAGAGAGGGAACTTCTGGTAACTTAAAGCTTTGAGGTGCTTTTTATGGCTTTCTGCAAAGCTGCCTGAGGTGAGGCTGCTGATGGCTCATATCAGCTGCTGCACTTTGTTTTCCACTCTCTACAAATCTTTGAAATCCTTCATAGAATTAACATTGAGTTTTGGGGCCAATTCCCTCATTTGTGAGAGCAGCTCCCCCTCTGAGCTGATCTTTTGCTCCCTCGAGATGTTGATGGGTTTGTAGGGAAGGTGGGATCTGCTAAAGAAATCTTATTTCTTTTAAAAGCCTTTTTGGAAAAATTAAACTTATTTTCTATTCAGTTCCACATCCTTGGAAGTCACAGTGCCCAGGATGCCCTTTATCATTCCAGGTTACCTTTTATCCCCTAGAACCAGGCTCTGCACAGGAGGAAGGAGACAGGAAGAATATCAGATTATTAGTTATTATTTCCAATCTGCTTATTAAATATGGATTTTAACCTGCATCTGTTAATGTTTAATCTTATTGCACAAAGAACTTTGTTGAAATTGGCTGCAGTGTGTGGAGCAAATCACTGACATCTGCTGCTAACTGTGAACCTAACCTCAGACAGTCATAATTATTATCTGTAAGTAGTATTAAACAGCACCTGAAAATTATTCAGGTCAATTGTTGAAGGCTGTGCAAATAAAGACAGCCCAGCTATTTGTTTATGACACAGCCCAGCCATTGCCTCTTCTGGCTTGTTTTACTCAAATTAGGAAGTCATTTGAGCATATTCAGTTAGGAAATTCATATTGTGTCATTCGAGCATGGGCTGGGGTTAAAAATAAGAGAGAGTGTGTAATGGGGATTTTGGAGAGGCACAGAGGGGGATGTCAGCTCCCAGGCAGGCAGAGCTGCAGTTCTGAAGTTGCAGTCAGGTTTTTGGGCTAGAAAATATAAAATATCTCTGCTGTTCTTATTAATTCCTTTTAGTCCTGAAGGTTTTTGTGATCTTTAGTTGCAGCTCAAACTGCAGGTGAGTGGCTGAGGCAGGGATAGCTGCCCCTCCTAAACAGAGCAATTTTGGGGCTGCTCTGAGCACAAACCAGGCCTGGAGAGTAGTGGCTGGTCCTTCCCTTGGTGAGGAGGGGCAGTGCTGGAGTTTGGAGCCTGGGAGAGTCAGGAGAGCTGGGNGCCTGGAGAGTAGTGGCTGGTCCTTCCCTTGGTGAGGAGGGGCAGTGCTGGAGGTTTGGAGCCTGGGAGAGTCAGGAGAGCTGGGCAGAGCCAGGCAGTGATTGCACTTCCCAGTGCCAGCCCAACTCCCTGGATGAATGAAAACCAAAGAACATGGAGTACTGCAGGTGTGGGTGTGTAATTCAGTTATCCTTGCACATGAACCCCCAAAACCATGAAAAACCAACCTAATTGTGTGCCTCTGGTATAAGATACAGTGATAAAACAGATTTTTTTTAAGTTTTTTCTTTTCTAATTAAGCAGGTGTCTTTGTTCATGTCATGAGGCTCTTGGGATAGAAAGCCTGGAGCTGCAGCAGTGACAGGGATCCTCTCCCAGAGCTCTCCTGCTGCCCTGTGCAGAGGGATCAAAAGGCATCCAAGAGCTGGAAATTCCCCACATGAGCTGCAAAAATTCTTACAGGGAGAACTTCCTGATGGCTCTTCAGCCTCTCTGGTGCTTTCTGGGATTTCCACATGGACTTTTGGCTCCCCCAAAGGAGGGTTTGGCTGTCTCTGCAGAAGTCTCATGCCTTCACCCATTCCCTGGGGAGCAATCCCAGCTCTGCTCTGCTGGGTGTAGAGATGTTCCCTGGGGAACAGCAGCAGCAGGGGATTAGTCATAAGTAGCACCAACTGCATGTTCAAAAAGACATCCAAGACCTGATTTCTGGGGTTTTTTAAGGGTTTTTTTTAAGAGCATTTGCCATCTTGCTGCCTATACAGACTCAGTTCTGGTTCCTGGTGCTTGGAATTGCTGTGTCTGCACTTGTATTCCAGTCCTGGATTCTGAGCTGCTGAAATACCAGAAGAACAGAATCCACATGATTCCCTGAAAAGTCTTGGGGGAGGGGTTTTGCCTGGCATCGTGCAGGAGCTCAGGAGTGCAGAGGGAGGCAGAAGCTCCAGCTCTGCAGGAGTTTTGGCTGCATTACTGAGGCTGTTCCTCTGCCCCTTCAGCATGGGACAAGGCAGGTTCTCCACAGCCTGTCCTTGCTGCTCACTTTGGATGAGCTGAGGTGCTCAAAGAGGCCTGGGGAGGGGAGTGCTCATGCATTCAGAGCTTCCTTCTTGATGTGTGGAGAGAAGGGTCCACCCTGAATCTGGCATTACCAGTTCTGGCTCCTCAGTGCAGTGGTGTTTAACACAGGCTGCTCACCAGCAAGGCCCAGCTTCCTCCTTTATGTAGGCTTTTGCTACTTGAGGCCACAGAAGAGCTGGCAGTGATGTAGATAAATGGTTTCATACAAGGAGGTAAACACACTGGCTCAGTGTGGGAGGGGATTGGGTCAGCATTTGCTTTTTGGGGTGCTGGGTGCAGATCTGGGCTGTGGAGGAGCAGGGGTAGGTATGTGCCACTCTGCTGTGACATCTTGGTGTCAGGGACATTCTCTCATAATCCTCTCTCTTTCCCCAATTCCAGCAGTTTCTGAACTCTCATCTAATAAAATCAAAAATATTTCTTAACTTAATCTTGGAATCCCCTTCCCTTTCCCCCCTGCACAGTCTGTTCTTGCCCTGGACTTTGGTCTCCTCCCAGATTCCTGTCTCCTATCTGTCCCATCTCTGCAGCTGGCACTTTGTCCTAGGCTCATTCTAAGAACCTTAACTCCTTCCCTGTCTCCATATCTGACTGATGCTCACCTCCAGCAGTTCACCAGTTCCTGGATTCCCACTTGGAGCCCTCCTGGTTCCCTTTGCCAGGCCCTCTGCTGGCCTTCAACAACTCAAAGGTAGCTTTCACTGTAATGGCTTCCCAGTGCCAGAGGGCAGGGATAGCTGGGATGTTGGGAAGGTGAGGGTGGGGAGGCCTGGAAGTGGCTCTGGATCCCTGGAAATGTCCAAGGCCAGGCTTGGAGCAACCTGGGAAAGTGGAATACTGGAAGGTGTCTCTACCCATGGCAGGGAATGAAGTGAATTTTAAAGTCCCTTCCAACCCAAATCAAGCTGGGATTCTGGGATTCCTCCTTTAGGGCTCTTCAGCAGACTCCTTGCTGTAGTTTGTTTGCATTAATGTGTGTAGTTTGGTTTCTTTTTCCTCAAAGATGGATTTTATTTGTTTTACCTTCAAAGGGAAGAACTTCTCCCTGTTCCCTGGAGGCCCAGCAGGCTCCCTGGCAGGGGGCTCCAGGCTCTGTTCTCATGCTGGGGGGTCCTCACAGGAATTACCTGGTGGCAGCTGGAGCACAGCCCGTGTGTAGGTGCTGCTTGTAGCCTCTCCAAGGGCATTCTCCTCATTCTTCGAAGTTTTGGGGCATGTGTGAAGTGCAAGAGTTTTTCTTACCCCCAGGGTATATAACTTCCACATATCTGGATGGATTTTGACCAAGAATACAAAATCTTACGTTTTTCATTGTGAGTCACATTGAAATGAGTTTCCTGTTCTGCTGGGTAATGCTGAGCTTTGTAAAGGTTAAAAAAAGTGGGAATTTTTAAACTCAGGCAAGTATCTCTGCAAAATTAAATGAATCATTTAAACTGAAATGTTCAGTAAAGGCTGAGCAGGACTCAATGTCCAGGCTGGGCTTGGGTGAAGCTGTGGGAAGCTGCTGGGAGGTTTCCATGGAGGAGGTGCTGGGTTACCCTCAGTTACCTGTCAGCTCTGCTTTGTCCTTGTTCCCCTGTGCTGGGAAGTTCCTCATGGCAGAACAAACACAGGGACACAGCCTTCTGTCCAAGCCTTGCATTTCAACTGGGATGGGGATTCCTGCAAGAAGGGATAGGGAAACTTGTCCAGGTGTGAGGGTGTTTGACAGTGAACTGGATAATTGATGAAACAGAAAGGAGTGGTGAAAAGAAGGGGAAGGGATAATGGGAACTCTTTGAAGGCAGAAGGGAAGATTCCCCCTGCAGTCATCCTGGCTTAGTCCTGCTTTGGGTTTTGGGCAAGTTTCAGGTGTCTCTTGGTCAACTGTGGAGTCGTTTCAGACTTTCAGTATGTTACACACAATTAGAGTCTAAAATGCATTTGCATACTCACTGAAACCTCGGTCCTGTTGCTGTTCAGAGATGTTGCTTCATAAATAATGAGCCCTGTGACTCCACACTAGTGCCAAACCTTCACAAATGTGTCTGATAGAATTTCCTAAGAAAATAATAAGCCTGTATTGGCACCTTTCAAGGAACACTGTAATTCCCTGGATCTCTAGCAGTAAATGGCAGAGTAGACTATGGAACTAAGCTTGAAATTACTCTATACTCTGTGTTTTGATTCAGCTAATTTATAGTTGAAATCACCTGCTGGAAAAAGGCACTTTCTCCTGGGAGTTACCCTGTTGAAGTAGCCCTGGAATCTGTTTGCAGCCCAGTGCCAACAGGTCAACTCACCTTGCCTCTGGAATTGCTGTGATCCTTTGTTTTTTAGCTACTCTGTTCACCACTGACCTTCAGGGTGGTTTTGTCTCCTGCAGGGAGAGGCACCGGGGAGGGATTGCTCCTGGCTTCCAGGTGGTGCACCTGAACTCGGTGACCGTGGACAATCGCCTGGACAATCTGCGCCTCGTCCCCTGGGGCTGGAAGCCCAAGGCTGAGGAAATCTCTAGCAAACAAAGGTATGGCAGCACCTGGCAGGGAGAATGAAAATCTCTTCAAATGTTGTCTCCTTCCTCTAGCGGTTTTTGCCTTGGCAGAGCCTTTTTGCTTTAACTTTGGATGCTTTGCACATCACTCTGCCCTGGCTGCCTCACCCGGGGCACTCTGTGCTTGTGTCCCAGCTGTGCAGGGACCACCTGCCCCTGGGCTTGTGCCAGCTGGAGCAGGAAGCCTCTGTGCCCTCCCAGATGAGCAGGGAAACCTGCACTTCTCACTGCCTTCTGCCCCTCAGGCACTGACACTGCAGTGTGGCCTGGGGGAGCTGGGCTTGGACTCAGGGGGAGTTCTGGGCTCAGCTTCCAGCACCTCTCACCAGCAGCCTGTGGGAGCTGCCCAGGGCTGGGTTTCTCTGCTGTTACTCAGCACATCAAACTCTTCATGCCAGGATGGATCTGGAGAATCAGTGATGGGACACAGTGGGAGACCCACAGACTTCACATCTCAGTCTTCTCCTGAAACACTTGCAGCAGCAGCTTTAAGATTGGGGTGTCTAGAGCTGATTAAACTGATATTGAGAAGTTGTAGTGAATTACAAATGCTCCACATGATTTTGGGGGTTCAAGAACAAGAAACAGGCTTCAAGCCAGAAATTAGTTTTGACTTGGTGTGAATAATTTTGCACAAAATTAATTTTGCTTGATGGAAATGTTTCTTGATTGATACCTTTAAACTTTTGGGGTGTGCACTTAGGCTCAAATAACCTTAAAAAAATCACAGTATATGAGCAGTATGTGCAGTTTGAGGCTAATTATAATGTTATCCCTACTTAATTTATTAAATTTGGAATCAATTGCTCTGTATGATTATTAGGAATTGATGGACCAAACTTGTACTTGTTTTTTTTCCAGGGAACAAAGTCTGTACTGGCTGGCAATCCAACAGCTTCCTACAGACCCCATAGAAGAGCAGTTTCCTGTCCTGAATGTAACCAGATATTACAATGCTAATGGGGATGTTGTGGAGGAAGAAGAGAACTCCTGCACTTACTATGAATGTCACTACCCTCCCTGCACAATGATTGAAAAACAGGTGGGTTCAGAGAGCTGGGAGTGAGCATGGAATGCCCTGGGATTTATTTGGAATGTCTAGGGATTTGTTATTTAAAATGTAGAGCTTTACATGAGCCATTCAGTGGCTAAAAGCACTAATTTTCCTCCACTCAGGTTTTCTTTGGCCTGAACCTCCAGACCCTGTGATAATTTTCAGTTGGAGGGAATGTGGGTTTGAATTGGAGCAGTGGATGTTACTGGGCTGCTGGGAGGAGGGTGATTTCTGCAGAGTGCACAAAAAGCCAGGTGGAAGCTTTCCTGCAGGGAGCAGAGCTGGGATGAGTGAGCAGCTGTGTGAGGCAGCAGGAAGCATTGTAAGAGGGTTTGGATGGTCGTGGAATCAAAAAATAACCTGGTTACCATTTCCTGAGCAGAAGGTGAATTGCAGTGGCCTTCATTCAGGGGAGAGCTGGGAGGAAAAGTTCTGCTGGAGGATGATAAAACAACATCAGGAGTGAGAGAGTGAGCTGTGCAAGGGCTGTGCCTCTGTCACACAGATGCCTTATCTATAAACAAGGGCTTTTCTTGTGAGAGCAGATGCTGAGTAGGCAAAACCCATTGTGTTCCACTTTCAGCTTTGGGGAACATTTGCAAAAATGATCTTAAATTCCCTGTATTTGAAACAGAGGCAGCTCTTCTGTTTGGGTCTGTGCCCAAAAGCTCCCTGGATAACAGTGACTTTGGTGATGGCTGAGCTTGTGCAGCCCTCCTGATAATTTCTGAATTTCAGGTGTTTGTAGTTGAAAACAGAACTTGTGTTGACAGAACAGCAGCATTGTGACCACAAATGTGTAATGCTCCAATATTTTGTCTATTAAGCCCATTTTACAAGAGCTAATATATAGCCACAGAAATTGCTCCAAACCCTGCTGGTTCTCTGGAACTCATGTGGGATGTTTGTGTTTCATAGAATCCCAGACTGGTTTGGATTGGAAGGGACTTTACAATTCATCTCATTCCATGGGCAGGGACCCCTCCCACTGTCCCAGGCTGCTCCCAGCCCCCTCTGTCCTGGCCTTGGGCACTGCCAGGGATCCAGGGGCAGCCCCAGCTGCTCTGGGCACCCTGTGCCAGGGCCTCCCAGGAAGGATTTCTTCCCAAGATACCTTTAACCCTGCCCTCCAGCTTAAGGCTGTTCAGCCTTGTCCTGTCACCTGCTGGTGATCATGAAGCTCTTGGCAATGCTGTTGGGTCCTCTTGGGAAAGCTGCTGGGGTGTCCCCTGGGGACGATGCTGAGGTTCTCCTGGGCACTGAGCAGCCCCTCTAACGCCCTCTTTTGTTCCCAGCTGCGTGAATTCAACATCTGTGGGCGCTGCCAGGTGGCGCGGTACTGCGGCTCGCAGTGCCAGCAGAAGGACTGGCCTGCCCACAAGAAACACTGTCGGGAGAAGAAAAGGACCTTCCAGCAGGAGCTCGGACCAGAACGGTGACCGCGTGGCAGAGGCCTCTCAGCAGCAGGATTCCTTCCCAAAGGCATTGGACTCTTGCTTTTGCACAGTTTGACAGACTGCTTATCAAAGCCAGAGGCACTGAAGAAAAACCCTGTGATGCTTGAGCAGAATGGCTGACTGAACCAAGCCAGCTCTGACTGGTGCTGTGGAAAGGGATTGGGTCTGCCCTTCCAGTATTATATTCTCAAGCAAAAAGACTACTGTGGAGGCTCCAGGCAGGAAGCTTCTCATTATTTATATGTTAATACGTTTGTAAACTCATGTACAGTTTTTGTTAGGAATTCTTGATAGCACTCATTAACTGTAATGTTCAGATGAGAACATGTTGTTGGCCTAAAAGTTTAAAAAAAAAAAAAGAAAAAAAGTCATGTAGCAAAAGCTTTTCCTCCCATGTGGCAGAAGTGTCTGTGGCAGTGCCAAGGCCGGCGGGGCAGGCTCCGGCATCAGCACTTACTCTGGAGAACTCTGCATGGAAGCTCTATTTAAAAAAAATACAAACAAAAAAAGAGCAAACAAAGTAAAGGTTGGAATGAATCCATGTCTGCTCTCTGGCTTTTTCCCCTTCCCTCCCAGCTGCCTTCAGAACTCAGTCAGCCCTGGGTGCTGGCAGTGCCTGCAGGGCAGGAGCAGTGCCCAGGAGCTGCTGTGGGGTGTGGGGACACTCGGGGTCAGTGTCCAGGCACTGCAGCTGGGGCTGCCCTGGAGCAGGCAGGAGCCTCAGGACGCTGGATCAGCTTTCTGTTCCAAAGCCCTCGGACAGGAGGCAGTGGGAGGGAGCTCAGGTAGCAGCTGTGTGTGGATGTGGTTGCCCTTGTGGCTTCCCTGTAGCATAGCAAACACTCCAGTCATGTGCAGAGATGTTTAAATGGCTAATATTGGTAATTTGAATTATTTATTCGCTTTTTTAAGAGTTGTCATCAATCTGAGAATCACTTTTTTTTTTTTTAATGTAGTAATGAGTAAGAGTAGTATGGGAGGAGGATTTCCCTTGTGGAGCACATGCCTATTTTTCTTTTCATGAATATCATTTTCTTTTTCATTTTTGCCTTAGAAGTGTAAGGAACATCAGTTGAGTTTCCTGAAGAACTAAATGGATAGGTGTTAGTCTTGCTTCACAGTAGAAGAATGTGAGCTGCTGAGTGCTTAATGCAGAGCCTTTTTCTTGGAGTGCTTAGTGAAAATTTTTTTGTAAAAGCTGTTTAAAATTTTGATTTTTCAATCAGGATTCACTTTGCTACTTCATGTTGCAATGTTGGTCTTGCTTGTATTCAATTTGTTAGAAAATTGATCTGCTGTGGACTTCCAATATTATATTCTGTTTCTAATATCTGCACAGGAAGTTCTGAATTATTAACATTTGGGTGGGTTTTCATCCTTTGGCTTTAAGCATCTTGGGAAATATAGAGAACTTCTGAAACTTCCTGCTGGAAGTTCTCTTGAAGGCACTTGGTCGAGTTGCCACTCTTAAACCAAGGTTGTACTGTAACTTTTCAATTCAGGCAGCCCAAAATGCCCTTCAGTATAAAAAATCCAAGCAGGACCCAATCACATTTTCCTGCAATGGGGTATCTTTTTTTTTTTTTTTTTTTTAAGGAGGCATCAATTCTTTCCTTGAAATGAAATGCACAGGTTTTGATTAATATAAAATGGGGCATAAGGAATACTTTGTTTATTATTTGATGTAATCTATTGAATAGGGCAGAAGTATGGACTTTTTTTCCCTTGCCTGTTTAAAAGGCTGCTATTTGTCCCGCCAGTTTTCCATTTTATTACCAGGAATCATGTTTATCAAAACAAAGTGCAGTCTTAGAGCCCTTAAACGCTTGAGCAGCACCAAGCAGGGAAAAGTTGGTGCTGATATTTTTGTAGTGGTGCCCTGAGGACAAGGACAGGCTGCAGCCCAGGGCCTGCTGGGGCAGTGGGGGAATTTCCCTGAGGGGACTCGGGGAAGGGCAGGACAAAGCCAGGGTGGAGGGTGCTTGGGGAAATCCCATCCCAGGGAATGTGGGAGGGAAGGGGCTGGGAGGATGGGGTACAGCAGGTGGGGGATGCTCCCAGGGTGGAAGGGCTGTGAGGCCAACCCAAGGGGAAGGGACCTGCCCAGACCTCCAGCAAAGGCTCAGGGAGGTGACAGCCTCTGACCTGGGTGTGTGATCTCTGACTCAGGCTGCCCTTAAGCCAGAGCAGAGAAGTGGCCACGGGGAAAATGACTCTTGGAAAGGTCTTGGGGACTGCAGTGAACACACCCCTGCCTGCTGGTGGGGCAGGTTGTGTGATCAATGATTCTGGCACATCTTGGTATCTACAGACATCTTCCCTCTCAGTAAGGAGGGTCAGAAAAGAACTTGAAGGTGGCAGCTTCCCAAGGCATCCCAGAGGATGGAGCTCTTGTGAAGGCCCTCCTTACCCACAGGGAACCCAGGCTGACAGGAATATCTATATGGACAAGTATTTAAAACCCCAGGATTGGAGTAATTTATCTGGGAACAGACCTGGAGAGTTCTGATAAAGAACTGGTTTTCCAAGGGCTTAGACCTACCTGATGGAGATGTTCTTCATCCAAGTTGTTTCCTGCAGGGAAATCTGGTAAATCCAGCTCAGGTCAGGAGGCTGCAGTGTTCTGATGCTGGCTGTAACAGAGGGCTACACCCCCCTGTACACACACCACAAAATGCTGGTACAGGTGCCTTCCAGGTGCTCCTTCCTGTCCAAGTAGGATGATATCACCAATCCCAACATGCAGAAAACACAACTGGAAATCCTGTTTTGCTTAAGGAACACAAATGTGAAATAGAGTGGATTGCAGGGCTTGATGTTTTGATACTTGCACCTTCAATACACCATCAGGTTATAGTCTTAGTTTTCCTCTGTGACTTAATTTTAAGTGAAACTCAGGGTAAAAGGAGCAGCTGAAAGACTGAAATGTTTATGGGAGGCATGGAGATGTTGTAAGACACCACATGGGCCAGGAGCAAAGCTTCACCAACCAGCAAACAGCACTGAGAGCAAAAGGAAGCTGGTGTGATTAAATGGGAGCATGTGAGATACTCAGATACAAATAAATCCTTTGTAAACTGAACTTGTGTCCAAATGTAAGAGATGGAAAGAATGACGTTTGGCAGGTGAAATGTAGAACAAGCAAGCAAACCAACCAACCAACCCAACAAAATAATGCAAAGAAAAATGGAGTATGAAGAATGTTTGTCATAAAACTTGCATGAGTAGTTTTGAAAAAATCAGGAGCAGGGGGACTGCTGGAGTCAGCAGAGATGATGCACAGCAAAGGGAAAGGCTGACCTGAAGATGGGAGTCTCAGCAGAAGAAAATCCAGTGAATTGTTTGCATATGTGTTCCCTGTGAAAGAACTGGTGGAGTTCACACAGGAATACTTCCATATGGAGAGCTCCACAGAGAATCTGTTCAGAACAGAAGTGCTTTTAGGAGAGATTAAAGTTCAGCTGAAATGAGCAGCAAGTTTCCAGGACCATACGGTGCCACCTACGGCTCTGAGGGAGCTCAGGGATGAATAAGCTGAGCTCCCAGCTGGGATGGTGACCTCTCCCTCGGTACAATGTCACAGCAAATGTCACAGCAGCTTCTGGAAGGAATTTTAAACAGCCACCGGCATTTTGCAAATTCATGGATGCTGTGATGCAGCACCAATGACTGAATACCGAGGAGGAATCAGTGTGGGGTTTGTACAGGGAAATCATGCTTCAAAACTTTACTGGAACTGCTTCAATTCCAGGCATCAACAAGCAGGGAAAGGGGGATTTGTTTGCGATGGTCTGAACTGCATTTAATGACGACTTTTCTCAAGGTACTTAAAGAAAAAAACCTGCTGGTCAGAAAGGATAATGACTTTTTAAAGTCAGTTAAACAACTGTTTAAAAGACAGGAAAGGAAGAGTAGAAGGGAGGGGATTTTTGGTGGTGGGAAGTAAACAGCTGGATGCACAATATATATTAAAAATATGGAAAAAAGTTAATGTATAATGAAACTGACAACATCCAGTGATGAGGCAATTCGGTGTAGTAATAATAATAATATAATAAAGGCTTAGTGACTTGCTGAAGGATGTTACGAGAGAGTGGGAGATGAAATTCAGTGTCAATAAATATAGGGTTGGTTATGGGCAAACGCCACACGGCCAGGCCTCGGCCGATCTCCCTCAGCAACGAGACCTTTGGGTGTGCAGGGTTTCCGCCGGGGAACAGCGGCAATCCAGGAGGAAGGGAGCTGCGGGCACATCCCGAGCGTGCAGGACCGGCCCTCCGCTGGGACACGGAAAGGGAAAGGGCCGGGCCAGGGAAAGGGAAAGGGCCGGGACAGGGAAAGGGACAGGGCCAGGGCCAGGGAAAGGGAAAGGGCCCAGGACCGCTCCGGGGTCCGGAACAGCTCCTGGCACGGCCAGCGCGGCCGGCCCGCGTCCCCTCGGGCAGCGCCGGGGCGGGGAAGGTCTCTAAGCGAGGAGCCGGGCGGATGCCGAGGGCAGGCTGATCCCGGTTTTCTCTCGTGAGCAGCTGCCGGTTCAGGGCAGGGGTCCCGTCCCTCGGGAAGGACGCCTTGGGCGGCAGCTCGGCCAGGCGAGCGGAACGCCCGGAGGCCGCGGGAAGAGGCGGCTCCGCGGGGCAGCTCCGC
>VXBS01009644.1:0-15191 GCA_013400255.1 Sitta europaea
TACTCCATGACCTTCTCTGGTACCAAGGTCAGGCTGACAGGCCGGTTGTTTCCTGGATCCTCCTTCCAGGATTGGGCATCCCATTTGCTAACACTCAACCAACCAGGACCTCCTTGGTTTTCCAGGACTGCTGGGAAAGTCATGATAGGAAGTGACACAGTGAGCGCTTCTGCCTGCTCCCTCAGTACCCTTGCATGGACCCCAACTGGCCCCACAGACTTCTGTGCATTCTGTAAAGTACATTTCAGAGATTAAAAAATCTGATCCACCTGGCATGACAATGCACCTCGTAACAACTGCAATTATCAAAATTTTTAAGAACAAAGTTCTGCTAGTAAAAACATCATCAATTTTACATGTCAAACTTCAAAATGTATAAACAAAACAGCAGCAAGTTCCTCTAATTCTGAGCAAATGAAGAGCTGTCATTTTTCAAAGTGCAAAGGAAGAAGAAATTTTTACAGAATCTTATCCAATAAGAATTCCATGTAATAATGAACAAAGCTCAACTGTAGAATAGCTTGCTGAGTTATTTTTTATTTCACAAGTCTAAACCCTCCTCCTGCTTTTCAGCTGCCTTGAAATTAAACTGCAAGTTTCAGGAACATCTAAATAGATTTCCTTGTGTTTTCCTAAGAAATAGAATCTTATAATAAACAAACATACAGGAGGGCAAAAGGACATTTTGAGTAAGATTTTAACCAAAACATGTTTTTCCTATAAAAATATTATGATGTCCTTCAAATATATAAAACATAGCACAGGAAAACTGTGAAGAAGCCTAAAACCTCTGAAGATATGAATGCACTTTTATAAATACTACAAAAATATGTTTATATTATTTTTCACAGTTATTATGTCAATATTTAAGCTTTCTGGCTCACATGCATCTGGCACAAAAGTTCTTCACAATTTACATGCAACAGTTGCTTTTCACAAAAGCAGTACCCAGTAAGGGCAGAAAATTCCTCTCTAAATAAACAGCAAATACACACTAACTTCTGGGAAAATGGAATTAACTTGGAATGGAAGCTCCTTATTTCTGTCATATGCAAAAAACCCCTAGTGCTAGAATCAATCTAGAGTGTACATAACCAGACAAAACACTTTGCCTGTGTAAAAGCCATCTTTGCATGCTCTCACTTTCTCCTTGTTGTCTATTTCAATTATGTAAGACAGAGAAAATGACATTTAAAAAGCCGTAATTTTAAGATACAAACTAGTTCCTGCAGGGTCTGATCAACACATCAGATCAGATGCAACAGGCACATTTATAGGAAGTCATAATGACATTTAAAGTACTGAACAGTTTTATTACCAGCGATAAGAGTTTGTCTCTGTTTCCAGCAATGTCACTAAGAGCTCTGCCTGAGTAAATGTGCATAGACAAATTTCTGGGTAGATTGCACAGGTGCATGTAGCTGTCCTGAGAAGATCCCATATAATCCATGTATGCTTAATGAAGGAAAATCTTAAGTAGCTTTCAACTGTTTTCTACTTTTATTTTCAAGACTGTTATTATTCAAACTTGTGTATTTTAACTTTTTTTTTGGTGTGATTTCTCCATTCTAGGTCCAGCTGGCACTTTACAAAGGCAAATCAGTGCACTTAGTGAAATTAAAGTTTTCTAAATTTTGTTATTATTACTTACAACTATAAGTTCAAAGTACATTCACACAGAAAGCTGGATGTTTCTCCTTGCTGCTTTAGCAATTGAAAAGAGAGGGAGAAAACTAAGGCTATGTATCCAACTCTTTCAAGATCTTTCTAAGGAGCACTGTTTCTGAAAGCAAGGTATTTTTATTTTTAATAGTTATGAGCAATTGATATGGAGCACACAAATGCTTTCAAAAGGAGTATATGTAATGGCAGTACTTAAAGGATACCAAGGCTACTTCTTCACTTACATAAGTATTGAATCATCACCTGCACAAGACTTCTTCTGAAGCATAAAAACACTTTATTTGTTATTAAGACCATGCTGAAGTCATCCATTTTAAATTCAAAAATCCTTTCTACCCACGTTTCTTTGGCTGATAAACAGTACATAAACACTACAATTTTGTAGAAACCTTCAGTGAAAACTTGGAAAATGTCTAAAACAGGAACTGATTGACAAGCTTATTACTTGTGCCATGTGATAACCTAATCACCTAATAAGATTTACAAAAGGGATTAATGGATCCTCCTGCTGATGTATGGGTGATGTTCATTTATTCATACCTGAGAGGACAGGAATTTTTTTCTGCTTTGAAAGCAGAATAAATTTAATTTTTAACAGCTATGAGAGTGGACAAAACGTTCATCAAAAATAGTGTATTTTTTGTGAAAAATATAGAATTCATCAAAATAGTGCATTTTTTGCAATCCTTAATGAAATGAATACACAGATAAATCCATATATTATATACTATAGATCAGTAGCAATATCCCTTAATTAGTGACTGAAAATTGTCAGTTGAAACCATCATCTAAAATCTAAAAACAGCTTTATGATATTAGGCACTTAAATATCAGTACAATACACATTTGGCCTGGAAGGCATATATATTCTGCTTTAGCTTATAAAAATGCCCTCATAAAACTGTGTCTGCAAAATGGTGCAACTGATTAAATTTAATTTGATAAACCCATCTTGGAGCCATACATTCCTTTAGGTGAAAAATGAAAAAGTGATATGTATAGGTTTGGTTAAGTGATAACAATCTGGCAGTCATACTCAAAAAGCATGTTATGATGTAAATTTTCAGATAATTTTAAGTCAGAAAGTAACTGTGATTAGTAGACAAAAATTAATTTAACAGCATTCTTTTATTACAGAAGTACATGAATTTTAATGTAAATTTTGTAAATGTGTTCCTTGGTCTTCCTGACATGACTATAAGTAACAATAATATCCAGCTCTCATATAACATTTTAGCAGCTTTCAAATATGACTATTTTACAGAAATGAAAAAAAAACAACTGGGAATTATTAATTTAACTCATTTATAGTTATGATACACAAAAATGAAAAAAATCTTTTTTCTTCCATCTCCTATTTCAATGTAATATATGAATAAAACTGCCTTTAACTGAAATTCCTTACAGCACATTACAATCATGTAGTACATTATTCACTGCAGTTTTTGCTCTAATAAAAATGAATATAATGGTGAATAGAGCTTCTAAAAACAAAAGAAAAGGCACTAACAATTTGATGGCTGTCTTAGAAAGTGAGGAGGAACAACCACCTTGTCCAATATTGCTTTGAGGTTCTATTCTAATACTAACAGAAGCAGTTACATATTGCTAAATACACTTTTTAATTTTGAGGTTTCTTTCCTTCTGCCAAACCCCACATATTTAGAAGTAAGAAAAACTGCCCTTTGACAAAACTGTTTGTTCTGATCACAGTCACTGCATGCCTCTCTAACTTGCAGAGCACCGTAAGTTTTATACCTTTGTGTTCACTGATGAAAATGCCATGTTTACAAAGAAAATAAAATTCTCATTTCACATAAGCTCTACTGAAAAACCTGCTTTAGCTTCCACAGAAACTGTATTTTTGTATCCAAAACACCATGCAGTTTAATTTTTAAATTATTTACTATCTATACATACAGGATTTTCCACATTTTCTTTCAGCAAGAACTAAAACCACTCACAGTAAAGACTTCTTCAATTGCCATGAAAATAAAAGATCCTTCAAAATTACTGAATTTAACAGAAGACCATTAGTGGGTCTTCTCTTCTACTGAACTTCTAATGTGAACTTGGGGAGTTGTACATAGACCAGTTTATAATGTTGCTTCCATTTCTTCATATTCTTAGAGTATTTCAGACACATTCTCTCATTATACACATCTTTAAGCTCCAAATACCTTGAGAGAAATGTCTTTTTCACAGTTAAAGTGAAAAAAGTTGTTATGCATTCAGCCACCTGAATACATATTTCTTATATAAATCTCCTGACATTATTACAAATCCAGGTTAGTTTGAAATGACCACAGGCACAGCTGAAGTGCTGCACAATCTAATTCACACAAAATCCAGTTGGTCATCCATCTTTTTCTTCCTACGCATGTAGACAGGCATGGACATTAACAAACCATCAAGTCTGCTAGATTTTCAGGAATTAATTTCTGGGGAGAAGGAAGGTTGGAAATAATTTATTATGGAGCACCATGCACACCTGCATGCAATACAATCAGCAGCATCACTTAAGACTAATGTGTAAGAAATTGTATTCTCCTAGGAGCAAAAGTGGAATACAGAGGAGTCATATCTTTGACTGCTGTTCATTAAACAATTGGTTAAATCCCTGACTATGCAGTATTCCATAAGGCACAAAGCATCAGCCTCTCTAAAGTCATTGGTTCAAGAGCTTATCTTAAGAGAAAAAGGTCAAGTAGATTCTACTGTTTCTGTGCAAAAGAAGTTATTTTACCACATGCAGCAGCTAAAGAGTTAATAAACCAAATCTTCTTACGACCTGTCTCTCAGAATGAAATTACTATATTAGGTCTTTAGCAAAGAATCAATTCCGGGGAATTAAGTCTTGGACTCATAAGGCGTTAGAAATAGAATGGCTTCACTTGCCACTGCCCATGTTCAAAGAATTTGTACTCACCCTCTGGGTGATGCTTTTTCCCTCTTTGACTTGCACTGCCAATCCAAGATCAGACAGTCTGCAATTCCCATTATCATCCAGGAGGACATTCTCTGGTTTCATATCCCGGTACAAAATTTTGATGGAATGGAGATGCAGAATCCCACAGGTGATCTGAGCTGAGTAAAAGATGATCCTTTTCATTTCCAAACCCCTTTCTCCCACATTGTAGATATGATACTTCAGATCCCCTCCATTCATGAGGCTCATAACAAGACACAGATGGGTTT
Organism: Sitta europaea; assembly: GCA_013400255.1. NCBI lineage: Eukaryota > Metazoa > Chordata > Aves > Passeriformes > Sittidae > Sitta > Sitta europaea. The sequence goes on from VXBS01009644.1 coordinate 4,882, forward strand.
TGGTCTCATAGGCGTAAGCTAGTGTGACAATGAAAGGACTGTTGACCTTCTCCAGGATCTCTTTCTCCAAAAGTGCCATCTTCTCTCCACTTTTCTTTTTCAACCTTTTTTTATCCAGTTTCTTGCAGGCATACATCTTGCCAGTATTTTTGACCTGGATGGCACAAACCTAGAGAAGATGCACATGGAAAGGCAACAAAGGAATTTTACACAGAGGCTGGAATATCAAGGGTAGCAACAGGCAGGAACTAGGGAATCACTGATGCCTGTTAGTAGCTGCTGATGCTAACTTCTATGAAGAGTATATTAGCACAGAAAATAAGGAAAAAACAAGCACACAGTTCTATTCTGGATCAATAGTATATTGTGGCCCTGATGCAAAGTTCTTGAGGATGCCACTAGTAGACATGCATTAGCAAACAGAATGAACAATGACAGGAACAAAAATCTGTAGCCATGAGAATAAGCAGCATATACAGATTGCATCTGTACAGTTAAACTCTTGAGTCTCAAAAAACCTCCATACTCTAGTTTGGGAACAGATCCTGATGTGTGTTTTTCCCTAAACTGCAGTTAGGAATTACCTGGGAGTGTGTGAGATAGCACAGATAGATGATGTCAAGGAGCAGACCAGTAGTTAACTACTGAAACTTACATATGTAAAACTACTTACATGAAAATTCATGCAAGTTTTTGCAGAGAAGCCTGATTTTTTACTAGCATAGATACAAAATTTAAAAACATTAAAGTAGCTTTTTTACTAACAAGAGCCTCTATCACAGTATAAATAACCCAGCCTGATTTCTGGAAAATGGGGAGGTCTGAAGAGGCATATTTCACAAATCTTCATACAATGGCTTAATCCACTGCCCTTTGCAAACCCACCTCCTAGTCTTGAAAGGGGAGAAATGACTCACATCCTTAAAAGTACAAGCTCTTACCTCTCCAAAGCCACCTTTGCCCAGCACTCGGAACTCAGAGAAGTATTTATCAGTTACTGGCTGCTTCTCAAACACTTTCCATTGGATGAATTTGTCATAGAAGGGGCTGTTCTGAAAGTCCTGGAAGGGCTTGTCTTTAAAGAAGGCTTTGGTTTCCTCCTTGGCCAGCTGCATGATGTTCTCATAGTCTTTTGCAGTAGCTGCTTTGCATTTGCTGACCAAGTCAGAGCTCATGAAAGACAGATAGTTTTTGGCGCCTTCCTTAAGAAAATTGGTGACAATATTCTCCATGGTACTGTTCTTGAGATTGTCCTCTGCCAACTCCCAGTTTGCCATCTCATCCAGGAAGTCCCTAGCTACCAAATATTCTGGCACTGTCTCTAAGAAGTCTCTGAAGAATTTCTTGCCAATGGGCTGCTGTTCACAGATGTTGTCATAGTCAACAGCCATGGACTCTCTATGTTCTTTGCACTCCTCAATCTTGGGCAGCGCAAGGCTCTTACGCCTCTTTTGCATTTCCTTGGTATCTCCTTCTCCGCTCTTTCTTGCCTGGAGGTAGGCAGTGTTGGCAATCAGGTTGTCGAGCCCCCCTAGGTCACACATCTTGGCAAGCCCTTGGGGTGGCAGAGCCTGATTCAGACAAAATGAGTAACTGGCCCAGGAGCTGTGCTGTAGGTGCACTGCACTTCTCCCCACTAGTGGTGTGTGAGGGCTTCTGAGAAACACCAGAGAGACTAACTGCTTTTGCATTAAATACCTCTCAAGGATTTTCACTAAGTACCTTTAGGTATAGGCACCATTTGTGGAAAGTGACTGGTAAGAGGTTTCTCGGTAAGAAGCTTTGAGTTTGCTATGTATAGCTGAGAGATGACATCCTAGGCAAACCTTCCCACTGGCAGTACCGAACGCACGTGGTTCAGCTGGTGTTTTTCAGAATGGGCCCTGATAACTTTAAATGTACCAAGGCTCCCTCTACATGCGCTGTCTCTGGCTGTTGGGAACACGCAGAGATTCCTGGCTGCAATACACGCACTCTCCAACTCAGGGGCACTTCGGCCACAGTCAGCAGGACAGGCCTGGATCTCCCCCGGTTGACAGCGAACACCAGCAGACTAACAACTGGTTTTATGGTTTTATCACAAATCTGCCATGCCCAAAAGACCTTGACACAGATGAACATGAGATATTGAGCTTTAAATTACAACACAATTCAGTGCTTCGAGCATTCACACCTCCAAACTCAAGTTATACTCAACATCAGTGACTGAGCTCCACAGACAGTTCACGCAAACCCTCCTGCCTCGCGTGGCTCTGTCTGAGCAGATTACATGCAGAGGCTAAGAAGTGCTGCTGGTCTAAAAATAATGATCCGTATATACGAAACAACACCGGTCTGAATTCATCTCTTACCCCCAAAGAAAAACACTTTGAACGGCCAAATTTTGCCAAGACACTTCCACATGTTGTTCTGGCCTCAGTTTCTTTTCCTTGCTGAGCTTTATGACAGAAAGTGGTTGGAGGAGAAGGTGGCAACAGCATATAGCTAAGGTGGCATCAACAAAGGGACAAAGCTGATTATAATCCAGTGAAGGTAAATTACACCTGACTTCACTTGCTGGCTGCCTACCAGGAGGCACTTTTTTCCCTTCAGAAGAATAAAAATTATGTGTGGCACTCACTAGGGTAAGCCCCCTTCTGCTGTGGGGTCAGGTGATTTAGCTGTTAAAACTTTCCTTAAATATAAGGAAGGTATTATGAGAACAAGAAAAGACGTAACACTGGGGTCAAGCTGTACTCTTGAGGTCAAGGTCACGTTTCTTTTTTCTTTTTTCACAATCTTAGAGCAAGCTGAAGAGCTGAATCACAAAAACTAAACATCAAGAGTAATAACAGGCACCTTTCAGACTCCCTATAGTGAGTGTTAAGCCCTTCTTGGCTGCTTTTTTTGCCACTCTACAGCCATGCAGTATCTTGTTTTTATATGCTTAATCCTGTCCGCATTGAGTTCATTTGACATAAAACTCATGCTTGCACTCTACAAAACTCCCTTGGAGGTGTGCTTTTCTAGGAGTGGTGGAGAGGGCCACCCCCTGCAAACTGCAGTGTGAGCATGAGCCCAGGGGGAACTGTAAGGTAGACACTTGAAAGCCTGGCCAGTTCTGCCAGGTGAGAGCAATCACAGGGGAGGAGGTTACGTCAAGGGCTCCAGGGAGCAGCCAACAGCGTGGGCAACACTGCAAGGAGCCAACGGGAGAAATGGGGAATTCTGCTGGTGGCTGTCCTGAAAATGGGGCCAACAGCAACACATTCCTATAATACCCTCGGTAGAGAAAGGCATGAAAGGAGGTGATAAAACTTTAATTGCAGCTTTTTTTTTAATAAAGCTTTTAATTTCCTAAAATTCAGCAAGGTCTTTTTTATGTTTGGCCAGAATACCCACCACCCTCAAAAGAGCAGCAGGACAAATGGCTGATAGCTGGGGCCCTAAGGCTGAACTCAAGCTTACACCAGCTATTGGTACATTCATGCCTAAGCAAATCAAGAAAATACCTAATGTTTATGGCACCTGTGTAAGACAGACACATTTACAGCTCCAAAGACCATTCTACTCAATTAATTAGAATCTTTCCCAGTTTCTATGGAACATAATTTTTCTCTAAAATAACATAACTTCAGTAGAAGCAAAACAAACAATATACTCATTATTCCAGTCACTCTTGAGATTTGCTTGCTTACTTATCCAAATATGCTCAGCGTTTATTAAACACTGGAGAAAAGTAGATCAGCATTAATCTATTAGTTGATAATGGCTATTTAAGGTAGTTTTATCTGCTCATAAAACAGTGCATTTGGGTGAGAAGCAAATGCATGTACATGAGGTGAACAATTACAGAACTGGAAGTGGAGATGTACTAACAACCATGCTAATCAGGCATATCTGGGTATGATTTGGAGAAGTTCTCTGCTACAGAGCTCACAGAAGGACTGGGACTTAGGCTTTCTCTGAATCACAGAGAAAATAAGCAGGACATAATTCATTACACTGTGTTCTACATGAACCTCAATAACTGGTCAATGAGAATTATAATATGCAAAGAGATACACAAAAGTATCAGCTGCTTTGATTTCAGCATTAAGTTTCCTAATACCTCATTTGTGTCAACACCCCTTTGAGCTGACACTTTGGAAAAACTCTTCCACAACTGTAATTCTCAGCTACTCTTGCCACGCACATGACATGAGCTAAAAGCAGAGGTTGGTACTTTCCATATTCACCTACAAACCAAAGAAAAATGAAGAAAGTCCTCTGATGGGACTAGATGGCATTATCAGAGGTCACAGGATGGAGCCTGGGACCAAATGTGGACTGAGAAAACAGGTGGTAGGTAAGATACAGTTTGACTGTGAGAGTTAAAATTTATTTTCACATCAACTCAGATTTCTTTTTTTGCAAAAATTTTGGGAATACTTTTATACAAACAGAAATACTACACAACAATGTAAATGCTATAGGCACTTCGTTACTACTGTTAACATATTTTTCATTTGTTTTCAGTTTTAAGACAGACATCATCTGGCATAGTAACAACTGATGTGATACAGTATAAGAATGAATCAAGATTTTTTTATCTCAGTGTGTAATTAAATAAAAGCTACATTTAAAAAATCAAAATATCTTAAAAACAAGATAACAATACTAAACAAAACCACAGTAAACTCTGCAATATGCTTGATGACACAAAGATTGGAACTACTTTATACAGTGAAGATAAACCTCTTTAAATGTACTTATAGACAGAAATGTTTACTGAGAAACACATTAAACATTAAAGATGATAATTTTGAAGTATACAATGCATATTATATTGCTTCAATTTCACCTATGTTGATTAACCATTTTATTAAGCCTGAATTAGTTACAGATTTAAAGCAGTAATTACATACATTACTCCATTACATATATTTTTAAAATCCCACAGCATACGTTCAGATTCACAGTAATTTGGATATTTAGGGAAAAGTTAGAAGCAAGCATTTAAACAGCTGTGAGAAAAAAAATCAAAGATGATAAACTCAGGACTTCCACAAAAATGAAAAAATCCTTCCAAAACACCATGACCAATTAAAACAAAAAAGAAGAAATTTCTATTAAATTAATTTTCATGAAATCACAATTTACCATTTTCCGTAGAATTAATTAGTGCCTCCTTTCCTTGGGTTATTTATCACTTTTGTTTGCCTCCTGTATTAATCAGCTAACCAGCAGATTGTCTACACCTCTAGTTAATGGCTATTAAATACATATCTTTGTAACAAAAATCTTTGGATTAAAAATACATGTCTCCATGATCACTAACAGAAACATAAATAAAAAATATTAACATGGTTAAATTTTAATGTTATGGTTGCAGAAATCATGTATAGAATATAATAGAGCAACAGACTTAGAGATACAACAAAAAAAGTCATAAAGAAAACCTAAATTAAAATTGTTTAATACAGTGTGATGAAAAAGCAGATAGCAAATGTTTTACACACTAAATTTTAGATTAAACCCCAGAATAGTTTCTTAAAAAACACAGTTTGTGTTTTTACATACAATAGTACTTAGGGAACATTTTCTTTATCCTGACAGCAAACTATGCAGTGTATCAGACCAGGTAAGATGACCCTCTCAATTTAATTCATTTATCAATGGAAAAAGACTAAATGCTCTGTGTTAAAGGTATAACCTGCACCACTAAATTTCTATGCTCTGTTACAGACAACACTTTAATCATAGCAGATACATTGCTGCAGCATCTCCTGTTTCAGTTGTGGACACCCTGCAGTGAGCCTGAGCACGGCCTGCACCAAACCCACTGTGGTCTGGGCGCAGACAAAGCAAGGGAGTCGCGTCCTGCTGGACACGTTCCATTCTGCAGGAGCACAGGGCATAACACACACACTGTTCCAACAAGTGCCACAGAAAGAAATCCTTCCAGTTTTTATTTGCCTATTCTCTGGACTACCCAGTCCTGCTGGCAGAGGGGACAGCGATTATTCTGTTTCACCCACAAGGACATGCAGCAGTTGTGGAAGGAATGATTGCATTCTCCCCAAACCACTGAAAGAGAAGAAAGAACATGTTCCAGTTACACTCAGCTGTTCAATCAACACTACAGCAAGGTTCAAATTCTCTCTCTCAAATATTTATAACTACTGGAAACTTTAGAGACAAAAGAGGTCATCACTGCTGTATCCACTGAGAATGGATTATTATGATCATCCTGATGATAGTCAGTTCCATCATCAAGCCTTTTACTTGCTTCCAAATATTAAAAAAAGAAATGCATATATTCTCTCCTTGTATTAAGTGTCAGGGTTTTGTGACTGTATAAACACATTTAGCAGTTCTGCCGAGGAAGTAAGTGCAAGTATTAAAGTTTTTCCCTTTATCTTCCCCAGTACCAAAATAAAGTCAATGCACTACTGACTCACTATCACACCAGAGCATATCACCAAATTCTCATATGAAATGCACTGTTTGAACTGAAATGTATGATAGCAAGGAGGCACATGTGACACAGTATATAGTCTTAAAATGGGACTTTATACCAGGAGTTATTCACAGGCTATAGTGTTCCAACACTACAAAAATTGTTATCTGCTTATCCATTTACTCCTGAATTATATTTTAAAATGTAGTTACTTTGCTTTTTTCCTTATTAGATTACATTTTCCTCACAGGAGCACAAGGGTACCAATCAAAGGAGTGTTGTAAATTGTACTTTTTTCTGTCTATCTTAAATAGGATACTTAGCAAGCCAGTTAAGATATCTAGAATAGGAAAACCCTATTCCCATTAAAACAAACATCGAAATCCCCCAGTGGGGTTTTTTTGAGGCAATACACTTCAAAACACAAAGCTCAACAGCACGGAAAGGTTTATCATTGGTTTAAAAGTTGTCATAAAGGTTTAAAGCAAACTCTTTGAGATAGTTTTCACTATGTCTAATTTAAACAGTCAAAATTAAGACTTTCTTTTGCATATATTGGCACTGAAAGTATGAGTATGTTCAAAGTGAAGTGATTCCACTTTTGAAAATGAAAAGTGAACAACCAAGCCATTGCCTCCATTATCTCTGAATAATGAGTAGGAAAAATACCATTTTCTAACTCAGACACATTTATTTCAGAACAGAGGAGTTTTATTTGTACTACCATTGTGTTTTCTGGCATGCATTTCTGAAGAAAAAAGTAGCTTTTTCCTACCCCCTTCAAAAATGTACATTATGATCTCAAATATGCTCACGGTTAAAGAAACCTAAACCTCTTAGTTGTGTATGTGTTGACAGGAAATTGGAAGCTGTTTTGTTTTACAGCACAGCTGACGTGAAAACTAAACTTTTAGTGCTCAAAAATAAAGCATAAAGTATTACTAATGTAAAAAGACAATACAATGCAGAACAAAACACCAGTTTACTTTTGAGCATTAATAAAATCAGTATTTCCTTCAGACTTTAAAATGCACCATACTGAGAGAGGCTTCAATTGAAAAACAAGCGAATGAAGTCACTACATACCAACACAATCTTCTTGTTTGTTTTCAGCTTGACATCTAAGACAGGCATCTAAAAGTAAACAAGAACAAACTCAATTTGATTCTCAGGATTCCATCTTAAGAATAGGTTTGTCAGAGGAAAATATAAACTCTAATACAAACTTACAGATACAAAAATCTCAACTTCTGATGTCTAGTTCAGCCCCTTAACATTAAATAGCCCCCTTAAATTCTAAAACTATGCAAATGACAATGAAATACATATCTGAAAGAGATCAGAAGGACTCTGAACTCTCCAGCATGTTTTGTTTATTTTCCATTGCTTTGGTATTTTCATAACTTTTGCTGAAAAAAAGCCTTCTCCATTTTGTAGATATAAAAGCCCACAGATTTGTGCCAAGGCACTCAGGCATATTAAGACCAGAGCAAGCACAAAGCCAAGCCCTAATTACAGGACTTTGTTTTTCAGATGTCAGCATTTCCTTTTAAGGAAGTCATTCACAATTTTGATTTTTTAGGCTGTGCATCTCTCACCACAACGCCCACCACCTATTACTTTTTATAGTAGCTTCCCTTAACGAGTACCTGCATCTAATTTTCACAGGAGCCACGCACATACAAATATAGTGTTACATTTGATAATATACACTAATGAATATGGAACAATATCTAATTAAAAATATTTATCATCTTTATGCACTCCAGTCTGGCTTTAGGACTGGATGGTAGGTCCAAGACTCAATAAGACAGAAGAGTGACAACTTTGAGGCCTCCCACTGTGCCTCACAATACAGTGAAAAGACACCTTTGCTTCTCCTTTGCTCCAGCATGGGCTGCCACAGACACACATGCACAAATCATGCACAAAAGAAAGTGTTCAACCATTATGTGAGCAAACATATCATCTCCTCCAAAGAAAAGGAACTAGTTTAAACAAGTGTCCTGCAGGTTGGATGTGGGTTACATGTCACTAGTTGGACCACATTTTCCCAGAAGACAAAACCATAATGTGCTACTGGAATTTAGATTTAAGTATTTTTATTGTCTCTGCCAGATAGGGCCAGTACTTCTATTTTAGACTGATCTGCCCAGACATTCCTCCTTTTCTCAGGTAATAGAGAACAAAGAGGAGAAAAGAGCTGCCCTCTCCTCACTGAGACAAAAGCAAAACTTTCCTGTTGTCTGTTCCTATAATTTATATTTCAATAGCAGTTAAGGGCCAAGGTGCTGGGAAGATTCAGCTGAGGTGCTTCAGCTTGTATCATGGTGTGTGGGAGCCCACTGATCTGGGGTCACAGCAGAAAGTCACAATCAGCTGTCCTATGGAGCTCTAGAGTTGCCATTTCAGACAGCAGCAGCACGGAGAGCCAAGGACAGAAATCACTGCCACCACACCAAAGTAACCTGTCCCCACTCCTACATCATAGCCCCAGGGGGTCAGTCTGAAAGGCTCAGGACAGCAAAGCCAGTCCTGCTGCAATCCTGTGCTTCCCAGCTAACACCTGCATTTTTGCCTTTCCCCCACATTCATCTAAGACCACACTGATTCAAGGAGTTAAACCAGTAGAAAATTGAGCCAGCTAACACCTCCTTCCCTGCAAAAGTCAAACAAACTAACATTCAACAAGTGCCAGTCTCCATCTGGCACTGCCTCCCACCTAAGGTTACTGCAGACGCAGTGGCTCTACAGGAGCCAGACCCGCTCTGGCAGGGTCAACGCAAAATTGCCAAACTCTAGTCAGTAATGATCAAGTTTCACATTCTAACAATGTGGTTTGTTCCCAAAAAACGGTTACTAGATTTTTTTTTCTAGTTTTAGATTAACAGTACTCCCTTGGTCTAGCTATGAAAAAATACGACCTTTTTTTTCTAATTTTTGTAATAGCTCTGGGTAAGGTTTCATTAATTTTAGACTTTTTTTTAAAATAGATTCCTGTAACAGGCTAGCTACAATAAAACACATTTTAAAAAGCATAGTTTACACAGCAAATGAAGCCAGTATCATATTTCCAGAGTGGTCTGTGTTGACCAAAAAAAAGCAAATAATCTTCAAAACATGCTTACATAAAAGATCAATCTCCCACCACTTCACATCACCTTCCACAGAAGGTTCTCTGCCAAAACATTTATGAGAAATGACAGAATTGAATATTTTGTCTCGTTTATGTTAAACCAATTCCTGACTTCATTTTCAGTATAGTTCCTGACCCTACAAAAGCAAGGTGCTCTGGAGGGAATCTTGGATCATTTGTCCTGCCAAAGTGTTGCACACCCTACTGAGAGGACAGTTATATCTAGGATGACTCAGCCCAATAGTAAAAACTGGATATGCACACACAGCAAAGGAAGAATTTAAACTATTTTCTAAGAAATAAGATAATTATTAGACAAAAACGTCAGGAAACAGTAATAGGTATCAACAATGAACGTGCTTTCAAATAGGCTCTGGAATTCACAACCAAATGAATTAACCTCTTACTCAACAGATTTCTCAGTACATTTATGTGTGTGAAGCTGCACCAGTAATCACGCTTGTAAAGTAGTGTCAGACACCCTGGTTTAGTAGGTTTGAAAAATGAATTTATATGTACATCCGTAACTGCTTCGTAAAAAAGACACAAACAAAAAACCCTTAACAAAACCCACCCCATGAACAGCAGCCCCACGCATGCAGCGCTCGGTTCAGCCCGGCTGTAAGTCAGTGCTTGCGGGATTTGCCCGCAGACGAGCACCAGCCCTCACGACAAAGGCGGCATCCAGCGCAGGGGACGGTCCCCGAGCAGGCCGGCGGGGCCCGGGCCCGGGCCCTGCGTGCGGCAGGGGCG
>VXBS01009644.1:15460-61602 GCA_013400255.1 Sitta europaea
GGGGCCCGGGGCAGGAGAGGCAGGGGGCAGGAGGGGCAGGGCCCGGAGCAGGAGGGCAGGGCCTTACCGGGGAGCCGGGGCACCCACAGCGCTTTAGGGCTCCGCTCGTGTGTCAGCAGCACAGCCAGCGCCTGTGGGCATCGCTCGTGAAGGGTGTTGTACGCTGAGCGCAAGTGAATCAGTCACAACGTCAGTGAGTTTGGAGAGACAACCCAGCCTTGCACCTCTCAACACTTCTCCTAAGACTGCCAACAGAATAAGTGAAACACTTCAACAGTGGCGTGCACCTCGGCTACCTTGGTAATAAAGTAAAAAATAAAAATTATATTAAAGATTTTGTGTTTGTACATACTCAACTATCAGTTCAGAAGCACCTTGAACACTATTAAACACTATGTGAATAAGATCTTTTAGCTTGACTGATTCACACTTCTCTCAATCCACACTGTTCGATTCCCTTTGCCAGCTCCACTCTTTTAACTCATTCTTTTCTGTCCATTTTCAAAACCATCACAGCACTTCTGAATTTGAATTACTGGGACTAGATGTAAGCCAGACAGTTTTAAATTAAAAACTGCCTTTTGTAAAAGCTCGAAAACATATACAGACTTTTCCCTTTGAAAATATATTGCATTTGTATAGCCTTTGCATGGATTTTAAAAATTTGAATGTATCTCTTCCTGAAGTTAAAAAAAAATCTGATATTTAAGTTCATTTAATTTTTGCTGTGTAAAATGTCAACTACCTCTAAGTTGACATAAAAAAAACCCAAAACAACAAATCCTGTTGGAATATTGGGTGTTTTAATTTATACAATTTTCCTTGTATCTCTTATTGACATAATTCTTCTTCAGTTCAAAGAGGAAACTATGACAGAGATTGTAATTGTATTTGAGTGCTGTCAAACCATCACATATGTGCTGTACATGATGCAAAGTCAAATATAAACCCCACTCAGATTAGCAGTGAAAGTAAAGCAAATATGACACAGGCACCTCTGACTCTGTCCATACTGCCTGAGAGAAATAAAGTGATAGCTTCCCACTTAAAAATTATTTTGTTGCTATTTCATCACCTAAAGAGCTGTGTAAGAAAAATTTCAAGCCATTTTTGAGAAGGACTTCTGGCAGTCTGTAATTCATCTCCTGTGAAGCCACACATGACATTAAGGAGGTCACACATGGGAGAGTGGCACAACCCACGACAGCTCTTTCAGAGGGTTTTCCCTATGTACAAGGTTTTAACTGTAAATAAAACCCACATTATTTCAGACTGGGCATTTGCTCATCTCATTCACCAAAAACATTCCAAATTGAATATCTAAAAATGAGAACTCAAACCAAGTTCCTTTCAGCCCATCAAGTAATTGTTCAACTAGAATTAAAGCCAATTGTGTGCTACAGAATGGGAAAAAAGAACTTGTCAGTTGAGAATGCAATATTCGTAATACTAAGTATCCAAATTTAAAATATTGATTTATATTACACAATCTATAATCAATTAAATTTCTGTCATAATTTTAAAGTAATGATGCAGTGTAATTCATCAATTGTCTCCATATAAAAAATACTCATTCAAAAAATACTCCAAGTGATTGACACCTAACTTACGTAACTGCTCTAAGAGTTCTGTTCATACTCTTACTCCCATTTCAAAATAATAGATGCATCTTTGCCTTGTAAGAACATTTTCATTTTCTATACAACTTTCTAAATTCTGAATATTGCACAGGCAATATTTGAAAGGATATACAATGCCTTGCCTAGATATTCACAAATCCTTTGAGAATGGAGATGTCTGGAAATAACCTGATTTTGTTCCTTTTTTTTTTTTATCCTTTCTTTCCTCTTATCGCTTTTCGACATTTTTGTTTTCTTTTTTCAATTTGTTTACTCCAAAACATAGAATTGAAAACACATTTATTGATGACATGGATGAGGGTACTGAGTCTTTCATTAGTAAGTTTGCAGATGACACCAAGCTGGGAGCATGTGTCAATCTGTTGGAAGGGAGGAGGGCTCTGCAGAGGGACCTGGAATGGTTGGATGGATGGGCAGAGTGCAACAAGATGAGGTTTAATTAGTCCAAGGGCCGAGTCCTGTAGTTTGGCCACGATAACCCCTGCAGTGTTACAGGCTGGGGTTGGTGTGGCTGGACAGTGCCCAGGAGGACAGACACCTGGGGCTGCTGGTCCAAGCCGGCTGAACATGAGCCAGTGTGTGCCCTAGTGGCCAGGAAGGCCAATGGCCCCTGGCCTGGATCAGGAATGATGTGGCCAGCAGGAGCAGGGAGGTCATTCTGCCCCTCACTTATCACTCTCTACAGCTCCCTGAAAGGTGGGTATAGTCATGTGGGGGTTGGTCTCTTTCTCCAGGCAGCAACTGACAGAACGAGAGGACAGTCTTAAGCTGGGAAATATAGGTTGGATATTAGGAAAAAGTTTTCTATGGAAAGAGTGATAAAGTACTGGAATTGTCTGCCCAGGGGGGTGGAGTCACCATCCCTGGATGTGTTTTAAAAAAGACTGGATGCGGCACTCAGTGCCCTGGTCTAGTTGAGGTGATAGGGCATGGGCTGGACTTGATGATCTTGAAGGTCTCTTCCAACCTAGTGGTTCTGTGAAAATTATTTGTATTAAAAACAAAGCTTTTACAAAAATGTCAGGTTTATGATAATGCAAAGAACAGTTATGCAAGTACATGTTTATTTTGGTCAACTGATGCATCTGCTGGACTGTATTATCCCACTTACTGTTTGTTCTGTCAATAGATTAACATATATCAAAACACTTGAGGACTATGTCAATTTATCTGCCAAAGAAAATAATTTAAGCATACTTCTCTGCCAAAACTATTTCTTAAACTCTGGTCATCTGTGTCTCTTTGTGCCTCTTTCCCAATAGGAATATTCTACATGGGTCTATTAATGGCCAGTAGGGCTGGGTCTTGGCTACACTGGGGCTGCAAGAAAGGAAGACAGCAGAGGGAACAGCACTGTATGAGCACACCACCACTTGTGACAAACTCACCTGAAGCAGCTCCTAAGGATTTACTGAAGCTGCCAGATGCAATTGCCAAAATGGAAAACAGATTCCAATGCTGATAGGTACAGTTTCTGTGAAAAACAGAATTGTAGCAGTCATGCAGAAATATAAAGGAAATCACAACAGGATTTGTCCATTCTACTAGAAGTTTCTTGTTTCTAGGATCTTATTGGCCTGATTTGGATTTCGTGTGCATGCTCTTTTAAACACAACATGGGATCTGTCCTTATCACATGTGAGTAAATGTTGCAAGCTTTGTCATACAGATGACCAGGAATTAAAGACGATTTCTTGTAAAGCATTTATCATACATTTATTAATATAATAATTTAGATTATAAGAGACTTTTAAGATCATCTTGCTCAATTGTTAACCCAACACTGCGAAGTCTACCACTAAACTGCATCCCTGAGTGGCACATCTACAGATCTGAAATGGGAATGCCCTTTTATTGTCACAGGTTAGAGAAAACTCAGGTCAGTGGAATGGTTAGAGAAGGCAGCATATTAGCAGAGAAAAGAAAGGACCAGTCTGCTATAATCATTAAAGAACATGTACAATTCTTTTTTTTAATGTCCACAGAAAAAATTCCCTCCTGTACTTCCAACTTGATATTCCTCTGCTTTCTAATCTCTGCAAATGAATGTAGTGACTACTCATACTGGCCCTTAATACATCTTACCTCAGATTAATCAAAATTAATTCCAAAATGGCTGGAAGGTTTACACTGTAACTCCTGACAGAAGCTTCCTTGCCGGCAACAAAGGACAACAGGTCAATTCTCTGCACAAGGAAACAGAACACCTCAGGGCATTAAAAAGTGCTTGTACAAAACTTCCTTATAAGCACAGGAGGGGAGAGTGGGTGGCAAAAAGTGCCCGGATTACATAACCCCCCCCCCCCAAAAAAAAACAGATTGAGAAAAGTAAACATTATTTTTTCCATATGCAATATATTTTTAAATAGTTCTGACAAATTCTACAGCCTGTACTGATACAAAGCACAGGAAATGGAACACAAGTCAGTAACAAGAAAAAAAAAAAATGAGTCACCTAACCCTAACAACACAGTACCAACTGTCTTTCAACTCATCAGCCTAATCATTACAAATTTTCTAAACACTGTCAAATTCCTAAGGCTTCCCTGCATGCTCTTACACTAAATGATGAACCAGCACTTCTCTCCACAACCCCCAATTAAGAATGCAACAATGCTGCAGATGCCACATGCCCCAGGTGAATTTTGGTGGGTTCTGCCCCACCAGCAATTAGGATTCTCTGTTTATCTCTAAGATCTGTATGTAAACCCCAGTCATTCAGGTAAATGCTAACCTTTTAAACAACCAGGTCTCAGTAAACACACAGCTTCTCAGGTTTATTGTAATTTATTTCTGAGTTATTCTCAAGCAATGTTACAAAACATTTTAATGTCTTGATAAGAAAATAAAATTTAAATAAAAATACATTCAACAATACATCATCATAATAACATTAAAACTTTTACAATCCTAACAGAACTAATTACTGAATAACATCACTTTTCTAGACTAATCAAAATGAAGGCAACTTTTATTATTAATCATCCTACTTGTACCTAATTAAATTCTAGAACATCTACTGCACTTTAAAACATTATAAAATGAGAAATCAAATCCTTATGGTCACAAATATTCAATGGCCTTCTGGGGTTTTTTTCGCAATATTCCAGTACCAAAGCAAAAAAAAAAAAAGTGCATATTATAAAACCCCAACATTGCAAGAGTATACTACTCAGTTTTTCATAAATTTGACTTTAAAAACAACAGGAAATGGCTCCAAGGAAGAGGCCTTGCCACAGGGTTAATTCATATACAACAAAGCCTAATTCTGACTCTCAACCACATTCAACTTTGTTTAATGGCAGCTTTTGACTAATGGCAATTAATCTTTACCTTTACCTTGGCAAAACACATTTATTGGCATTGCTGTATCCTCCCTCAGTTTTAACTGTTGGCAAATAAAAGTTCTGTTGAACACATCAAATGTGTAAAAAAGGAAGGCAAAACCAGCTGAGGTGATTAAATGATTGTGATGTTGCAGATCCTAGTACTGAGTCCCAGATATTCTGAAATATCTTGGTATCAAACCAAAGTAATTTTAACAAGTTACATTCATTCCAAAGAAATTTCAATCCTGTCTAGCCACCTTGCTTCCATTATAGAAAGCCTTCTTACAACAGTATAATAAATGTGTGGTAATTTCAACATCTTGCTGTTTTCAAGCATTGTGGATTTCTATTCTAAGTTACATTCCTAATTAATTTGGCCAAATCGTGATTGGAAAAGTGAAACAAAACCAAAACTAAAAAAAAACACCCAGCAAAACAACAAAAGACCCCATAGAAAATGCTTTAAAAATAAAAGTACCACATACAACTTTTATTAAAAATAATATTCCAAGGAGTACCATTGTATTTAATACTGATGAAGCAAAGTTGCCACAGTAATAGCTTTGCTTCTTCCTGGTTATATACATGTACTTTTTCTCAGCAGAAAACTAACTTCTCAGATTAAGTGAGCAAAAATTAATTTTACTGAAGTCAGGAATGCCAGTTTAAAATTGTGTTAAGTGGCAAATACAAATCCATGTAACTAAAGATACAAAAATATTCACTGAAGCATTGCTTAAAGACAAAACAAAGTTGATCATTCAACTGATCATAACAAGCAGATACTACAAAGTATCTAAAAAATAATCTGGGATAGTCCAGATATCTAAAGTGCTTTGAGTGATTATAATAGAGATTATTTATTAGATTTGTAGTCAAAAGTTGAGCTGGACGTAGTTATTACTTTTTATAAAAACAAGAAATTAAATCATACATGGGATGATGTTAATTGATCAGTACTTAACCACAATCTGTTCACACTTAAATTTTTCTATCTGTAGGCAAACCTATTTAACAAGAATGTTACTACCCTGCATTTATTTTTAGATTAAGGAAAAATATGTACCTCAAAAAATGCTAAAGGAAATAGATAGTGGTCTAAAGTCACTCCATATATTACTTACTCCAAATGTAAACAAGAGGTACAAGGTAAGTTCCCTGATTTCTTCTTTAGTACTTTATAACACAACTAACACTGGTATCTCCTGCCCGGATTATTTGCAGCATACTGCATGGTTCTTTAGAACCTCAACTGCAGATAAATCAAGTCCTGACAACACCTGATACAAGGTAAAAAATAAGTCAAATGTGTCGAGTGTGAAGCTTCAGATCTTTTCCACATCCTAAAATCTTGGGATTTCTATTTCGAGATCCGTATCAGCAGGGCAGGCACTCATGGTAAACTCATGCAAGTTTGCAGTGTATGTACTGAGATGTTATCCAACCAACAAATGCAGCGTGGATTTTCATCCATGAAAAAGCTTATTTGTTCAGAAAGTTCTTTCCAATAAGACAACAA
Organism: Sitta europaea; assembly: GCA_013400255.1. NCBI lineage: Eukaryota > Metazoa > Chordata > Aves > Passeriformes > Sittidae > Sitta > Sitta europaea. The sequence goes on from VXBS01009644.1 coordinate 21,949, forward strand.
TGGCAAAACAACATTTAGATTTATTCACATCTGTTACTTCAAGAACCTGGAACTTCCCAAGTTCTTCAGCAAAATGAGAATAAACCTTAAAGAACAGATTTCCAAGAAGATATTTTTCTATTAAATATTAAATAGATTGTCAACACAACTAGCATTTATGTTCATTCTTAAATACTTTGCAAAAATGCATATATGAATTAAAAAAAGAAAAACAAAAACCCAAAACACTCTAGAACATTTCCAGTTTCTTTTTTCATCCAAGTGGGCCAGTTTGTTTTGGTTAGGAAACTTTTCCAACAATCGGATTTTCTCTGCAAAGAACCAAAATATCATATGTAAATATTTTTAAGATTAACATTTGCTTTCTAGTTCTCATCATGCAATTTTAATTTATCAAGCAAAAAACCCAATTTCTACCATTAATTGTGAAATTTAGTGATTTGCAGAAACCTCATTTACGTTCACATGGGACTTCTAAATCACAGTCAATTTTTCTGAATAACTTGGGTCAAACACTAACCTAGGCAAACCAAATCAGGGTTTGAGGTTGTTTTTTTTTTTTCCTGCTGAATCAATCCTTATTGATACAAAGAAGAAATCTAAAAACTTGCTAGTAGTGTTCCCAGAGGCATAAGCCAGGACTGGAGAGAATTAAAGAATGTGCTCTGGAACAACAATGTACTCCAAAGAACAGGTTTTACCTTCACAAGAAACAGTATTTATCATCGAGTATGGCAAGTGAAATATAACCAGTAAATATCCTATCCTATGTTTCTGCAGTAAAATTTTGACAAGTTGCATGTAATTTGATACTTTAATTATTTAACCAAAATTTTGGAAAAAAAATATTAGAAGGCAGGCATAGTGTTATGGATAAATTATGTGTGCATTTCAAATTTGCAAGGATTTGGCTTACAGGAATCTCAACAGGAACAGATGAATCCAAACCAGAAGAACAGAGGTCTTCAACACATGCTAAAAAGCTGCCATGTCTGTGTTGCCTAACTCTACCTTTACCTTCATTATCACTACCTCAACAAGTCTGGCCTCATCCCGTGATTTTTTTTTTTCAAAATACACATTAATCAATGTCAAAGTTACTTAAGATACTTACTCACTACCATATGTGGCACTAGATGATCTCTTCTTCTGGTATTTTTCATGTGATTCATTCAGCTTTTCTACTATATCTATTATCTGCTGAAGTGTGTGAAAAGTGGCTACAGAATCTTCAATGGTGAAGTTAGAATAATCATCTGATTCTTTCCGAGGACCTTGATAGACTGCTATACTTCCACAAGCCTCTGCAAAAACCATGACAGGCATCCCATTTAGTATTTCAACAATTAAAGGACAAATCTAACCCCTCTGTGAATGGTAACTCCAAAATTCTGAAATGTAAACTTACTCTGGCTTATACATAAAATGGATTAAAAAAAAAGCAGGGGTCAATATCAACTAAATGTATTTACAAGTCTATGGCTTATTCTCTGCTGTTCAGCTTCTTGAGCATGCAGCTCTCTCCTCATTAAGAGAAGTTCAGCACCTTCTTGCAGCAAAACCATGTCCAGTAGAATTCATCACATAGTCAGAAAGGGACAGCAAAGGCAGAAAAGCAATCACCTACAGTTGCAGTCTCTCTGTTTAAACTATTAAATATATTACACATATGGAAATTCAATTAGACCAATGCCTGATATCTATTGCAAAAAAAAGCCTGAAGAACATCAGACACCAGGGCATTGAGAAGATAAAAACTGAATCTCTTTCTTTACTTTCAGGTGAATCATTAAATTCAGTTAATTGTTCGAAATTATGTTCTTGGCCTAGAGAATTAGAACTGAATATCAGTGTAATTCTTCTTAATTATCATTTGAGTACCTTCCAGCTTCTGTAGTTTAGACCTGTTGATAGTGAAAAGTGAATAAATTCTTTCTGTCTCTCTATCTCCATCAATCTCAATTTGAGTATCAGCAGGAACATCTCTAAAAGGTGAATAAAGAGACAGGTAATCAATATCAGTAATTCTTGAAAGCAAGTACAAACTGATTATTTTTCAATATACATAGCCTTTTATTATGTTTATCACTCATAGGCAGCTTTACAAAACTTAGTATGTTGTTTATATAACCTACCCAATTAAGGATAAATTTATTTTTAAAAGAAATCACAGCACATGTTTATTTTCAGAAATCAGCAGCTTCTAAAAAGACATTATAGCATTTTAAGATGTTATTAATTTTTCTGACATATCTACAAAACCCAAATGATTTGTCAGAATCTGCATCCAAGATTACTTAGCTGACTTTCTTAGGGCAATCCTTTAAAATATGTGAAGTTCAAATAAAAAAGTGGTTGTATAAAACAAGACAAAGTCATTAAGTAGAGAAGACTTCCAAGCTGAACTTTCTGCAGCAAGTATTTTAATTATTTCATACAGATGATCTGGGTGTGTCATATTTCTGCATTCAACTTGGCACCTGAATTAATTATTATTAATTAATTATTATTCTGCATGAGAAGACCTCAGCCGTCGGGAACCTGTGATTCCCATGCTTAGCTGGCTACCTCCACAGGGTGGCACACCAAGTAACAGCAATCCAGTGCTCTGTGCCTGCAGGCCGTGTTTGTGGAGCACTGGCCCAAGCCCTGCTGCCCCATTCCCCGCTGCAGCGGCTCCGCGCCCAGCCCTGCCCGGCACTTACGCGGTGCAGAGAGCGCAGCCCTCCGTGCTCTCCACGGTGGCCTTGCAGCACAGCCAGCTCCCGTTCAGGAAAGCAGAGGGGTGGTAGAAGCTCAGCCTCTTCTGGTTGCACCTCGTGACCCGGCAAAGAGCCTCTATCCACTCACTGGCTTCTACACAGTTATTGGCTTGGATATAGAGTGGCTTTTCGCCATGAAGTACTTGGAACATCTGTAGAAGAAACACATTCTGCTGAGTAAAAAAATCTAGTTACTGAGTAACTTCAAATATGTTGAAATAGATTTCAGTGCTCAGGCAATTCCACAAACTCAAATTAAGACAGAAAATGAGACAAGAAAGAACAGCAGACTTTTCACCTCTTTTAACTACACAGAGGAGAAAAGCTCCACCAGAAGAGCTCCCGGTGTTCTGTCTACACCACTTCTTCATCTGAGAAAGAACTCTTATAAATTAGAACAGGATGCATCTTCTGTCCTCTTCATCCACATATCTTTAAGTGTGACCCCAGATTTCATGAAGCATGACCTTCATGCTTCATATCCTGACAGCAACAGAATATTCCCAGAAGCCTCTCCTTTAGCCATCACTGGCCTTAGTGACAGCTGTTCTTTTATCACTGCCTCAGATGTCTGGATTGATGTAAGAACAGAAATAACCAATGTGTTCCAGGGCCAGAAGGAGGCCGTGAGCACAGACAACTGTCTCAGCTGATGAGGGGATTGTAAAAAGTTCTCACCAAAAGGAACAAATACAAGTTTGGTAATAATACATTTCTAGTAGTACATAATATAATTTCAAGTGCTTTGTAATAAAGTCATGCAGTTTTAACCTTCATTACAGAATTTTGCATGAGGGACAAAGTCAAAATCAGTCAGAAAACTTGGTGCAGGCAGCCAAATTTCCAGGTTAGTTTCCATGTTCAGAGTACTTGGAGATACTGCATACAGCTTGTTATTCCTGATCCATAAAAGACTTTGCTGAAGTGTTTAGTAATGGTATTTCATTAACTCTGTACACTAATTACAATCTTTTATTTAAAGAACATATCAAACATTACATATAAACTATCTTTTGACCCACATTTTTCTTGTTGAAGGAGCTCTCATCAAGTTTCTCCACTGCAAGGATGTTTTTGATTGGAATAGTGAAAATTGGTTCTTTATCTGTAAAAAATTGTAAACAGAGGAGTGAAGCAATCTTTAAGAACTGTTTTATAACCGCAGGGCACTGACACTGTAGTTCATGCTCGAAAAATATGCATTTTTATTACTGAAAAAATAGGCATGAGTCAGACAGAAGCCTCTATTAATCAAGGCAAAAGTTACTAATATACATCATAGGTATTTTAGGAAAAGAAAAAAAATTTACACTTTTAAAAGCATAAAAAGGATATAAACACTTAGACAATATTGAAAAATAAAAATAACTGTAAAATAAACATTATTTACCTTGCTGTTTGTGGTATGTGAATTCTCTACTTGTTAGACAGAACCATCGCTTCTTGAAATTCTTTTTACCAATCCGAGTCCTTCCCTGAGCTCTCTTGTACATTTCTCTGTAAAGATAGAATCAAATTAAATGAAACCATTAATCTTCAAACCATTTACTGAGATAAAACATTACTGTTTCATGCAGCCATGTAAAAATCTACTTCATTGTACATTAAAAAAAAAAAACCAACTACTTTTTCACTACAGATCCTCCAGATTACCTCCCAATACAGTGATCATGAACAGGATTCCAAAAACAGGAAAGGAGTTTGAAAAACACACAGTCCAGACCGGTGCTTGTAGCAGTAAATTTGGAGGGGATACATAATTTATTCAGATCAAGAATTCCAAATTTTCACATAAATGTGTAAGGTGTATCTAACTACAAGATCTCCTCTTTCCTGTCACTTTCTCCATGTGATTGTACTTGGCCTTATCTGGATCAGAAACTAAGTATCAATGAAATGACACTGGACTTGGCTCAACAGCAAGGGCAGACAAACTGCATTTAGTACACTTTTTGACTCTCTTTTGTTTTGAACAGCCATAATTTATTACTACAACCAAGTGTTGATCTACTACAATTTCTTCTTTTGTTTCTATTTAGTATCTTAGTAAGGGACATGTTTCTTCCTTGTTTGAAATTTGGATGTTTCACAGAAAAATCTTTTCTTCTTATAAACCTGCTTCTCAAATAGATTAAAATATTTTTCCCTATGAATGTTGTTCAAATCATCACCTATTCTCAATGAATATCAAGCAAAAGACAGTTCATTTCTTAGGACGAGTGACTTTCACTTCAATCTATATAACAGCATTCTATCACTAGATGCTAAATATTTCAGTTACAGGGTAGTTTTCTATCTAACTTTAAAGGGAGAACATTTAGCTGGCTGGGCTTATACAGGAGGTAGAATAATTAATAACATTCTTTAAAAACACACTTTCACAATCCTCAAAACCCATCACAGAGCACACACTGAACTGTGACAGTAATGCAGACAGTCTTCAATAGGTTTTAAGCTGCTTTTAATTACTTTTTAAAGTATTTAAAAGACAAGTTATGAAAGTTTGCAGCTGTTCTTTTAAACTAATTCTACACACTAAGAATCGTCTAAATTACAAATACAGTAATTTCTACAATATATCAGACATTTTAATAAGCATTAATCTGAATCTGGTATTAATGAAAAAAGACTGAAGTAATTCTATTATGGACAATATAAATTCAAGATGTATTCACCCTTCTTTTAGATGTACTGGCTCACTCACACCACTGGGCTCTTTACTCTCAGTAGAGGAAACATCATCCAGGAACTTAAGGGAAAAAACCACAGGGAATATAAATACACAATATTCAGAAACACGAAAAACCCAAAAGCTATTTTGGAAATATAAATGTACAGTTTCTCCTTGAACAGAACAGTTATTTTATGCAACAGATGAAAACACATGGCAGGGCCTTGGAACAATGTAACAAGGGATGCCCAGAAGTCACACAAGCTTTCTTTAATGAGTTCCTCAACAGCAGAGCCAATAAAATATCTTTTAAAAAAATGTACACTTTACTTTTTAAACTAAATTGGCTTAGTTCATTATGTGTAACTATTGTGTATTTGACTGTATTGGTTTTGCTACAGTTTTTTCTTTTGTTTTGGTTTTTTTTTGTCTGAAACAGACCGCAACTTTTCTTTTTCTCTCTAGTAGAAAACTGAACACTAACACAACCTTTTAATAATAAAGATTGATCAGATATACCAACAGTAAAAAAAATGCAGTTGAAAGGTACCTTTTTAACAGATTCAGTAAATTTTTCTTCTTGAAATGTTTTGAAAAACTCACACATAAATGTCTCCTTGAAACTTGACTGAAAGGAAAAGTATATTAATATAAATAAACTTTCATAAAAACTTTCAATAAACCAAATGTTTGAAATTATAAAGAATTTTAATAGCCTTACAAGTTTGCTTTTGGTCAAACTTCCCCAGCTCCCCAAAGTCTGGATGGCTTTTGATATAAGAGTTAAGGTTCTAGATGTCTGTGCATCCTGAAACAATGAAACAAAATTCAGAAGTCATATTTTTTCACAGTTCCAGGTAAAGCTGATTAAAAAATTAAAATGTCAAAGAATTATTATATTACACAATGTAGTAAATCTGGTACATCTTCATTCCTTTTCTTTGCCCCAAAAGGAAAAAAAGCATATGAAATACTGTATGGTTTATTAGCCACAGCATAGTGGTTAATATTTTAGTCACTACCACTAGAATTTAATATTAGCACTGGGGAAATATTTTTACCTATGAAACATCTGAAACCTTCGAATCCTGTAATCATTACTACACATCTAACAAACTTCTGAACAATAAACATAATGAACTACTGCTGGACAAACGGTACAAGATTTCATAATAAAAAGTGAAATTTTAAACTTTTTCTTTAACACTTTTATTTGATTTGTTTGCTACTGAACTGACTGCATTTTAATACAGAACTATGAACACAGTCTCCAAAAGTGGCCTCGCTGCTCCCTTTTAGATGTTTAACCCTCAAGTGTTCAAATTCTATCATTTTTTTTAATCAAAAATTGGATAATGTCAAATAAATTAATTTAAATTTATCTTTTTCTTCTGAAGACGCAACAACCTAAGCAGATAAAATAAGGTAATAATGATAACCTCTGGGACAGCAGATTTTATACATTTTCTGTATTTAATGTGAAAAATAATAGAGCTTTTTTTAATCTTGATACTCCTGTCTTTGAAAATTTTTTGTAATGTGTATCTGCTTGACAAATGAAAATGGAAACTTTGTCAACCCATTGTAACTAGTGGAGTCCAGGAAAAATACACCAACCAGTTACTGGATAATGCTACAATCTCTGCTTAAGACCCAAATGGCAATAAATGTCTGGATGTTTAATTTCCTTGGTGGAAAGAACCGAGGCAACTTAGGTCCTTACAGGACCCTGAGCCATGTTGCTATTTCATCCAAGAAGCACATTCCCGAACAAAGCACAGCATCTTTAATACTGAAAGCTCTTCCACATCATTTGAGAACATCCCATGAAGACTGAAATATGTGATGCTTAGAAGAATAGCAAATATCTTATTTCCTTTGGAAACTGAACGTAGAGACATTCAGTCATCTTATTTCCCACTCACTGAAAGTAACTTATGCCTTCCCACTCCAACAGATCTGAGGGTATGAATAAAACAGAACAAAGCTTCACAAGACTTACTGGATGGTGAGGTCGTAAATGAAAAGTATGAGGTGAGACTACGGCTACAGCAAAGAAACGAAGAAACACAAAGCTGCTCACTGCAGAATACTGTACATGAGGGTCATCTGCAGAGAAAAACCATGAAATGTAACATGCACTGAACTTAACAGGAAATCATGAAGACAGTTAACATAAAAATCCTTAAGAAGATAACACCACAGGAGACATTTATATTGCAAAATAGAATAGAAAAATCAATGAAGTGCATGAAATGAGAAAGGTGGTCATGGTAAGAAATGTTCTCCTTATAGTGGAGTGTTTATTGCTTATTTATCTGAAAAGAAGTTCTATTCCCACACAACTGGCTCATCAGCTCCACTGGGAGGAACAATGAGATGACTGCAAGCATTTACATACACAGTTGATTAGGTCTGGCGGGATGCTGCACCCACAGATAAAACACTGCAGCAGCTGCCTCTAAAGTCCAGGGCTATTGGATTTATTCACCTGGAAAGCTACTCACTGATAACTCAAACACATTAATGCTGCATGACAACTACAATCAACACATAGGAACAAATATAATTGCAATTCTGGGTTGCATCATAAACCCCATGCTATTATATAATTTTGATGATGTAAATGAGAATTTTCTCATTAAATATTTTGGGTATATTTACTTTTATACTGGGAAAGACAGTGAGATTATATTCTTACACTAATGACCACTTCAATCTGATCTGGTAAGTCAGATCTGAAAGGTAAGGCTTTTCTGAAAGGACTGTCTAAACTAGAGCAATTTAAGGCTCAGTTTCAGCAATAAACGCGAATCAGAGTAATGTTCCACATTACAAGGAACATATTCTTCACTTGTAGCTTATTACAGGACATTTCAGATTTTAATTGACTGAAGTATGAGTATTTCAGACTCCACTACATTACTCCTATATTAAAACCATTTTGAAAGAATAAAGCTATTCTAATACTGGTCGTATTTACAAATCCGTTAAATGATTTTTATTATCCACCCTCCTCAAAACTACCCATAACTAGTTTAGCTGTAGTAGTACTAAAGCTAACTTGACAGAAGTTATGAATGTGCTGGTCATCATTAACAGAGTGACAGTTCACGTAAAGATGCAAATGCCAAATTGATTTTCAAGTTCACATCCTGCATCTTTAGAAGCAATATACAGAATAGCCCTTACAAATTTTAAGTATCTTTCTACTTTTCTACTATTATCTTATACTTTTTTTGATGACTTCTCATTTGCTGCTATCTTGCAGTTTCTGACTTGCTATATTTTTCTGTCAGAAAACAAAAAATTCCTCTTGATTGACCACAAAGTTTCACTATAACTTACAGACTGACAGAGAAACAAATGCCTGACTGTCAAAGTTCAGGGCACAGCGTTGGAAAAGACAAGAATTTTAACAATCCCCATAAGGTAACTGCAGAAGTTTTCAGTCTGAACACCAGTTTCAGAAGATTTTAGAAAACACTTACTTGGAAATCTTTTGGCAGCCAGATGCCTCAAAGAATAAAAAACATCACACATTAGGGTAGGACAACTTATACTCGACCGCACTATTTCACGGAACACTTTGTCCACGTAATAGCGGAGATTTTCCTGCAATTATGAAAAAAGGTACTTTTTCAGGCCATGAACATTCACATTTCTCCTTTTTTTTTCCCCTCGGCACAAACATAACACTGTCTGATTATTTGATACCAAATTTTAGTACAACGCCAATTTTAAAAGCCTCATAATGATTATATGGCATTACTACTGTTAAAAGGTTGTTTAATGATATTTACTTAAAGTATGTAAGCACTGTCTAGCAATATAAACTACCTATCAATACCTGGTTTTGTAATTTGACAACAAGGAAGGAGAATTTCCCACGTGTATCTTGTGAACGTTAACTTTATTGCAGCAACTAATCCTTAAACAACAGCATATTCTGGTGAGAGGGAGGCAGCCAGAAAAACTTCAATGAAAAATGCTAGAGCAGTTCAGTACATCATAACTGAGATGCTGAGTACAGGACAACAGGAATCAAAACACCCAAAAAAATGATAAGAATGACTGTCATCTTTAGCTTCTCCTCTCTGTCCCATTTTCCAGTGGACCTTTCCATTGCTGTGTTCATAAAGAGGGTAAGAAAATACAGCTTTTTTTTTTGTTTACTCAGAAAACAGTTATATTGGTACTATGAGTTACGCATTTTCCACTACAAAGAGCTAATTTTAAAAATGCTTTTCTTTCAGATTTTGAGACCAGTTGGGAAACTCACCATATTAATTTCCACATTATCCCCTTCTCTTAATTTGATGGGATCTATTTCACAGGGTTTAGGAGACTCACATATCTGAAATAAACAAACAAAATTCAGGAGTTCAATTTTTCAGATAAGAAGTATGGAAATGCACCTGTTTAAAACCAGATTCTTAGATTCGGGAATAAAATTCTAAACAGGCCCTAACCATCCGTAACAACATGCCATGACCATCCTCACTTTTGTTTGTGCCTTTTCAAATGGATTGATTACATAAAGCATCACATGGGCAAATTCTGCAACGTGTTGGAGGCTGGAATGACTTTCATTGACTGTTTATTTTGAAGCATCTGGAACGTAAATAACAAAACACAGCTCCTCCCACAAAACCAATTATTGCTCCATGAATTTTTCCTCTAGCATTCCCCTACCGTGATACCTACCACAGAGCTGAAACAAGAATGCCTAGCCAACAAAGATACCACAGGGGGCTGAGCCTCCCCAAAGAAGTTTCAGTAAGACAACTCACCTCATCAATAACAGGTTTCAGAGTAACCTTCAGGTAGTGCTTCCCCACTATTTTCATCATTTCATCTACACAGCGAGTTGCTAATGAGTTACCTCTGAAGATTGTGTTTGCTTCTCTGTAAGAAAAATTATTTTATTTCAACAGGGAAAACCCAACATGTTCTGTTACAAAATTCAATTTATACTCTCCCTTACTATTAACTATTTAAAAAAAATTTGTCATATATTTCAATCAGGAATTCCAGAACATATACACCAAACTTGCAACAGCACTCAGTAACAAAAGGAGTACAAACAAGAATATTACTACAGCAATTACCAAGCCCAGGAACATCAATAAAACCATAAGAAAAAGCCTAAGAAATTTTATACAATTAAAGTTATAGTGCAGTATGGAATGTGAGAAAAAACAACTGGAGAAAATTTAAAAAAAATGAAAATTGTAGCTCAGCAACATATAACTCCTCCTCCAGTAGTCATGGTGAAAAAAAATCTGGGGCTACAGCACGCTGCTACACTATACCAGTAAACCCAGACACTTAAACCAAAATATATTTAATCCAAGGTTACATTTTTATTCATTACAGCTACTGAAGAAAACTGACAGCCAGCTGTGCAAAGTGTATCTTTCTAATCTGAGAGATTTAGTTTAAGCTCCCTTTGTCACAGTTCAATGACAGTGGAATGTGTGTATGAGAATGCAGTATTCAAAATTATTTTCTATGAGTCACCTCTTTCTACACAGTTAAGCTGTCTCATACTATTAAAATTAAGACTAAGTGCTTTGAAATAAACTGTCCTGTGGTGACAAAATCCCTCCCACACCTCCACTGGACATGACCTGGCACGGCAGTGGTTGCTCCTCACATCTGCTTTATTTCTCTCCTAACCACAGAGCTGCAAATTCACAGACCACATGCTGCTACTTGGAAAAGCTCCTGTGCTTCCAACTTGCAAGGCATGCAGGCAACGTTCTTAATTACATGGCGTCTTTGCAGAAAATGAGTAGCCCTCATTCAAGCCAAGTGTTAAAGGAAACAGGTAATATTTTCAGCAATTTAAAGATGTTCTATGGAGTTCCATCTAAGTTTACAAGTTCTGATCCAATGTGCAATAAAATTTGAAGAGTGGCCAAATAAAGACATTTAAAATAAAAACTATGTATTCTAAGACAAAGTTTTACCAAACTGCCCAGCACCCTTAACTCTGGCTGCCATCTTCAAAGTGATTTTGAAGAATGTTTTTAAAAACTAGCATTAAAAGATGAATATATTTAGCCAGTTTTACACGAGAGAAAGAAACCAAAGGGTTTACTTATCAGTGTTGTACCATGAAGCCCTGTGAAACTGTAAGATTAATTTTAGAAAGCACGACATCAATACACATGAAATACGTACTGGGTGTCCCTCAGATCTAGTTCTGCCACTGCTGCTACAAAGGGAACCAGCTTATGGTGGTGCAGCAGCAGCCGGACCAGAGGCAGCACAGCATCGCACTTGTCTCGGCACACTTCACTCAGGATGTAGGCAGCAGATGCAGAAACAGGCTGTGAGAAAACAGAACACAAAATCTGAGTAGTTAAATGTTCTTTGTGTATTTGAAAAAGTACAGGTCAAATCTCATGAGACTATAGACTTAGTCTGTTAACAGAGTTAACAAATATTGCAGTTCCAATATTTGCTGTGTAACATGGCAATTAAAAGCTTCCATTCCAGAGATACTTAACTGAAAATTAATATTATCTACTCTATAAATACATTTAAGAATGGAATTCAGTAGCTACTCATCCTACTCATTCTCCCTAAAGAGTTAAACTATGGCTTTGTCACAAACTCAAGTCACAGGCAGAAATCAATTGTTTTACTATAATGTCATGTATCTTTATAGGACTTTCAAAACTATAATCAGGAGACATTACAATAAAGTTCTCACCATTCTAAAGTGTTTGTTGCCACTGTACAGTTGGGAATTTCAATACAAAAACTAAATTATTTCAGTACCAAAGATAGCTGCTGACTGCTACCTATATACTCAGCTATTCATGAATCCCAGCAAAGCAGTATTTGAATATGGGCCAGCAAAAACTTTAGACACATCTGCTTCCTCTGTCTTTCTTCTTCTCTGTCAGTACTTCACTAACACTGAATTGACGAAAAGCTGTAAAGGACCTGAGAATAAAGTCTGGTTACTACAATTTGATTCCTGTCCCATTGTTTTGCAAACCTTCTACCACACTTCCCTCTTTGTCACCACGTCCTGGTCAGAAACCCAGTCGTGCTGATAGATGTCCTGGGGAAGGCAGAAGCAACTCAGAAGTAGAATTTGCAATCAATTCTGAAGTAGATCCTTTTTGTTAAATACCTGCCCTTCAGTGCCAATAATGGATCAGTGTCCCTGGAAAACCTCTAAACCCAAGAAGCCAACAGAAAAATACAATGTTGAAGAGCGCAACCAATGAGATGAAAGCATTTTATCTTCTCCAGGCACATAGCTCAGGTTATTTCCCTGCCTCCACTGATTCTTCTAAAATAAAAAGAAAATCCAGGTACTTTGGAGCAGAATTAAGAGCTCTGGAAGCTGTTCATCTAGGTGTGACAGAAGTAATTACCACAAAGAAACAAACCCAATTATCTAGATATGAGTAATTCATATTGTCTCATAACTGCGTAATCCATTTTTAGTTTTAGTTGTTTTCATGAATTAGTTCACTTTCATGAAATCTTCAACAAAAGTACCTGAACATCTGAAGATTTTAGCAGCAAGTTCCTTAGAGAAGTGTAGTACTCGGATGGAAGTACACAGTCTTCAGTGTAACAGATATTTAATCTAAGTGATCCCAAATCATCAGTTTTAGAAGACTTGTTTCCATTTTCCCTTGGCTGAAGTAAGTACCTGTAAGCAACAGCACAATTAAAAATATTAGATACCTATTTCATTCATTTGACTAATTCCATAATAAAGCAAAGTATCACATTTAGCTATTTCAGTATACATGGATTATATCTGAAAACTGGCAAAAAATTCACAAAAAAATCCCCCTTGAGACACAAAAGTTTAAAAATGAGCAGCATTTAATTCATCTTTAATACATAATGGAACTTATATTTATTTTCTCACATCTTTGCACACAGTAAAATAGGACATACTTTTTGTAGGTTAACAGGGAACAGCAGGAATAGTTTAAGATTACATTGGGACATCTCATTTTACATCTAGGTTATATTTAGGGTTGGACACTGTAGATGAAACAGGTAGTGCAAAGAATTTAAATTGTCTTGTCTGAGACCAGAAAAGACACATAATATTAACAGGCTCCACTCTTGAGAAACAAGATACAGGGGAAAAGCAGACTCTTAATACAAAATACATTGAATTCATTGGCTGCAGTTTCACTGCATTCCAATAGGAGGTGCAGCCCTACAAAAATGTTAACAGCTTTTAAGTGGTGTCACTGTAGTTTCAACACTCACTCCAACAAACTGAAACCCCATCTCCAAATATTCTTTTACAATATATTTAGACTTCCATAACCAGGAGACAAGACTTTTTTTATATAATCAGATGCAGTGCCCATGAAGGCATGCTAACATAAAAGAAAACCGATTTACCAGGAGTACCTCTCCTTAACAGCATCACTCTTAAGCTTATTTTCCAAATATTTAGTAGTAGATATAATTTTTCTGCTGTACTTCAGCTGCATTCAAAAGCATATTATGCAAATTAGTAATAATATAAAATATTTGCTATTTTAAATCACAGAACTGTTTTTGATAAGCAGATCATACTTGGATATGAGGATGTTCAATGAAAGTTGTGACTACAAAGCATATTAGCAGACACTCTCAAGAGAACTAGACATGAGTTAGGTCAATTCAAAAAGCTACACAAACACAGCTCACTGGCAATGAGCCCATGCTGATACAATCCTTCTCTCAGCAGGTTGTTAACAGAGGCCTGGCTTTATGTTAATATGGTCATACAGCTGTTGATGAGACACTGGCAGAACAAGCCCGTGTAAGTGTCTGCAATACACTGTGTAAAAAACCCAGAGATTCCAACACAAACACCCACAGGATCACAGTCAAACACCAGGAGTCTGAGTTCAACATCCAAGGCACTCAGAGCCTGAAGTGGGTACAAGGAGCAGAGCCATAACGGTTCCTGGCTGAGACATGTGCTACGTTCAGTTCCTATTTACCCATTTCCTTCCCATGTGTCTTCTGCGTGGATATGAAAGCGCTTCCTCCGTGTTTTTTCCTGTACTAAAAGGTTTGCTAAAAGCAGAATATTTTACACACTTGGAGGCACTCAAATCCCTTGCACTCATCTCTTCCTGCTACTAAGTATTTGGGACAGTAAAGGAGCTAGAGATGGGCTCCTGCTCCCAAAAACCTCAGAAGGGAGAGTGCTGAGATGTCCCACACAGAAGTGTTTCTTTCCTGAACTCCTTTCATCCCTCACCCTTCCAGCTCCTGTGCCTGCTCCCCTGACATGATGTTGGGCTGGTTCTAGAAGATACTTCCAGACCCACCCCAGGAAGAAAAAAAAGCCATACTTAATGATCAAATAAACTCTTCATCCATCATTCTGGAAGTCTGACTTAGGAATTTAATTACAAGTGATGTAATTCTGAAAAGTTCCAGGTTTGTTGGGTAGGCTGAAGAGCACACACAGATCACTGAAATCTAGCAACCTGACCAAAAGACAGTTACAGTGCATCTTCCCTTCTCTCTCCACTCTTCCCCCTCAAACACACCAACTATTCTGTGACTGTGCAGATGGGGAAGAGCAGAGGTAAGTGTACTGGCTGACGAGGTCAATTTATTGAGCAGAGAAACTCTAGAAACATGCTTTACCTAGATTAGAACAGGAAGACACAGTTTAATGAACAGGTAGCATAAAACATATCCTTTGCAAAGGAGAATGTGCAAGACACAAGCAAATTCACTTCTGAACCACCATTTCTCACCATGCTTGAAAGGAATCATTTCTTAACACCTTCACAGGAACTTTAATTTCTCCTAGAAAGATGTCTTGTACCAGATTCCCATTATTCCATAGGTCAACCCTGAAAACAAGAACATTGCTTAATTTTCTTTTCTCCCAGAAAGAAATAAGCAAGTTTACAATAACTGCCTTACACCACTAATCCACATGCATGCAGGCAGCAAATGTTAGAAATCTCACTCCATTCTAAATAAATCCAGAAGAATCAAACAAGTGGTTTATTAACCCATAAAGAACAAATAAAGAAACAAACAGTGAAAGTTAAGACTTGCAGACCTTGCATCATTAAGTAAAAGTGATACTGGCACAATATATGGGTTCTGGCAGTCTCCACCCCCAAAACTGTGCACATTTCTGCTAAGGTAATTCAAGTGAACTTTTTCATCAATATATTTAAATATCTACCTAACTGTAGAATCTGGCACACTGCAATGCCACACCAACACATGCGCTTGTTTTTCCAAGCAGCAGCTCGTACGCTTACAACCTCAAACAGAATCAGGTTCCAGACATGCATCCTGGTTTGTTCTATAACTTCTTACCTCTCTGACATTTCTGACAGACAGCAGTTGTTAAGAACAAAAAAACCAAAAAAACAAACGAACAAACAAAAAAAAGACAAAAAACAAAAAAAAACAAAAAAAAAAAAAAAAAAAACAAAAAACAAAAGACAACTAGATTTGTTGGGGCATGACTATTTTTCTAAATATATTTGCATCTACAATGAAATATACAGTTCTAATCAATGAAGCTAATAGTTAAAAAATACACATACCAAGGTAGTTCTATAAAGGCTACTTGGATTAACTGCTAAATTTTCCTTCTGATGCCTGTAACAAAACATATGCTGGCCCTGAAGTTTTTCTGTCATTCAGCAGATTTGGTGCAAGTATGTGCAGGAGCACAATAAAGAAAAGAAACTGAGTACAGGGCTCTCTGCAGTTCTAACTGCATTGCATAAATACAGACAGACCTGCTCTGAGGGTAAAGCAGCAGAAAAGGGGAGCATACTTTGAGTATTTGCGTTTGCAAGGAAAAGATGAAACAGGAATGTTCCTCTAAAAAACAAAGTGAAAATGTAAGAATCTCATAAAAGAGGCTTTCCCCTCTTTTTTTATTAAACCAGCCAACTATATTTGAGACTATAGACTAGGATCAGGTATGCTGGTATCTTTCAGTACAAGTTCTATTACCAATATTCTGCCCAAATTAATATAATTTAATAGAAGGTACTCATACCTCTTTACTCATAGGCACAGGAAGTAAGTTCAGGGTGCTAGATATACTCAACCAATATTTACTTCAAAACAAAAAACCTCATCTTCAGTAAGAAATGCAAGTAAAAAAAAAAAGAGAATTTTTCTATGTCATCTTTTCTACAAGTCTGATCAGTAATCCTCTGGTGCTACACTAAGATAAAACAGATATTTAATGTCTTGATGATAAAATATTATGTTTTATTACTGATTCTATGAAATCACTTTCTAATCCACACAACTTACCTGACTTCTAGTTTTTCAATATCTTCTTCTTCCACCTGAAACTGGGACTTTTTGGTGTAACTGCTGGACCTGGTTACCTGCAAGTAAATTCCTCCTATTAACACACATTTTGTATTATGGATATTAAAAATCAAAGAAAACCCTCCCTGCCTCTAGCATAGGTAAATAATTACTATTCCTTATACAAAGTGTTGTGGTGTGATCATCCCTCCTTTCCCCACCCCTGCCAATCACTGCATCACTCCTGGAATTCCAGAAGGATGTCGGTGATTGGCAGGTTCAAAAAGATGCTCTCTACCCCCGAAGAGACACTGGCCATCCAGGTGTCCTTTACCCCTTAAGACCTCCTCACCTGTACCTGGTTGGTGGCTTCCTGTCCCATCCCCTCCCCCTCTCCCCTGCTTAAAAGGATGAGTGACCATGCAGTAGGGAGTTCAGTTGGTGTTGTCTGGAAGTTCAGAAGCCCTGCCAGTTAGAATAAATGTTCTGAACTGAACCCTCCATGCTAACCGACTCCTTGCCTTCACCATCGCCTTAAAGCTTCTCCTGCGGAGGAACACCTGGAGCGAGCATCCACGAGGAAGCTCATCCTGCCACTCCCTGAGCCCGGCGTGCCCAGACTTGTCTCTGCAGTCCCAGCTGTATCCCCAGCTGGCCAAAGTAGCTCTGGGGTGAAACAGCACAGCAGCCGCTGTTTGGCTCAGCAGCGAGGTCCAGACAGACAAGCCGGGAAACATCCCGACAGCAATACTGGACACTCCAATACAAAGGAAAAAGGTCAGTTGACCAAACAAACTGCCTTTTGCAAGAAAGCATGAGAAAAATGGGTCAAGAAGGGTTCATGGTGGAACCTACTGAAGGCTAGCTGATATGAGGGAATTACAGTATAGATCTACTAAAAAAACAAGTAGTATGACATGAAACTGGCAAAAAATTCTTTTGTTTTAGCATGAGCCCCATGAAAGCATTGAAGTCAGTTCTGAAATGTTTAAAGAAACAACAAATAAGAAGCTCATTCTTCTTGCCCTAATTACAACACAATTGTAACCTCTCATCTACACTCTCCTCATTTCTCAACTGACTGCATTCTCAATTTAACACCAATAAATCATAAGTCAAAAAGTTACCAGAATGGTTTGGGTCGCATTTTTATCCTAAGAACTGACTTTGTAAGAAACCACACTCAGTATTCTTGAGCAGGTCAACTGAGACACACACATGCACTGAAATGGTTCATAGGTATGAAACTACTACTCACTCAAGTCCCACAGCAGGACCAGGATTTATAGAAACACAGTAAATTAAAATACATTTAAGGCACACACAATAGTTGTACTCCTTCCAACTCTCAGAACTGCATGCTTTAAATGCAAATCTGATTTTTATTACTGATACATCTGATACAAATCAGATGAAAATTTAAACACATAATTTGTTTATTGTTAAATAACTCATGTAGAATTGAAATCAACTCCTAAATAACAACAAAGTTACCTCTTTTTAATAAACTTTTTCAGTTATAATTGCTATATTACTTTATTAAATAAATAAGTTGTTTGGGTGTTTTAGGTCAAGCTTGAAAATATTTATATAGAAGTCTGTGGGACAGTTAAAGTTATCTCAGAACTCCGAATGGCAACAGATAATAAAGTGATTCAAGACAGGAAATTACCTTGCTATATATTCTTGTGAGAAAGTAATTTTTCACACATCAATTAGAGAGGAATGCTAACATCTGGCAGACAGAAATTTATGTATGCCATTCACTTACATTTGAGAGGCCAGTTAAAGCTCTTCAATCTGCTTGAAGAGAGCTTTCAGGATTAGATACTGCTATGCAGCTTGCTTAAAAATATCTGAAGGGTTGCATAAAACAGATAAACAGAAAGAATAGCACACAAAAAGTTACCTCAAAGTAAAAAGTTTCATTAAACTGCGGATTGCTTGTTTTCTTCTTAACTTTGGTCTTCTTTTGGTCATTCCTGTTCCAATGTGGTAAAATTTTTACCATAGACAACTTAAACACACAATTATAAAGTCATTCTATTGTCAACAAGGACCCATGCATTTAAGTTAAAACATTTTTTGTTATTCTCTAGTTCACTTTGATCAATGAGGAAAGTCTTAAAATAAAATTAGTTCATCTTCTCAATAGAGTTTAAAGAGCTAAAATTTTAAATGCTATATCTAGCTAACCGTGCATCTATCCAACTTAAAGCTTGTATATAATTTCACAAACAGGTAAAACTTACACATATTAATTAAAATACATCAGCAACTTCTAATGCATTTACAATTTAAATTTATTTACCACTGCCTGAAGGTAATGAGCACACTTTTCCTTGTCTTGTTCAACTGCAGTTTCTGTTTTTCCCACCCTCTTTTGCTGGTGAAATACCCACTACTTCTTTACAGACAGAAGCTTACACCCAAGACACTGAAGGTTTTCTTTGAAAGCAACTGCTGCACATGTAAGATACGAAGCAGCACAGGGTCAAACAAAACAACTGCCCCCACTTCCTTGTGGGTTGGTTTTGGCATTTCTTTGAATTTTACAAGTTTTATAAAGGAATACAGTTTTATTTATTTATTTATTTATTAGCAAAGGTAGTATGTATATTTATATATATTTATATATTTATTTAGTGTGGTAGTATAAAATGGCTCTCCAAAAGAAAGAAGTATAAAATATATGAGGAAAACAGACAAGGGAGAAGAAAAATTGCCCTAAGTATCAACTACTTATTGTCAGGCACTGGACATGTAAATATTCCAGTCATGGCGCATGAGTCACACATGCATAAGATGGAAAAATCTTAACTAGGAATTTCTGTCAGATTTGCACAAATATTCCCATACTAACAGGGTAAATATTTTGTGGGACCAACATTCTCCTAATTCCATCCATATCACAGGACTCTAACAGAAGATGTAAGTTATTTTACCCTCTTTGCCATTGAATCATACTTATGATTCCTAAGTATAACGGGTGAGCCTCCCCAGTCCTCTTTGGAAAAAACAAACAAACAAAACAAAAAACTCCCCAAGGCAAACTTCAATAATGTGATCGTTTATTACCAAGGAGTAAAACAATGCTCCATGCAGAGCTTACTCAGGGACAGTCATTCCAAAGTCTTTACGCCAAGAGAGTCTGGTACAATACAGCCTGGCACTGTGCTGACAAAGGCAGTTCCTCAGCACCAGAGAAACGAAAGGGTCTAATGTGGCAAAAAAGAAGCAACTGGAACTTATCCTCCCTACTGGGCAGGGACTTGCACGTAGTAAATGTGTGGGATGGGGGGTTCTTCTTAAATGAAAAAAACCAGCAGTTATTGAGGATTACTGATCTCAAAGAAGGAGACATCTGAACTGTGGGGACTCAGACATAGCACCCTGAAGGTGTTCAGAACCTCTCCTCTCTGACTCCTCCCAATTACTACACAGTTGCTGCAAAGAAACTGACACATTGAGAAAAACAGAGAAGAGAGGAAAGTGAGTGAGCAACTGACTGTATCATGACAGACAGGAATCTCGCATAAATTAACAGGAAGTACAGTGCAGAAATCAAGAGTCCAATTCAAAACATAAGAAAGAACTGAGTCACAAGTGCAGAGCATTCAGACAGACCTAACACCATCCCAGTCTTGAGCATATGGCAGGGAAGGGGAGAGAACAGTATCCATGGAGATGTGATGCACGAATGAGAGCACTGGAAGACTTTTCTGTGTTTTCAAGATTTTGCTTACAACCTATGACTTTCTTTACCAACTCTACATCACAGCATTTTTAGATTTATTTATTTTATACTAAAATGTTACCTGGAAGGCCCCACAAGAGATATTGTTGCATAAGGATCACAATTCTGTCCGTTTATAAGAGGCAATCCATGGCACTCCTTTATGCTACAAGAAAAAGGCAAACAATAGATCAGTGAAGCAATTATTTGGCTTAAAAAAATAAAACCCAAACAATGCTTTCTTTTTGAAAACTTCTTATGTCCTGCTGTATTTCACATAGATATAGCTATACACTGATCCAACATACTGCACGTACCTGAAGTAGATCCCTGGATCGCAACACAAAATAATACTCAAGTATACAGTCAGACTTGGGGGGCTCTGTGAGAACAACTCTTTTAATTGCTTTGATAAAGACATTCCAGTATCACATATGAAAGACAAAATCCTGTGTAAAATGAACAGCTATATGGTAGGAGAAATTGCAGACTTCATTAACTTTTAAATTTGATTTCTCAAGGCCCACAAAAAGCTATCTGGCTTCAACCAATGGCAACAACTGTATCTGGAAGGCATTGAAATGGATTGAAATATTTAATTTTGGATAAATTACATTCTGAGTTATGCTAAGAAATGCAAAGTCAACTCCTGAAATGATATTTAAAATTAAGCATCCAAAACTATTGTCATATATAGTTCTAGCTCTACCTTTGAAATAGTGTTTAAGGTTTATTTTCAAACCTTTTTCACAATAGTCCATGTTCAGGATTAAATAACAACCAGGGTTAAATGGCCCTTTTAAAAGTACTGTTTTCTTCCATAATTCATATAGTAAGTGATAAGCTGGTGCTTAACAGGTACACAAGGACAGTTCACCAGTCCTGATGCAAAAGGGACAGTATGGTTGTCAACTAATGCTCATGGAGACAGAGAAACCTGTTTTGGACTTTTTCTAAAGTCTTGCAATCTTTGAATCACCACAGCAGCAACACGGAGCTGGGTCAGCAAGCTGCCTAACCTTCAGATGCTGCCCACATATGAGCATTAAATAAAAACAGCTGGAACAACAAAAGTAAAGCAGAAGAGTTTGCAAATTCATAGCAGAAACCAGACTTTCTATCAAAATGATGCTCTAATGTAACCATACACATTGTAGTTTAAGTCCAGAGACATTCAGCAGATTACAAAATTTCATAAAGAAAACAAATGAGATCTGAATGTGGTGTTCCCATTCTCTTTTAAAATCATGTACTTTTAGCTGTATTGCAGGAATTTAGATTAATGCAAGAAAGTTTCAGTTGCCATAATTTGCTAGTTTGAATAAAATCCAAAACCCAGGCAACTTAAGGAAAAAAACAGACTTCTCTAAATTCATAGGAACAATTAAGTAAATGTTGTAATATCATAATGTGAAATAATTAGTTGTGCAGATAACGTTATGTAGCTGCGCACATTTTTAAGTACTTTAGTACTGTAGAAAAATGGTGTTAAAAGAATAACGAGCTGCAAATCCAAACACAAGTGTGGAAACAACAGACACTAACACTCCTTCGCTGCCTCAAAACTCCACCCTCTTTGGAGTATGGACAATTATAAACCAGATGGTATTTCCCCCCCACCAAAGTCCCTTTGTCTTAGCCAGTTCAGGGAACATTTAGTGCTGAACCACTGCACAAGCATTTGTTATTTTTCTTCCAGTTATCAAGCACGTGGCCTGTAGCATTTCAATAATTTTTGAATCACAATGAACACTACAGTGATTTCAAACCCACCATTTAAATGGGTTCTTCAAACATCCAGTTGTTTCACAAGCATTAATTGATTCCTCCTCCAACACACGAGTGGCACAGAAGAGTGGTAACAACATTAAACTGTATAGACTTTTCATTTGGGGTATCTGATCTGAGGCAGGACACGATTCTTTCAGACTGACAGGCATCGTGCAGCATAAAACACTGCAGCTCCTCGGGCTTTGCAGTTTCAGATGCGAGTGCTGAGTGTACCTGCAAATCAGCTGCAATCCAAACCTCACTGGAAATTCATAGCAGATGGATCAGTCAACTTTATCTGAAGAGAATTCAGCTGTTTTAACAAGAACACCACAATTTCTCTTCTTACAGTCTTTGACATGTTCACCAAGCTCCTGGATTTCTCTAGCAAACAGATACAAGTCTGTGAGACTTTTGGTTACGCAAACAGCTTGTTCTGTTCTCTCAACCACAACATACACTAAACTAAAGAAAGGCTTGTTTGTGATTTCCTGTGAGTTGAAAAACATTTTACTGACATTTTACTGCAAACAACTAGTTTGCAGCAGAAGTACAATCTCTGAATTCATCCTGTGGATCTGTCACTCCAAGTTGATTTCATGCTCCAGCTGGTCTCCCTGTGGAGGCAGCTCTAGCTCTTTGCCTCCTGCCCAAGTCCCAGTTCTGTTGACAGCAAGTATGGTCTGCCTAGTTTAGCAGCCAGCCTGCCCTGGTCCAACACTCCCCTGACCATCAACTCCTAATATCCCCAAATCCCTCTTCCGCACCTATCAGGCACAAAAATTTATTCCAAATTTACCTCACCTCCTCCCCTTCCATCTCTTGCCGCATGTCAGGTCCATCCCTTCAGTCTGCAGGTACTCTGGAGTCTGCCTTTGCCATATATGTGGCTGCACAGCCAAGTCAGCTGAACTGCTGCTTCTGTTTACCACCCTCACAGGAAGCTTTTAGGTTGCAAGCCAGTTGTCAGTGTGGCAAACTGAATAACCCTGATCATTCAGGAGCTCTCCCAAGCTCCAAAGTACAGCAGCCACTAGGGATAGGAAGCCTTTAAATCAACTCGGCACTACCGAGCTGGATTATTCCTCCCCAGGGACTGTGCACACTGCACTGAATCATTACTGATACTTTTAAGCTACTAAACAAACACCCTCCAGTAAACACATTTAAAAATGCTGCAGACATTTGAAGTGGCTAAAGTAGAGTAGACTTAACAGAAAACGGAAAGTTGGAATGGAAATGAATGAAACGCAAAAAACCTTGCTCAGTTGGCGAGTCAGCAAATTTCACAGGAATACTGCCTTTCCTCAAAGAACTGGGCAAAGTGCTGCAACTGCAGTCTCCTTCAACAGGAAAACAATCACCAAGAAATCCCAGCAAAACCACTACCAACAAAATGCCAAACAATTCAACCAATCAAAAACCAAATAAACACTAAATACACACCTCTATTCTGACAACCATCACAAATACATTTCTAACATACAGTAAAAATATTTCAGCATTGACAAATCATTTCATCTACCTAGCTAGACAGTTGTCATTCAAAAGGCATAAATGCACAGAGTTTGAAGAAATAGACAGGAACTTACAAACTTTTATTTTATATTTTAGATTACTATATCCTTATGTACCATCTTTGCATTAGGTAATAGAACTTTGGTTCTTTTCTCCAACTAATGCCCTATTCTAGTACAGTGTAAGATGTTTCAGTATATATTAATTCTCATCTCAGTAATTTGTTGTGCAAGAGGAGTTTCATACAGGAAATAAGAGCCTTGCAGATACAACTGGCATATATTCAGCTCAGAAGATGAAAATAAGTCCTTAAAAAGACCAGCCCACAATAAAGCCTCTCAATGACTGACTCTACCTCCATCATTCAAATCAACTGAAGTTCTTCATGGACAGACACTCCCTAACTGCAGCCATTAAGATCTGTATGTACACTTCATAAAAACTGCTGTGTTCGCTAGAACAACTTCATTCAAGCAGACATATAAACAGGACAGTAACAAACTAACAGGTCACCATAAGAGAGCATGGTGTATCATTCATTTAGAAAAGTACCTGCAGTGAAGTCAAAATCTGGCTGTAATAAACCATTTCTGGGCTTTGAAGTATTCACAAACAATGGATACTTTGAAGTATACACAATTGTGTAAATGCACAAATCCTTTCAGAGCTAAAGGGCTGTTAATCCCAGAGAAGGCAGGTGCCACCACTCAACTGCCTAATTTGCCAAGAAACTGTTCAATATCATCTATGTCAGCAGCAGCAAATAAGTAAACAACAGCCCCGCAAACTTGTTTCTTAAGGACTCCCAGCAACAGCTGCAAGAATGTATTTGTGAAATGTGCTACTATATACACCATTGTGGTTTCAAAAAAACCCAACCCACTGAGTCAGCAGGTAATCTCTTGCACTTTCCCCCTCCTCATTCACACGTTAAAAAGGAAACAACTAGTATAAGAGACAAAACAAAGGTTTAATTCAGTCTGTGAGCATATCTGCATGAAACTTAATAGCAAGTGTGCAATTAAGAAAAAAAATGTGTAAAATCAGGACTTAGCCTGCTGTACTGATGCCTTAAGCTTTCATATTTTCCAGATTCTGTACTGCATTGGTATATAACTCTAAACTTCATATAAAGAGTTGGCCAGTTTGCCAAGACAGATCTTCACCAAAGGAAGATTAACTATGCTTTAGGCCAAAAAAAGCAACTGAAATTGAGTTTTTAAATCAATCCTCATCATAAAGCTCATCTAGAAGACCTGCAGAAAAAGCTTCTACAGTCATGTTTATAGACCCAAAACAATAGGAATTCATTGCCTAGCCAGTCATTGTTTTGGTTCAGCCACAAGGTGACAGGGATCTCCAGCTAATGCTCAGAATCACAGCCTTTGAATTACTTGCCATTGTGTGTGCATTTAACACCACATTTAATCTTGTGTGATGAAAGTTGGAGCTACTATTTTTCATCTTTGTAGAATTTCTGAACTCTCAGGGAATACACAGTGGAAATCCATTAGCAACTTAACTATGCACAGAAGTATCTAGAATTCTCCTATCCTAGAAAAAAATTAACTGGTGAAGGTTTAAAAGCATCTCAGTCTCATTGCAGTGAGACACCATTAATTTGAACATGAAGTAAAATGCTGCTCCTGAACGGCAAGTCATTGTATGTCAAGAATTACTTTTTCAGCTTTGTTAAAGGAGTTACTAATTCAATGTCTTCTCAGGGCCTGGTGACTAGTGAAACATATCAGGAAGTGCATCACTAACTATTTATCATGGGAAATTCACAAAACAATCAGCGTTTTAAAGAGTTTAATTTTCTCTTTAATACTCCCACATGTATCTTCTGTAAGTTCATCATGATTTAAGATCAAATGTGCCTTAAAAACGCACTCACATGCATTTCTGTAATACCAGTTTCAGTGAGAGATTTATTATTTCTCAAACTCTCACATGTACCTCCAAAATATATTTACCTACAATGTATTACTAATGCAGTAAATTATTTCAAGGGAAGCAGCACATGTGATAAAATCCTGCAAAACATTTTTAGTTTGAGGAACTCGAGTACATTTCATAATCTCAGACACCAGCAGTGATGTAATACTGCAGTGTTTAACGCACAATCCTCTCCCACATGGGACTGAGTGGGTGAGTGCAGCAACCAAAAGAGAACCCTGGCTTCCTTTTGATCAATTTTCTCTGTCATAAACAGATCCTAAGAGAGGGCACCATGAGTAAACCACTTCCTACTCAAAACTGCAATTTTCAACAGTAACTTTCTAATGCAACTTTTCTTCATCATAGGAAAAATCCAGACAAGTTTTTCAAATAAAAATCCCATGACACCAACTTGAAGTGCATGAACATATACAAATATAAAATTCAAGAAAGTTGGGAATAAAAAAAGTCATAAAGCTCCAAACAGATTTTGGTGGTGAATAGTCCATGGGGAAGAAGATATTTTAATTCTGCTTTGTGCTGCAAGTGGGATACAAAAATAGGAGCAGCAGGACTCCCAATGGAACCATGCTACTACCCCACTACAAAAGCAGATACATTCTAAATTATGTTTAAATAATAAAGATACCTTGATGTCCAGCAAGTTCCATCTTACCTGAATTATGAGCCTAAGCCATTAAACCATCACCAGTTTCACTAGTTTAGTTCTAGCTATCCCAGAATAGCTTTCCCCTTCATACCAAGCAAGAGAAGAGCAAACAGACCACTTTGCTGGGTCCTGCTCCAGCTCAACTATTCATCTGGGTTTAGAGAGTTGACTAAAACAAGAACATGATTTTAACTTCATAATGAAAATTACCTTAGAAAACAGACCGAAAATTTACTGTTTCTATGACACTCTTTGACATGCTGTAGCATTTTTACACTTCAGAGCCAAAATTAAGCTTGGTAGTGAAAGCTCCTTAAGTTTTTGCTAGGAAGCTTTACTGAAATGTGGCAAACATGCTACTCCAGAACTACAACTCCTCTACTTCATTTTTCTGTAAGAATTTATCATGGTTAACCAGAAGAAAATAATTCTGAAGCAAAACAAGCAATAAATTTTACCATGCCAACCCCCAAAAAATACCACCAGCAGCAGTAATTCAATCAGTATTACCAGTACTGCAAGTTCTGGCTGTCAGCTGCACTGCACATTCCTAGCTTTCTCACCAGACCAAATTCAACTGGAATTACAAGACACTAATCCTGGTAGTCCAAATAAAAATAAGGGCTTTGGCAGCAGAGATAAGCAGCTGTGAAAAACTTCTGCTGGAATTCCCTAGACATATACTCATCTCCTCATAAGGCAGATTCCAAGGTAAGTCACATAAAAAGAAAAATGCTACTGGTACCAAAATGTGCAGATATCCAATATCAGGAAAGACAAATCCCATAATGTTCTAACAACCAACCAAATATTGAAGGATTAATGTATTTCCTTACTGTACTACTAGTTGTTGGCACACAGATCCATTGTCTGTTATCAGTTCATTCAGTTTTAATTCAAGGTGAACTTTTCCCTGAAAAAAAAAAACCAGGAGAGAAACACAAATAGTTTTAAAAGCATTTATTTTAAAAGTAGGAATTAAAACAATAATGTAGTTTACAGTTAGAAGTTATTAAGGTAATTCCAATATAACCACTTGAAGAAAATACCTCATCTAAAGCACACATTCTGCAAGTAGAGCATGATGGATGCACTTGAACTTTGAAATGATGCTACAGAGAAGCATTATCTCATCTGCAGGAAGCACAAGAATCAGTCAAGCCTCTACAGATTTAACACACACAAGTATTTCTTCCAGCATGAGCAACTACCAAGAACCAGAGCCTCAGCTATTTTGTTCCAAGCATGGGATGAACCCTTGCACAGACATGAATTTCCGAACACTTCAGGAGAAAGTTCTAAAGTTCTAATGACCTTGGACTCTGAAGGCAGGTAGGTATACCAAGAAGAGCAGAATAGCATGCAATAGGCATAATAAGCAGCATTTAATATCCACTGTGATATCCTGTCCATCACACCAGTTGGAAGAAAATTTAGAAATGTACTGTGCATCCCAGGGAAGTTTTCAACTATCTCATGAAGACTGCTGATGTACTCAAAGAATAGTAAACACAACCAAAGAGAGGAAAAGCTGGCAATAACTGCTAAACACAGTTTCCTCCTTTTCTTCTTCTGATATGGCAGGATGTATTTAAGAAAAAGAATCCATAAATCATGGCACAGCATGGAGTAAGTTCAGAAATCAGCAAGGGCCAACCTACTGTACCCTCTCAATAAAAGGCTCCATAACTTTAAACCATGATATGCAACTTTCTTGGGATGACCAAAATCTAGTACATGAATCTTGCTCCAAACAGTTACCACTGAACAATACCTGCTACTCCTTTCAGTGCCTGGCTGTTTTGGGCTGGCTTTTACATCTAAGATAAGCACACCCCAACTTTCCTCTAACAATGTTCTCCTTGGTATTCTCAGACTTTGTCTATTTGCTAAATGGAACATCAGATGATACTGGTCTGTTCACAATCAAAATTCTCAGGGAAGGGTTCTGGATGGTGATATACAAGAGTTGCAAAGGAAGCAAGTCATAATCTGAACTACAGCTTTGCCTTTCTGCTAAAATGGAAGTAAAACCCTAAGCTGACCTTGCACACATTTCTATAGCAGTTATGTTTTGACACAGAACTGCAATGTTTTTATTGTAAATCCCCTGGGGCAAAGGCTGCGCTTCCCTCTCTGCTCCTCACATGGCAGCAGAAATGAAGCATCTTTTTACAAGGCAGTTCCAAATGTAACTGCTTTGGGATGCCTGCCAAATGTTTTGCAAACTGTTACTACAGGGACAGGAACACAGGTAGATTAAGAAAGTATTTGTCAAGCAGAGAAACTCCATTACAAAAACAGATTTGCAGGACAAAAACAGGATACTGAGAAGCATGCCAACAGCCTTACAAGGCAAAGTTTTGAAAGACAAATGAAAAGACAAACATTATTAGAATTTATTAAAATAGCTGACTTCACTTGTTTTAGAAAACAGATGCTGTGAATGGCCTAAACATCTTCCTTTTGCTTTTAAAACCAAAATCTGCAAACTGTGTTTTACACCGAACAGCAGGAGTAAAACAGCACAGTGCTGCTCCTGAGAACCACCCGTGGATGTAGTCTGCTCCCAGCTCAGTACCATCATGACTACAGTAACATGGCTCTAAGTATTTCCCCAACATGCATGGAGAGTTTCAGAACATTTTTGTTATTTTGTTTGTCGAGAGCAGCGTGATGGCTTCCTAAAGTTGCTGATCTGCAGATCTATATCAGAACTTCTGACATAACATGCAACTGGGTTTTAAATGTGGCTGTACAGAAGGTTTTTACTTCCAAGTAAAGAAATCAGCCATTCTTATACAATAAATAATAAACAAACAGTGACTTTGTGTGAATGCACTTTGCATCTGCAGATCTCAGGGTTATTCAAAGGCAGGTAGGTACCATTTTACCTCTCAAATGGATTAACAATCAATTTTCAGGTACTTGCTATAGGAAGATGGAGTTTTATTGATAAAGATCCTATCAATTTTAAGAAAAAGAACAGTGAATGTCAAAGTAGAAACTGCCTTTCAGTTTATACCTGGAAAGTGTTTTCTAGAATTTTCGGAGTAATTACATGAAAGAATTCAAAGATGACAACGTGTAGCTGGACTAGATGATCTCTAGGTCCCTTCCAAATGAACCATTCTATTCCATTCTATCATAATTCTGATTTTCAACAGAGAAGAGGAAGTGGTATTCAAGTGGTATTCAGAAGTTTTGAAAATCTGTCTTCATGTAAAGCAACCACATGTCCTCCTATACCCAAGAGCTGCAGGCTAAACTTATGGCTCATAAATCTGTGGAAATAATAGGAGAATTCTGTGCACATTCTGATCTTGTAAAAGTACCCAGGATTCTCCCTACCCAAAGGGACTTTCAGGTTACTAAAAAATACAAACACTGTCAAGTGTAAGACTTTTGCCCTCAGGCAAATCTGGAAAAAACCCTATTAAAATCAAATAGTTTATCACAGCAAGAAAACTAAGAGATTCTCAAGAATTCTGTTTTGTCCTTGAAACCAAAAAGAGAATTGCTACAATTTCCAGAGCTATCTCACTTTTAACTATTATTCCTAGAACAATCCTGTTTGAGGAACAGGAACCATAGGCTGAAATAAAACTGAAGTGCAAGTTGTTTGATATTGAATGCAGAAAGTGTTTCAAGATAAGATACATGAACACAGCACAAGCACCTCCAAGTCTTGGAGACTTAACCATTTCAATGTCACAGAACCAGCCATTATCTCAGTTAACACCAAAAATTACTAAAAAAAATTATGCAAGAGTTTTCAGATCCATTCATGTGCCTCAAGTATGTGATTCCTCTTAAAAGCATTTCAGACATCAAAATAATGTTAAGACATTTCCCAAACAGTTACTTCATGTCTTCTGCCAATTTTAAGCACCATGAGGAATAATACCAGCTTAGGTGTAGAGTGCATTATTCTCTAACCAAACTGAGGACACAACTGCCTCACAAGAAACACAGATGCTAAGCCCTGTCTCCTACAGCTCAATGTAATCTTCTACTACCACATGTCCTTATCTGTACTTAACTTTCAAAACGTAAAAGTGAATTTCATAGTTACCTGAACCTCTGAATTAGAATCAACAGGTTGAAGCATAAACCAGTTCTCTTTTCCTGTGTAGTTGCATAAATCTTCTTTTTTGATTGACACCTTTCCTGAGGGAGGGTGGCAGGGGAAGAGAAGCATAAGTATTACCTTCAGCTGAATAGAACAAATATTTAATTATGTTTGAAATTTGATTTTTTCTAAACGCTCTTAAGTTTTTCTTTAGGTTTATGATGCTATATGAAGAACATAAAACAAGGAACGCTATGGGTAAGTAAAGCAGAAAATAATTTATACAAAGCCTGATGGCATTAATTATTATTTGTTATCCTGGATATCACCAATAAGAAGATAAAATAAAGAATACACTTGAGGCTGGAAATAACATAATAGATTTGCAAGAACAAAAACAGTGTTCAAGAATGTTTAAACAGGAAACTGAAGTAGATGTCTTTTACTCTTTTGATTGCTATTTGGAAAGCTGTTATTATATCAAATTATCTGACATCCTGGTGCAAATTATTTCCTTCCTCAATTCAAGTAAAGCAAAGGCTTCTTCCACAGCAGACTATTAGAGCTTTGTAACAACTGTATCCAAAAAGCAGCTGCAATAAAGTCATTATGCAGTGGAGGGAGAAATAGAAATCTACCTCCCGTGATTTTTCACTTAAGCTACACAAGTTGCTGCCAAATGCTTTGTAAGTCAGTAAGTTACAGGTTGCATTGGCAGGGAAAAAACTATCTATCAATGCTTTAAGAATTATTCCACAATTGTAATTATTGCAGAATTATTCCACAATTTATTCTTTAAAGATCTGTAAGTAGTGACAATTATTCAAATATTCCAATGAAGCAAAAGTGGAGAAGAAACAAAGAAAATGCTTAAAAATTTATTCAGACCATAATAAGACTATAGAATGTCCTACTAGCCAAAATCCAAACATATTTTAGTACAATAGAATGAAGCAAGGAAACAAAATCCTTCTTTTCAGAGTTTAAAGGAGCATTTAAGTGCACTATATATTGTTTTGAAAGATGCTTCACCAACAATTGTATCCCTAATCCTACAGACAATGCTACTGAAAATGACCAAGTGTTCTGCAAGATGCAGACAGCCCCTAATAGACACTTACCTATACGCAGGTCCTTTTGTAAAACACTTTTATCATAAATGTAGAAGGACAACCACTGGAATGTTCTTGGAATCTCAAAGTAAAACTCCTCTCCAAAATAAGGACTGAAAAGAAAGATTTGGAGTAAAAATTGTCAAAAACTTTATGCAATTTATATAGGAGATGAATATTAAAAAGCTGCATTTTACTGCTGTCCCAGCCCGTGGCCCTTAGCACTACACTGAGCTGTCATCAAAGGTGCCCAAAATCATTTCAATACAAGAACACACAATAACATGGCAATGCATTCTGTTTGTTGACTCAAAGGTAAGAATCAGAGCACACAGAGAGTGGTGTCTCCTCTGCAATTTTGATTTTATTTTTCTGCCTTGAAATTTTTCTAGCTGGTTCTCTAGACTTCTTGAGACATGCATAAGTTTTGTTTCATTTTCTTTTTCAGTACATGATTAAACTACATTTCAACACAACTTACTGATACTTAACTAACTAGCATTTGTTTAGCTCTAACTTCCATGTCAAAACTGCTGCTGCTCTAAGATTCAGACCTGTAAGAAGTCATTATCACTAGAAACTATAAGATAGAACAGTGAAAAAGAGAAATGTTAATCTCAAATACACATGCTTTCCCTCACACCAAAACGATCACCACGTGCCTCCATCTAAAGAGGTCCAATATCATGTTTACAGTTCACTGTATTTAACTGCCATTGGCACAGCCCTCAACAGAAAAAGACTCTGGGTTCCTCTACATTACACATATTTCATACAACGTGTTGGTATCTTTGCTCCCAGAACTGATACTCTCATTAAACTTAAGGAGGACTTTATTGATGTAATCAGAGCCAGCAGTCATAAAATTGTACTTCAAGACTGAACAAAACCACGTTATTTGTGTTACTGCAAGTGATGAATCCTAAAAGTCAACTGGATCCTCAGAAAAACCCTGCTATTTTAGAACAACTGGGTTCTTTAAGTAGTTTCAGTAACAATGTATTAATATCGTGGGGAAAGATGTTCATGAAACTAATTTCATGCAGAAAGTAATGTGATAAGTTACACCAAACCCTGAAATAAACGTTGGGGTTTTTTTGTTTCCCAGTATCATTCTGACACTATTGCTACAATACTTTCTTAAACTAATGCAATTATGACAAATATGCTTATGTTTGGAATAAGCAGTTCATGTTATTACCCACCCAAAGGATACCAGGAAGAACAGGTCAACATCCCCACTATCTTCCCTCCAAAATAATCACAGAAAAAGAAAACACCACCCCATGCTTAAAGGACAATGGCTCATTAATTTAATTAAAAAGAAGAGCTGATAACTAACTTGAAAAATGGAAAAGAACACAGACGAAAAATCTAGTATTTCAAATGTCTAAAATAGATTTTTAGAAACAAGAACTTTAAGAGCAGGAATATAAGGAATTCCACAAGTGAAAATGTTCTTTTTATTAAAACACAGACCTTTTACCACAAGGTTCAAAGCAGACAAATCAGTATCAGCCTTTGCACTACACTGAGAAATAATTTAAGACTTCTCAGTTGAAAAATTCAGCTGTAATTTTTCAGCTTCCCTCATTTTTTTTTTAATTTCAAAGCCAACAAATTCTGCTTTGATTACAAGGGCTGGGTTCTTCTTGCCTGCACCATGACTGAAGGTATAAACTCACGAGCATTACCTTTAGCAGCAGTGCAGCCCTGAACAGCCTCAACTTCCTTATTACCATCATTGCTCATTTTAATTGTATTGACACAATAACTCAGACCAAATACAAGGATGAAACAAAGGCTTATTTTAAACTTAGGTCAAGTCCATGATCTGCTTCCCCTTACAGCTATACAAACGAAGCTGCAGCAGTACAAAGAAAGAGATACAGCAGGAGTGAGCCAGAATGAGCTGGCACTGGTGTCAGGGGAAACTGCTCTAGCTCAGCTTCAGACAGACACCCTAAGGGACCAGCAGACTGCAGTGCACACCAACGAGTGCCAAGGGCTCAAGTCCCTGTTCTGTATGGACCTAAGGGACTCTATGCATCCCATTATAATTAGGCTGGGATAGAGATTAGAAGCAGAGACTTCAAAAAAATCTATTTAGCACCTTTATACTGCACCTAAGAGAGCACACTTTGCAGCTACACATATCCCCCAGCCCCCAAAGAATGAATGGCCATTAACATTTTTATTATTATTTTGACTTCAACAGTAGATTAAGTCTCAGATTCCACAAGAAAGAACAAGTCAATAATACGTGCACAAATTGAATGTAATACATTATTTTACTCATGTTGATACGTTTTTCTTTACCTAAATTAACAGCGGTTTTCAGTTGTTGATTCATCAGAAAGTATGAGGCAGAGAGAAAATTTAAGGTAAAGAATACAATCTTTAATTCTATCTTTTATAAAAACTTCTCTTTTTTTAATTCTTTAGTAAAGAAATTCTTAGGTATATACAGAATGGGCTAATGAGGTACAACACTTTACACCAGTGAGGAATAATTAAAATGGGAAACTCACTGATCCTGCTCCTCAGGGATTCAGTCAGTTTAGTTCTTTCATTTGTGACTTTGATGCAAGAACTTTAAAGACTGTGACAGATACAGAATTAGAAGATAGCACTAATTCAAAGGACGACCAGACTGCCATACAGGAATAACTGGATTATAGTAGTATAGAAGATGAAATTTCACTGTGTAACACACTCTTCTGCTCTTTCCTTCCTTTGGAAGTGTCCTCCTGTGAGGACACTGACCAATACCCCAGTCTGTCAGTCAATAAAAGCAATGGTTACATCAACAAGGGAATTAATTTCTGCTATAATCTTGTATTACCAAAAAGTTCAGTTGAGGAAAAAAAGAAACTGAATTTAGTTTAAACTAAAAAAAAAAAAAAAAAAAAAAAAAAAAAAAAAAAAAAAAAAAGAGGACACACACATACCACAATCCCCCTTCCACTTCCCTGCCCATTCCTCATCTTTGACCACAGATATCTGAGGAGGCTCACAGATATTCTTTCAACTTTCCAAGGGAAAAAACATTAAATCTTTCTTCAGAACCCACAGAAATCCCACACCATGTGAGGAAGTATTTCTTGAGTCATCAGCCAAACTATCCCTCTTTCACTTCAGTATTAACTCACCGTTTTTTAACTTTGGAAAGTCATTTGTTTTACATCTGCACTCCAACAACCCTCCCAGGGCTGACAGAAGGCCAAATCTATTTGCACATTTAAAAAATACACTTCTTAATAGTCTTCAATCACTGTAGTCAAAACTAATTTTAATTCTAGTGATAATTACTTCCACAGACATTTAATTAGTTGATATCCACAAGACTAAAATTTAGATTACAGCTTATATAAATTTACAGCCCATAATACAGTGATAAAAACAGACTGTGAATTGTGTATAAGAAAAAGCAAGCAAATAATATGAAACAAAACAATGAGATTCAAAGTTGCATCTATGACTAAAATTATACTGTACTACATCTTATTGAAAAGCAATTTATAAAGTCTTCAGGTTAATAAGAGATTGGAGCTTTCATCTCCTGTCCAGTACCTCTTGGTTAGTACGGTTTCTAGTTTAACACAGCAATAAGAAATAAGATGTAATTAAGTTTCTGGAATGAGAGTCATCCTTCCTAACTGCATACACAGTAGCAATCAAGTGCAAGCACCCAACAGTGGTTGCTGCTAATAGAGGAGTTATTTTATTGCATTTCACTGGTTTACATGGAACCATCTCCTAATTCAGAGGATAGAGTCACCTATGAAGTCAGTGGAGAAAAAAGTGAAGAGCAATTCTAAACACCAAGTTCTAACTTCTAATACAGTGTTGTCATCTTACAAATATTAATTTCATATCACATGAAAAGTTCTCTTTTTGTGGCATGTTATTTGAGATTCCTCTCTCCCCAAGTGTTTTGTTACATTGAGATTTTTTACTTCACTTCCTCTGTAAAGTATTAATGACATTGCAACTTCAGTTAAAACTTCAATACTACTAAAATTTTTTGATGGATTGAAGGTGTTTTACTTTATCAAGTATTTTATTATGCAACCATTACTTCTTTTATCAGGTGATGAAAGCACATAAATTTAATAATTTAAAAACAGAATTAAAATGTCTGCGTACACATAATATGTAACAGGTCTTGTTTCTAAGCATACTAGTAACCTTTAAGGTTTCCATTATTAACATCAAAATAAGAGAGAAAAGAGATGTGTTGGGTTGGGGTGTTTTGCTCATCAAACTATTGCCTACCTGAAGGGGAAATGTTAAGTTCCTGCTTTATCAGTACAGTCTCTAGCATTTTTCTCTCAAGAGAAATTGATTCAATACTCATTTGATACTCAACTGATTTTGTTTTGGTAATCAATTTCAATTGCAGCCTGTTAAATTCTGAAAATTTTATGGATCTGACTACAGCAGTTACAGATTAGGAATATAAGCCAAGTATTTGTCCCTGATTGTACATATGTGGCATTTGCTTTTCATGCAGAAGCATAAGGAAGCTCTGAAATGATGTTCTGAAAAAATTTAATTCCCTATTTGCCATCTGAGTTCTACCTCACCTGTAAACATCTGGAGAGAGAGCTCAAAGAATGAACACTAACAACAAAACCACTGGAAAAAGAAATTAAGAAAACTTTCAAGACTTTGAAGAGACTGTTGGGGTTTTAAAAGGAAGATTTAAGTCACCTCCACATAACTAAAACTGCCACTCAGATATTCTGAACAATGGAGCAGCAGTGATGCTTTTTTGGGTCCTCTGTGAACTTCAGAGTTTTGAGACATGAAAGCACCTACTCTAGTGCAGTTGTGTAATCCTGACTTTTTCTTTGAGTCTTTTTAAGGGTCTAAGACAGCAGCAGAATCTACAGTAAATGGTGCCCAAGGAAGCAAAACAAGGCATTCTGTGTGGGTCCTGTTACAGTTCCCAGAACAAGAACAAGAATTACAGGAGAGAACAAGGCCTGATCAGGGGACACCCCACAGCACAGAAAACTCATACATGGCAAAGTTCCAGTTCCTTCATTCTAGAAACAAGTTTTACCAGATACACAGTAAGAGCAGAATTCCACCAACACAGTTCAACTGCTTGCCAGGAGTAGGAAATGACATGGGGAGCAGTTATCAAGTAGATTTCTTTCCCTAGAAAACAACCTAGCAAGAAAAAGAATATTACACTGCCCACTGGAACAGAATAGTGTAATAGTGTAATATATTCTAGCATACTTCATTTAAAATCTCACAGACTCAATTTTGACTTCCTGCAATACTCTCATGATTTACACATTGTTGTAACATCTCCAAGTAGCTGCCACAAGTCAGTTCTCATCTTAAAGTAGTCCAAGCGAAAGCCATACATGCTGATACTGTGCAGTCTTGCTTATCATAACCATTTAAAAACTGAGCTTACCTTAAAGATTTTTCAACTACCTGTGTACGAAAAACTTCTTCCTGGTCCAAGTTTATGGTACAGAAAAAGTCTCTCATTTTATTGGGCACTAAGTGTTTGGCGTCATCTGTAAATTAAAAAAAAAAATACTGTAAATATTGGAGGGGAAAATCAAAACATTAAGCTACAGTTTTAATGTGTTGGAAAAATTTACTTTTCCATTCAGCATGCATTTTGATATTAATTTTCAATTTGTAAGCTTCAAGAGGGCAGAGAAGTTGCTACATCCAGGTTCACATGGAATGAGAGTTGACAGGAAGAGACACACTCTGACTCATGAACACCACTTCCTGCAGCACCTGCACTTTCCCTTGAAAGGTCTCATCTCTGGCTTGACCCTGCACGACTTGCTAATCTGAGACACACACACAGCCTGAGGTCATATGGCATTCGGTCATAACACTAAGACATGATCTCCCTGAGCTATTGTTCACTCGGTATTTTCTCCGCAAATACTCTGGCTAAAGGAAGCTGATTAATAAGAACTTGCCCATCAAATCTTTATTTCATTTTCCACAATGAACGGCTGATTTTGAGTTGGCTGAGCCTTGGAATCCCTGAGTACTGTGCATTTTTTCCTAACTAGTAGAAAGGAAAATAATCACCTCCTAATTCAATGCAACATGGAAAAGAAGAAAAGGAAGTTTCTAATAAGAAAGATCAGCAGCACAAGAATACAAAGATTTGCTGGATATTGAACCTGGGCCACTGCAATTACATGCTGGACATAAGGCAGATCTCTTAGGAAATGGTCCCCTCTAAGCTATCACAGCTAAAACCAGTTGAAGATGGGAAGCTCTTCCAAAATCCAGACGTTACAGACATCTACATTCATTTATAGCAACACTGTTCTCTAGATTAAACAGTGACTTTCTGCCCAGATGTCTCCTCCCCCTCTGAATGTCTGAAGACAGCTAAAGACCCTTTTAATCTTTTATTTTGATAGAAAAAATTATAAGCTTTTCTGGTACTCTCTCCCATGAGACACTCCCAAACAGAGCAGGTGATCTATCCCCGTCCACTTGGTTGCCCACACCATGGGCAAACAGAATTGCATTAAGTCTTAGCCAGGACCTCTCACAGTAGCGTCCATCCTTGCCTGTTGCTGGAAATACCTCTCCTGGTAACATGTGGAATCAACTTTGTCTAAACATTATCTGTTTATATAAGATATTAAAAATAGGATGAAAAGTACATCAAAGTATTGAGTGTTAATTACTTTTATGTCTGAATAGCATAGGACCTTTCAGAGAGCACAGTTTGAAACTAAATTTGAAATGTCATACATGTTTATTTTTTAAAAATGCAGATATGATGCACAGTGAGTAAGCTTTATTCTCTATGCTGGTAAGATGTAAAATCAACGTTCTGTTTTCTCTCTCTTCCACACTCTTTTTGTTTTAGATGGTTAATTTAGGTTAACGTATTACAGTCTTGGAAGTTACGTAATGTCAAGCACTGGAAAGGCTGCCCAGACTGTCTCTGAGCAGAGAATGTGACAGTTTAACAGGAACACAGACTGAACTTCAATCATGACATTTTCCAGGTGAGGGATATGTGCACTGATGGAGAGCATGAACAGACGCTTAAGGAACTTCCACA
Source organism: Sitta europaea (assembly GCA_013400255.1). Lineage (NCBI taxonomy): Eukaryota > Metazoa > Chordata > Aves > Passeriformes > Sittidae > Sitta > Sitta europaea. The sequence continues at coordinate 60,580 of VXBS01009644.1, forward strand.
GCTAAAACCTGTGCTCTCAGAAGTATCAACAAGCTTTTCATCAACTTGGGTGCAGGAGAGCAGGAAGTATACACATTAATTTTAAACACCACACTTCATGTTGACAGATTGAGAGATGTGAACTGAACCTGGTTTTAATGGCTTAAGACTCCAAAAAGGGACTAAACTCCAAGTTACCCTTAAGTGAGATATTGCAGGAGAACCAAGAAAAGCATCAGATTACCACTGCCTTCATTTTTCGTAAGAAAGAGCTAATTTAATAAAACATATGACAGATGCAATGACAAAAGCAATTCATCAACCTGGATGTAATCCCTGGAGACCTCCTGATACCAAAAGTTTGTAATTAATAAGCACTGGATGTATCAGCTGTTTCTGAGAAGAATCTTTATTTTTTAGTTAATACTTGGCACGGTCCTATTTTCCCATAAAATATTTAACATTATTTAATCATCACTGTAAAGGCACAGTACAGATGACTTTGAAAAGAAATTATAATTATTATGATTCTGGATTTTCTTAAAAGGAGTGAAAGTTAAGTATTTCTGAATAATTCACTATTTGTATGTATACTATAGTACAGTTTTTCAGTTTTAAAAGAAACTTTCCACACAGAGGAATACACAAAATACAAGGTTTAATTTCGGTTGGTTAGAGCATGGTGCTTGTAATACCAAGGTTATGGATTCAATTCCCATGAGTCGTCCACTTAAGAGCTGAAATTGATGATCCTTGTGGGTACCTTTCAACTCAGAATATTCAGTGAGATGATTTTTCTAATGAGTTAAAAATCTTTATTTTATAGCCCAAGTGTGTGGATTTAAAGCACAGACAAACTTTTGGTAGGAAGAGAATCCTCAACCCTGAGTTAAAAATAACCTCAGAGAACTTGTCAGGTGAAATACAGAGCATGAGATTTCACATCCTTTCTAATACCTCTTAGTATTTGTGACTGTGGGAGACTTTTCACCCACATAATGATCCAACTCTTCCAAGAAGATTATTTCCTTAAAAAAAAAAAAA